>OV651813.1:53018602-53163602 GCA_927349885.1 Psylliodes chrysocephalus | reverse complement strand
ACAGACACAGACACAGACACAGACACAGACACAGACACAGACACAGACACAGACACAGACACAGACACAGACACAGACACAGACACAGACACAGACACAGACACAGACACAGACACAGACACAGACACAGACACAGACACAGACACAGACACAGACACAGACACAGACACAGACACAGACACAGACACAGACACAGACACAGACACAGACACAGACACAGACACAGACACAGACACAGACACAGACACAGACACAGACACAGACACAGACACAGACACAGACACACACAGACACAGACACAGACACAGACACAGACACAGACACAGACACAGACACAGACACAGACACAGACACAGACACAGACACAGACACAGACACAGACACAGACACAGACACAGACACAGACACAGACACAGACACAGACACAGACACAGACACAGACACAGACACAGACACAGACACAGACACAGACACAGACACAGACACAGACACAGACACAGACACAGACACAGACACAGACACAGACACAGACACAGACACAGACACAGACACAGACACAGACACACACAGACACAGACACAGACACAGACACAGACACAGACACAGACACAGACACAGACACAGACACAGACACAGACACAGACACAGACACAGACACAGACACAGACACAGACACAGACACAGACACAGACACAGACACAGACACAGACACAGACACAGACACAGACACAGACACAGACACAGACACAGACACAGACACAGACACAGACACAGACACAGACACAGACACAGACACAGACACAGACACAGACACAGACACAGACACAGACACAGACACAGACACAGACACAGACACAGACACAGACACAGACACAGACACAGACACAGACACAGACACAGACACAGACACAGACACAGACACAGACACAGACACAGACACAGACACAGACACAGACACAGACACAGACACAGACACAGACACAGACACAGACACAGACACAGACACAGACACAGACACAGACACAGACACAGACACAGACACAGACACAGACACAGACACAGACACAGACACAGACACAGACACAGACACAGACACAGACACAGACACAGACACAGACACAGACACAGACACAGACACAGACACAGACACAGACACAGACACAGACACAGACACAGACACAGACACAGACACAGACACAGACACAGACACAGACACAGACACAGACACAGACACAGACACAGACACAGACACAGACACAGACACAGACACAGACACAGACACAGACACAGACACAGACACAGACACAGACACAGACACAGACACAGACACAGACACAGACACAGACACAGACACAGACACAGACACAGACACAGACACAGACACAGACACAGACACAGACACAGACACAGACACAGACACAGACACAGACACAGACACAGACACAGACACAGACACAGACACAGACACAGACACAGACACAGACACAGACACAGACACAGACACAGACACAGACACAGACACAGACACAGACACAGACACAGACACAGACACAGACACAGACACAGACACAGACACAGACACAGACACAGACACAGACACAGACACAGACACAGACACAGACACAGACACAGACACAGACACAGACACAGACACAGACACAGACACAGACACAGACACAGACACAGACACAGACACAGACACAGACACAGACACAGACACAGACACAGACACAGACACAGACACAGACACAGACACAGACACAGACACAGACACAGACACAGACACAGACACAGACACAGACACAGACACAGACACAGACACAGACACAGACACAGACACAGACACAGACACAGACACAGACACAGACACAGACACAGACACAGACACAGACACAGACACAGACACAGACACAGACACAGACACAGACACAGACACAGACACAGACACAGACACAGACACAGACACAGACACAGACACAGACACAGACACAGACACAGACACAGACACAGACACAGACACAGACACAGACACAGACACAGACACAGACACAGACACAGACACAGACACAGACACAGACACAGACACAGACACAGACACAGACACAGACACAGACACAGACACAGACACAGACACAGACACAGACACAGACACAGACACAGACACAGACACAGACACAGACACAGACACAGACACAGACACAGACACAGACACAGACACAGACACAGACACAGACACAGACACAGACACAGACACAGACACAGACACAGACACAGACACAGACACAGACACAGACACAGACACAGACACAGACACAGACACAGACACAGACACAGACACAGACACAGACACAGACACAGACACAGACACAGACACAGACACAGACACAGACACAGACACAGACACAGACACAGACACAGACACAGACACAGACACAGACACAGACACAGACACAGACACAGACACAGACACAGACACAGACACAGACACAGACACAGACACAGACACAGACACAGACACAGACACAGACACAGACACAGACACAGACACAGACACAGACACAGACACAGACACAGACACAGACACAGACAGAGACAGAGACAGAGACACAGACACAGACACAGACACAGACAGAGACAGAGACACAGACACAGACACAGACACAGACACAGACACAGACACAGACACAGACACAGACACAGACACAGACACAGACACAGACACAGACACAGACACAGACACAGACACAGACACAGACACAGACACAGACACAGACACAGACAGAGACACAGACAGAGACACAGACAGAGACACAGACAGAGACACAGACAGAGACACAGACAGAGACACAGACACAGACACAGACACAGACACAGACACAGACACAGACACAGACACAGACACAGACACAGACACAGACACAGACACAGACACAGACACAGACACAGACACAGACACAGACACAGACACAGACACAGACACAGACACAGACACAGACACAGACACAGACACAGACACAGACACAGACACAGACACAGACACAGACACAGACACAGACACAGACACAGACACAGACACAGACACAGACACAGACACAGACACAGACACAGACACAGACACAGACACAGACACAGACACAGACACAGACACAGACACAGACACAGACACAGACACAGACACAGACACAGACACAGACACAGACACAGACACAGACACAGACACAGACACAGACACAGACACAGACACAGACACAGACACAGACACAGACACAGACACAGACACAGACACAGACACAGACACAGACACAGACACAGACAGAGACACAGACAGAGACACAGACAGAGACACAGACAGAGACACAGACACAGACACAGACACAGACACAGACACAGACACAGACACAGACACAGACACAGACACAGACACAGACACAGACACAGACACAGACACAGACACAGACACAGACACAGACACAGACACAGACACAGACACAGACACAGACACAGACACAGACACAGACACAGACACAGACACAGACACAGACACAGACACAGACACAGACACAGACACAGACACAGACACAGACACAGACACAGACACAGAGACAGACACAGACACAGACACAGACACAGACACAGACACAGACACAGACACAGACACAGACACAGACACAGACACAGACACAGACACAGACACAGACACAGACACAGACACAGACACAGACACAGACACAGACACAGACACAGACACAGACACAGACACAGACACAGACACAGACACAGACACAGACACAGACACAGACACAGACACAGACACAGACACAGACACAGACACAGACACAGACACAGACACAGACACAGACACAGACACAGACACAGACACAGACACAGACACAGACACAGACACAGACACAGACACAGACACAGACACAGACACAGACACAGACACAGACACAGACACAGACACAGACACAGACACAGACACAGACACAGACACAGACACAGACACAGACACAGACACAGACACAGACACAGACACAGACACAGACACAGACACAGACACAGACACAGACACAGACACAGACACAGACACAGACACAGACACAGACACAGACACAGACACAGACACAGACACAGACACAGACACAGACACAGACACAGATACAGACACAGACACAGACACAGACACAGACACAGACACAGACACAGACACAGACACAGACACAGACACAGACACAGACACAGACACAGACCCAGACGCAGACGCAGACGCAGACGCAGACGCAGACACAGACACAGACGCAGACACAGACCCAGACGCAGACGCAGACGCAGACACAGACGCAGACACAGACACAGACGCATACACATACACAGACACAGACACATACACAGACGCAGACACATACACATACACAGACACAGACACAGACACAGACACAGACACAGACACAGACACAGACACAGACACAGACACAGACACAGACACAGACACAGACACAGACACAGACACAGACACAGACACAGACACAGACACAGACACAGACACAGACACAGACACAGACACAGACACAGACACAGACACAGACACAGACACAGATACAGACACAGACACAGACACAGACACAGACACAGACACAGACACAGACACAGACACAGACACAGACACAGACACAGACACAGACACAGACACAGACACAGACACAGACACAGACACAGATACAGACACAGACACAGACACAGACACAGACACATACACAGACGCAGACGCAGACACATACACATACACAGACACAGACACAGACACAGACACAGACACAGACACAGGACACAGACACAGACACAGACACAGACACAGACACAGACACAGACACAGACACAGACACAGACACAGACACAGACACAGACACAGACACAGACACAGACACAGACACAGACACAGACACAGACACAGACACAGACACAGACACAGACACAGACACAGACACAGACACAGACACAGACACAGACACAGACACAGACACAGACACAGACACAGACACAGACACAGACACAGACACAGACACAGACACAGACACAGACACAGACACAGACACAGACACAGACACAGACACAGACACAGACACAGACACAGACGACACAGACACAGACACAGACACAGACACAGACACAGACACAGACACAGACACAGACACAGACACAGACACAGACACAGACACAGACACAGACACAGACACAGACACAGACACAGACACAGACACAGACACAGACACAGGACACAGCACAGACACAGACACAGACACAGACACAGACACAGACACAGACACAGACACAGACACAGACACAGACACAGACACAGACACAGACACAGACACAGACACAGACACAGACACAGACACAGACACAGACACAGACACAGACACAGACACAGACACAGACACAGACACAGACACAGACACAGACACAGACACAGACACAGACACAGACACAGACACAGACACAGACACAGACACAGACACAGACACAGACACAGACACAGACACAGACACAGACACAGACACAGACACAGACACAGACACAGACACAGACACAGACACAGACACAGACACAGACACAGACACAGACACAGACACAGACACAGACACAGACACAGACACAGACACAGACACAGACACAGACACAGACACAGACACAGACACAGACACAGACACAGACACAGACACAGACACAGACACAGACACAGACACAGACACAGACACAGACACAGACACAGACACAGACACAGACACAGACACAGACACAGACACAGACACAGACACAGACACAGACACAGACACAGACACAGACACAGACACAGACACAGACACAGACACAGACACAGACACAGACACAGACACAGACACAGACACAGACACAGACACAGACACAGACACAGACACAGACACAGACACAGACACAGACACAGACACAGACACAGACACAGACACAGACACAGACACAGACACAGACACAGACACAGACACAGACACAGACACAGACACAGACACAGACACAGACACAGACACAGACACAGACACAGACACAGACACAGACACAGACACAGACACAGACACAGACACAGACACAGACACAGACACAGACACAGACACAGACACAGACACAGACACAGACACAGACACAGACACAGACACAGACACAGACACAGACACAGACACAGACACAGACACAGACACAGACACAGACACAGACACAGACACAGACACAGACACAGACACAGACACAGACACAGACACAGACACAGACACAGACACAGACACAGACACAGACACAGACACAGACACAGACACAGACACAGACACAGACACAGACACAGACACAGACACAGACACAGACACAGACACAGACACAGACACAGACACAGACACAGACACAGACACAGACACAGACACAGACACAGACACAGACACAGACACAGACACAGACACAGACACAGACACAGACACAGACACAGACACAGACACAGACACAGACACAGACACAGACACAGACACAGACACAGACACAGACACAGACACAGACACAGACACAGACACAGACACAGACACAGACACAGACACAGACACAGACACAGACACAGACACAGACACAGACACAGACACAGACACAGACACAGACACAGACACAGACACAGACACAGACACAGACACAGACACAGACACAGACACAGACACAGACACAGACACAGACACAGACACAGACACAGACACAGACACAGACACAGACACAGACACAGACACAGACACAGACACAGACACAGACACAGACACAGACACAGACACAGACACAGACACAGACACAGACACAGACACAGACACAGACACAGACACAGACACAGACACAGACACAGACACAGACACAGACACAGACACAGACACAGACACAGACACAGACACAGACACAGACACAGACACAGACACAGACACAGACACAGACACAGACACAGACACAGACACAGACACAGACACAGACACAGACACAGACACAGACACAGACACAGACACAGACACAGACACAGACACAGACACAGACACAGACACAGACACAGACACAGACACAGACACAGACACAGACACAGACACAGACACAGACACAGACACAGACACAGACACAGACACAGACACAGACACAGACACAGACACAGACACAGACACAGACACAGACACAGACACAGACACAGACACAGACACAGACACAGACACAGACACAGACACAGACACAGACACAGACACAGACACAGACACAGACACAGACACAGACACAGACACAGACACAGACACAGACACAGACACAGACACAGACACAGACACAGACACAGACACAGACACAGACACAGACACAGACACAGACACAGACACAGACACAGACACAGACACAGACACAGACACAGACACAGACACAGACACAGACACAGACAGACACAGACACAGACACAGACACAGACACAGACACAGACACAGACACAGACACAGACACAGACACAGACACAGACACAGACACAGACACAGACACAGACACAGACACAGACACAGACACAGACACAGACACAGACACAGACACAGACACAGACACAGACACAGACACAGACACAGACACAGACACAGACACAGACACAGACACAGACACAGACACAGACACAGACACAGACACAGACACAGACACAGACACAGACACAGACACAGACACAGACACAGACACAGACACAGACACAGACACAGACACAGACACAGACACAGACACAGACACAGACACAGACACAGACACAGACACAGACACAGACACAGACACAGACACAGACACAGACACAGACACAGACACAGACACAGACACAGACACAGACACAGACACAGACACAGACACAGACACAGACACAGACACAGACACAGACACAGACACAGACACAGACACAGACACAGACACAGACACAGACACAGACACAGACACAGACACAGACACAGACACAGACACAGACACAGACACAGACACAGACACAGACACAGACACAGACACAGACACAGACACAGACACAGACACAGACACAGACACAGACACAGACACAGACACAGACACAGACACAGACACAGACACAGACACAGACACAGACACAGACACAGACACAGACACAGACACAGACACAGACACAGACACAGACACAGACACAGACACAGACACAGACACAGACACAGACACAGACACAGACACAGACACAGACACAGACACAGACACAGACACAGACACAGACACAGACACAGACACAGACACAGACACAGACACAGACACAGACACAGACACAGACACAGACACAGACACAGACACAGACACAGACACAGACACAGACACAGACACAGACACAGACACAGACACAGACACAGACACAGACACAGACACAGACACAGACACAGACACAGACACAGACACAGACACAGACACAGACACAGACACAGACACAGACACAGACACAGACACAGACACAGACACAGACACAGACACAGACACAGACACAGACACAGACACAGACACAGACACAGACACAGACACAGACACAGACACAGACACAGACACAGACACAGACACAGACACAGACACAGACACAGACACAGACACAGACACAGACACAGACACAGACACAGACACAGACACAGACACAGACACAGACACAGACACAGACACAGACACAGACACAGACACAGACACAGACACAGACACAGACACAGACACAGACACAGACACAGACACAGACACAGACACAGACACAGACACAGACACAGACACAGACACAGACACAGACACAGACACAGACACAGACACAGACACAGACACAGACACAGACACAGACACAGACACAGACACAGACACAGACACAGACACAGACACAGACACAGACACAGACACAGACACAGACACAGACACAGACACAGACACAGACACAGACACAGACACAGACACAGACACAGACACAGACACAGACACAGACACAGACACAGACACAGACACAGACACAGACACAGACACAGACACAGACACAGACACAGACACAGACACAGACACAGACACAGACACAGACACAGACACAGACACAGACACAGACACAGACACAGACACAGACACAGACACAGACACAGACACAGACACAGACACAGACACAGACACAGACACAGACACAGACACAGACACAGACACAGACACAGACACAGACACAGACACAGACACAGACACAGACACAGACACAGACACAGACACAGACACAGACACAGACACAGACACAGACACAGACACAGACACAGACACAGACACAGACACAGACACAGACACAGACACAGACACAGACACAGACACAGACACAGACACAGACACAGACACAGACACAGACACAGACACAGACACAGACACAGACACAGACACAGACACAGACACAGACACAGACACAGACACAGACACAGACACAGACACAGACACAGACACAGACACAGACACAGACACAGACACAGACACAGACACAGACACAGACACAGACACAGACACAGACACAGACACAGACACAGACACAGACACAGACACAGACACAGACACAGACACAGACACAGACACAGACACAGACACAGACACAGACACAGACACAGACACAGACACAGACACAGACACAGACACAGACACAGACACAGACACAGACACAGACACAGACACAGACACAGACACAGACACAGACACAGACACAGACACAGACACAGACACAGACACAGACACAGACACAGACACAGACACAGACACAGACACAGACACAGACACAGACACAGACACAGACACAGACACAGACACAGACACAGACACAGACACAGACACAGACACAGACACAGACACAGACACAGACACAGACACAGACACAGACACAGACACAGACACAGACACAGACACAGACACAGACACAGACACAGACACAGACACAGACACAGACACAGACACAGACACAGACACAGACACAGACACAGACACAGACACAGACACAGACACAGACACAGACACAGACACAGACACAGACACAGACACAGACACAGACACAGACACAGACACAGACACAGACACAGACACAGACACAGACACAGACACAGACACAGACACAGACACAGACACAGACACAGACACAGACACAGACACAGACACAGACACAGACACAGACACAGACACAGACACAGACACAGACACAGACACAGACACAGACACAGACACAGACACAGACACAGACACAGACACAGACACAGACACAGACACAGACACAGACACAGACACAGACACAGACACAGACACAGACACAGACACAGACACAGACACAGACACAGACACAGACACAGACACAGACACAGACACAGACACAGACACAGACACAGACACAGACACAGACACAGACACAGACACAGACACAGACACAGACACAGACACAGACACAGACACAGACACAGACACAGACACAGACACAGACACAGACACAGACACAGACACAGACACAGACACAGACACAGACACAGACACAGACACAGACACAGACACAGACACAGACACAGACACAGACACAGACACAGACACAGACACAGACACAGACACAGACACAGACACAGACACAGACACAGACACAGACACAGACACAGACACAGACACAGACACAGACACAGACACAGACACAGACACAGACACAGACACAGACACAGACACAGACACAGACACAGACACAGACACAGACACAGACACAGACACAGACACAGACACAGACACAGACACAGACACAGACACAGACACAGACACAGACACAGACACAGACACAGACACAGACACAGACACAGACACAGACACAGACACAGACACAGACACAGACACAGACACAGACACAGACACAGACACAGACACAGACACAGACACAGACACAGACACAGACACAGACACAGACACAGACACAGACACAGACACAGACACAGACACAGACACAGACACAGACACAGACACAGACACAGACACAGACACAGACACAGACACAGACACAGACACAGACACAGACACAGACACAGACACAGACACAGACACAGACACAGACACAGACACAGACACAGACACAGACACAGACACAGACACAGACACAGACACAGACACAGACACAGACACAGACACAGACACAGACACAGACACAGACACAGACACAGACACAGACACAGACACAGACACAGACACAGACACAGACACAGACACAGACACAGACACAGACACAGACACAGACACAGACACAGACACAGACACAGACACAGACACAGACACAGACACAGACACAGACACAGACACAGACACAGACACAGACACAGACACAGACACAGACACAGACACAGACACAGACACAGACACAGACACAGACACAGACACAGACACAGACACAGACACAGACACAGACACAGACACAGACACAGACACAGACACAGACACAGACACAGACACAGACACAGACACAGACACAGACACAGACACAGACACAGACACAGACACAGACACAGACACAGACACAGACACAGACACAGACACAGACACAGACACAGACACAGACACAGACACAGACACAGACACAGACACAGACACAGACACAGACACAGACACAGACACAGACACAGACACAGACACAGACACAGACACAGACACAGACACAGACACAGACACAGACACAGACACAGACACAGACACAGACACAGACACAGACACAGACACAGACACAGACACAGACACAGACACAGACACAGACACAGACACAGACACAGACACAGACACAGACACAGACACAGACACAGACACAGACACAGACACAGACACAGACACAGACACAGACACAGACACAGACACAGACACAGACACAGACACAGACACAGACACAGACACAGACACAGACACAGACACAGACACAGACACAGACACAGACACAGACACAGACACAGACACAGACACAGACACAGACACAGACACAGACACAGACACAGACACAGACACAGACACAGACACAGACACAGACACAGACACAGACACAGACACAGACACAGACACAGACACAGACACAGACACAGACACAGACACAGACACAGACACAGACACAGACACAGACACAGACACAGACACAGACACAGACACAGACACAGACACAGACACAGACACAGACACAGACACAGACACAGACACAGACACAGACACAGACACAGACACAGACACAGACACAGACACAGACACAGACACAGACACAGACACAGACACAGACACAGACACAGACACAGACACAGACACAGACACAGACACAGACACAGACACAGACACAGACACAGACACAGACACAGACACAGACACAGACACAGACACAGACACAGACACAGACACAGACACAGACACAGACACAGACACAGACACAGACACAGACACAGACACAGACACAGACACAGACACAGACACAGACACAGACACAGACACAGACACAGACACAGACACAGACACAGACACAGACACAGACACAGACACAGACACAGACACAGACACAGACACAGACACAGACACAGACACAGACACAGACACAGACACAGACACAGACACAGACACAGACACAGACACAGACACAGACACAGACACAGACACAGACACAGACACAGACACAGACACAGACACAGACACAGACACAGACACAGACACAGACACAGACACAGACACAGACACAGACACAGACACAGACACAGACACAGACACAGACACAGACACAGACACAGACACAGACACAGACACAGACACAGACACAGACACAGACACAGACACAGACACAGACACAGACACAGACACAGACACAGACACAGACACAGACACAGACACAGACACAGACACAGACACAGACACAGACACAGACACAGACACAGACACAGACACAGACACAGACACAGACACAGACACAGACACAGACACAGACACAGACACAGACACAGACACAGACACAGACACAGACACAGACACAGACACAGACACAGACACAGACACAGACACAGACACAGACACAGACACAGACACAGACACAGACACAGACACAGACACAGACACAGACACAGACACAGACACAGACACAGACACAGACACAGACACAGACACAGACACAGACACAGACACAGACACAGACACAGACACAGACACAGACACAGACACAGACACAGACACAGACACAGACACAGACACAGACACAGACACAGACACAGACACAGACACAGACACAGACACAGACACAGACACAGACACAGACACAGACACAGACACAGACACAGACACAGACACAGACACAGACACAGACACAGACACAGACACAGACACAGACACAGACACAGACACAGACACAGACACAGACACAGACACAGACACAGAGACACAGACACAGACACAGACACAGACACAGACACAGACACAGACACAGACACAGACACAGACACAGACACAGACACAGACACAGACACAGACACAGACACAGACACAGACACAGACACAGACACAGACACAGACACAGACACAGACACAGACACAGACACAGACACAGACACAGACACAGACACAGACACAGACACAGACACAGACACAGACACAGACACAGACACAGACACAGACACAGACACAGACACAGACACAGACACAGACACAGACACAGACACAGACACAGACACAGACACAGACACAGACACAGACACAGACACAGACACAGACACAGACACAGACACAGACACAGACACAGACACAGACACAGACACAGACACAGACACAGACACAGACACAGACACAGACACAGACACAGACACAGACACAGACACAGACACAGACACAGACACAGACACAGACACAGACACAGACACAGACACAGACACAGACACAGACACAGACACAGACACAGACACAGACACAGACACAGACACAGACACAGACACAGACACAGACACAGACACAGACACAGACACAGACACAGACACAGACACAGACACAGACACAGACACAGACACAGACACAGACACAGACACAGACACAGACACAGACACAGACACAGACACAGACACAGACACAGACACAGACACAGACACAGACACAGACACAGACACAGACACAGACACAGACACAGACACAGACACAGACACAGACACAGACACAGACACAGACACAGACACAGACACAGACACAGACACAGACACAGACACAGACACAGACACAGACACAGACACAGACACAGACACAGACACAGACACAGACACAGACACAGACACAGACACAGACACAGACACAGACACAGACACAGACACAGACACAGACACAGACACAGACACAGACACAGACACAGACACAGACACAGACACAGACACAGACACAGACACAGACACAGACACAGACACAGACACAGACACAGACACAGACACAGACACAGACACAGACACAGACACAGACACAGACACAGACACAGACACAGACACAGACACAGACACAGACACAGACACAGACACAGACACAGACACAGACACAGACACAGACACAGACACAGACACAGACACAGACACAGACACAGACACAGACACAGACACAGACACAGACACAGACACAGACACAGACACAGACACAGACACAGACACAGACACAGACACAGACACAGACACAGACACAGACACAGACACAGACACAGACACAGACACAGACACAGACACACACACACACACACACACACACACACACACACACACACACACACACACACACACACACACACACGATTTTTATTTGATCTACAAGCACTTAAAAACCCAAGAACTACAAAAAAGAATCGTAATATTAACTATTTATTCTCAACGCCTTGTAGTGTGTTTATATGGCTTAATAAATTTATTTAGTTTTTTTACTTTCCTATCTGTATACAGATATAAGGAAAGTATAGGAATCATGATTTTTTGCGACCTCGAGTTTTCGACGGATTTTTACGTTTTGAGGTCCCCTGAATCCGTTTTGACTATTTTCGCGATGATGTCTGTGTGTGTGTGTGTGTCTGTGTGTCTGTGTGTCTGTGTGTGTGTGTGTCTGTATAACGCATAACTCATGAACCGATACACAGAAAAACACCAAATTTTAAACTTAAGCTTTGTTTCAGCGTCCAATGAGCTGATTAGATTTTGGGCAGTGTCGGAACATCTGGGGGGGTACTTTATAGGTGGTCATTTTTATATTTTTTGGAATATATCTGTTATTTACGTTTGGAGAAGAAAATTCTTCAAATAAAAGTTACTTCTAATATAATTATCTATAATTTTTGTTTTATGCAAAATTTTCCTAAAATGGTCCGTATTCGAGAAATTTGACAAAATGTAAAAAACATAATTTTTTATAAAAATTGTTCAAATAAAAGTTGTTTATAATATAATTCTCTATAATTTTTGTCCTATACATAATTTCTCTAAAATAGACCGTATTCGAGATATTTGAGAAAATGTGTAAATTTCGAAATTTTAAGAAAACTCAAAAACGGATAAAGGAAAAAACATTAAATTTTAAACTTAAGATTTATTTCGGCCTGACGTAAAATGATTAGATTTTGGACAAAGTTGGCACATCTGGGGGGGTACTTTATGGGAGGCCGTTTTTATATTTTATGGAATATATCTGTTATTTATGTTTGGAGAAGAAAATTGTTCAAATAAAAGTTACTTCTAATATTATTATCTATAATTTTTGTTTTATGTCAAAATTTCCTGAAATGGTCCGTATTCGAGAAATTTGACAAAATGTGCAAAATTCTGATTTTTATGAAAATTGTTGAACTAAAAGTTGTTTGCGATATCGATTTCTATAATTTTTGTTTATACATGATTTTTCTAAAATGGTCCGTAATGGAAAAGTGCTAAATTTAAATTTTTCTGTATTTTCGTTTTCAATGAATATCTATAGAAAAATGTTTCGAGGTAGATGTATGTGTAAAATGTATATATTTAGTTTATCCTCTAAACATTTATAGAGATGCTGCAATAGGTTGTACAAAATAACCGAAAAATGCCTATAATAACTAGATATGAAAGTCATGTGTTGGACACATCAGATTTTTATTTTTTATTTTGTAGTATATTGTGTTCTAATAATTTTGTTCTGATATAGAATGGAAACTAAGGATCAAAACAACTTTAATACTAGGTTTTACCAATGTCTATTTTTATAAATCTTGATATAAACTTTCGATAATAATGTATACTATTGTTTTAAAACCAATAAATTTTAATTTTTATTTGTTTTCTTTTCACATAATGAATTTATCGAAATCAATTTGATAATGTTTAACATTATGCAACTGGTTGGGTAAAGTAGATAATTTAATACATGCTGCGATTACAAAAATGTCACTTCATATGTCAAAATTAGAAAAATGTATATTTATTTACATATATTTTTTAAACGTCTGTAGTTCAGTAATTTTATTATGAAATGGAATAAATATTAAATTATATTATAATCTCGAGAAAAAGAAAAATTACATAAAATCAAAAATCCAATTAAAAAAAAAAGTAATTTGTATTTGTGATGAACTAGCATGCAGAAAAAAATCTCAAGTCAATCGAAATCCTAAAAATAAATAAAACCGTGTCATTTGCATTTTCCATTCTGGTTTATTAATTCACGAACTAGTTTGAAAAATGTCAAATATGCAACTATATGACTTATAAGGAATGCCAATGCATGTGTGTCGGGTCAGAGGCCATCACTGAAACTATCTCACGTCCATTCACTGATCGTAGACCATTTTATATCTGCCATAGCCACATCCTTTACCGAATGTCCAGTTTACATGACACTTCTGGGTATGTCCTTGTTCCCTTGATCCGGTTTTCTGCATCACTAGACTTGTCCACACAATGAAATTTCTTGAAAAAATTTATTATTTAGTTTAATATTGCGCTATTACACTGAAAGAATGTGTAAAGATGCATGTCTTCATATTGAATAAAATGTAAATTAGCTAGAACATATCCAAATATTTAAAAATTCAAATATTGCATCTAATATTTTTTTGAAAAAATATTTTGTATCATTTTTAGGATACTTGTTATTTTTATGATTATTGTATTAGTGTACTGCTCTGCATGCACTACAGACTATCCCTTAATATCGTTTCATATTTGGATAGCCTGTAACGTTCATTTTTGGCCCCACGAATTAATAACATTGTTTTGGCTTACCTGGTTAATCATACGAAAAAAAAGGGTAAAATCGTATGGATGATATCACTATTATTTTGGTCATTAACTAATTTCACCTGTATTCTAACTTTCGGACATCATTTTATAATTTATTTCATCTCACCACTAAGTAAAAGGTAGTATAATACTTTGTACAATGGTCATATTCACTGTTTTAATTTTCCAGACTCTCCTAAAAATAGACCAAGTTTCGTTGTAGATTTATATATATTATGTATTATAGTCTCACCTTTGGGTAATTAATTATTTACGATACCATTCTTTAAGATTTTCTTGTTTATTTTTGGTTAGGTTAATGTTTATTAATTGTGACAGTGAATGACATAAACGTCATTTGACGACAGAACACCGACAAGTGTCATGTTGGTGGTACGTTCCAATGTCGGGCTCAGAACCCGAGGTAAGGTAGTTTCACAATGAGCGATTTTAAGTCGTGAGGGATTTTGTTTTGCGATCGCTGTTGTGTTAATTTTTTGTTGGGAACAGTTTCCCAAATGTAGTTATACTGTATATAAATATAGTTTTTAGGGTACCTTTCGTAAATGGTCTGTTAAGTTATATAGTGGGGAATTCTTGAGGATGAATTTCTGAACCCACTTGACATTTATCGGAAAGGGATTTCGGCCATTTTGGACGGCTGACGTATTGTTTTTTTTTCAGTCAGTGGGTATTCAGTCACGAGAGACGATTTTTGTGTCGAAATAGAATTTTCTTAATATTTAGCCCCATCGGCTTACCCTAATTAAAGGGGATTTTAGATTCTATTTCATGGTTAATTGTGGGTAAATGGACATTTCGTATTTTGAGAGGAATTTTAGTGTATTGGTAAATTCCTATGGTCATTGGTCCAGCCCATATCTATTATAGGATTTTAACGCAAGAATTGGACGTTCACAGCATTTGGAGTGTGGAATATTGTTGTGCTGTGGATCTTCTCACGTGTTTCTCATCCTTGGAAGACTACCAAGTTAACCCTTTACGAAAAAGGTATGTTTTGTATATATTAGGTTATGTTACCAACCATGTGTAACAGAATTTTAATTATTGGAGCTCATAATACTGTTTATGACTCACTGTTGAGCCAATGTAGTTTTTCTTTATCCTAGATACTGAATATTTTCTAGTTTATGTACATTTTTGGGTAATCCTATAGTTCGGGATACTTGAGTCAATGTGTATTGACATTTTTCTTTGTAATATTTTAAGGGTTTAACCCAGGGGGTTGTTAGCCCAGGATTCGACGACAGTTTGACCCAAGGGATTGTTGACCCAGGATTTCAACAGTTGTACACAGAGGGTTATATCGTCTGGAGTTCAACGGTTTCATCGTGGACTCATCGAGGGGACACAGAACATTGGTATGCTAGCCACCTAGTTTACTTGTAGCTAGATTTACAAGAATGTTTCTTGTTCTGGATAGGAAGATGGGAATGCTGTGAAAGAAGACACCCTACTATCAGGTTTTTCTTATACGTTATATTGAAGGTTTCATGCGTGCATTGTTAAATTATACATTCACTTTCAACCGAATGTTGTCAAGGTATTCTCAACATTATTTATACTTTTGAGCACAGAATGTTCTAGGGTTCTTTCACTCATAACTTAAGTATTATCAAATGTTACATCGTTTAATTGATTAATATTTTAAATTTTTACTTAATTTAAGCACTTAATGCTGATGTAGTAATCCTTCGGGTCGCAGAACACTTGGACTGCTTCCACGTTTAAGTTGTAATTCTTCAGTTATTAAGGGCTACTGCCATAATTTTACTTTATTCAATTTATTCATTATTAAATGGACCAGACTTAACTATAAGTTAAGCAATCTCAGAAGACCCGTGTGGGGGCAGAGATTAAGTAACCTCTTCCAATCTGGGAGTTTAAGTAAATAACCTCTGTGTCTAAAGTCCTTTATATGTTGTATTTTTATTATTTTTTTTTTATATTTTTATTTAGTTCTATGAATTATACTTAATTATAAAATTTCATGGTTTAATAATTTTCTTTTGGGTAGTTTGGTCTTAACCAAAAGTTAAACAGATATCGCCTTCCAATTTGGAGAGGGTTATAAGATTATAAAGATTATAAGTTTACTGTTTTTATAATATATGAAGTAGTATAGGTACGGTGATGCACAATATTTAAGTTAACTATTATATTATATTTTTTTTATGTAAGGTGGAAATTAATGTTTTGCGCAAGCGTCATGCCTGGTACCAAGCTAACGACGAACCGTTCCATACTTTGATACATTTATTAATTTTTTTTTTGGGTTATGCATATACATACACTGTGTAAGTTTTTCCTTTTAATTTCCTCCAACTTTTTTTTTTATATCTAAGCCATCAGGTAATTAGTTTGTATATTTACTAAATATTTTTTTTTTCTTTATAAAGGAACATAAGTTGAGGTTTGTCTTTTATTTCTTTCCTCATTTACTGGGTTTTTGGGGAAATAGGATCATAGTTTATCCACTATATAGACCCAGTTGGCGCCTATTTATTTGTCTACTATTTCCGGAATTTTTGTAAGCTATCCACCCCCTAGCTGCCGTCTGAGCGACGTCGAAGGCCCGAAGGTTGACACCGGAACAACCGAAACTTGTGTAACCGTAGTAGACAACATTTTGTAGATAATACTTTAATAATTTTTTTTTTGTTTATAAATTTTGGTGGAATCACCAAGTTCATTTTGTAGGTTACATTTTTGGCGCCCAACGTGGGGCCGTCGTGTTTAAAATATTATATTTTGAGTAATTACCTTGGCTTTTTGATGAATATAAGTCTTAGATAATTTTCATGCTGATAGAATTGAGTATATGTATATGCATTTACCATTTGTTGTAAGAACTGAATAGTGTACCAATTTGATTCATTGATTCACCTTTTTAAATGATTTTTACTATTTGAATTTTGAGTATTTAAAAAAAGGTCAACTAATTGTGTATTATAGTTGAAATTTTGACTTTATTATTATTTTCGCACTATATATTGTATATTTTGGAACTTTTATTTATATCGAGTTTATGAGTTTGATATTAAGATGGCTCGTAAAATGTTTATTAATCGTTTGGAGAAAGAGGAGCTTGAGTGGGAACTCCGCTTTAGAGGTCTCAATGTTGGCACCGCAGAAGAGATGCGATCTCAACTTTCTATGGCTCTGCGTATGGAAAAAGCTGGTGATAGTTTTAAGTACCCTAGTTATCCTTTTAAGTTTGCTGATGATGAGGCTGCTCTTTCCAGGAAATGTGTGGAGTTAGACGCTTTGTTAAGTAGTTATAGTGGGAGTAATAATGTCAGCGAGACTCAGAAACTGCAGAGTAAGTTGTCACACACATGGAATAGGTTTGATCAAATGGATACTGCTGGAGATGTAACACTTGAAGGCAAAAGAACAGAAATATTGACCAAATTGATTAGTTTGCATGATGAGTTTCAGACGAAATCGCGACCAACTCCTAGTAAAGATGCTATTGTACCAGCTGCATTGAGTGTCGTGACCAGTAATCTAGATGGACAATTTTTGAATGGTGTGCAAAATGCTGCTACTTCGTCTCCTGTTGTTAGCATTCCACATGCTTCTTCTCAGGCTAATATTTCACAAACTAATATTTCGCAGGCTAATATGTCTCATAGCCTGAATTCTAAAATGGTACCGCCACATAAGTGGGGATTAGAAAAGTTTTCTGGATCATCTAGGTCTTTGTCCATTACAGCTTTTCTCGAACGAGTAGAAGAACTTCGTATCGCTCGCCATGTTCCATCAGAAATATTGTTAGATTCAGGTGTTGATTTGTTTTCCGACAAAGCTTATCAATTCTACAAGGATGTCAGGCTTCGTGCTCACAGTTGGTGTGAATTAAAAGATGAGTTCAAACGAGAGTATTTAACTGCACATCATACTGATGATTTGTTTGATGAACTCAGGAAAAGGACACAACATTCGTCTGAGTCTATAGGTGTTTATCTTGCTGTTATGTCTAGTTATTTTAGTAGGTTGGGATGTTTTGTGCCTGAAAATGCAAAAATGTCAATTATTATTAAGAATTTACACCCTTTTTATCAAGATAGATTGAGAGATCCACTTCCTAGTACTGTAGAGGAGTTGAGACAAGTATGTCGTCGTATGGAAGATAGACGCGATGCTATAAATAGCTATGTTGAGCCTAACAGTCGAAGAGGTAATGTGTTAGAAAGAGATTTGGCTTTCGTCGATGTTGACACACGTCAAGTAGATCGTTTGGATGTAGATCGTTTGGATGTAGATCGTTTGGAGGTAGATAGTATGTCGATTGGTAAAGAGTCGTCAGTGGTATGTTATCGGTGTAAGAAACCTGGGCATCGAGCAATTGGTTGTCTTCTTCCCAAGCAGCTGAAATGTTTTAAATGTCAGCGTGAAGGTTATACAGTGAGGACTTGTCCAAGGTGTAACCAGGGAAACGAAGTCAGGCGCTCTTAACTGGTCGAAAGAGTAGTGCTGTACAACGTTCGACTAAAGTTCAACCCATTCTTGACTATATTTTGGATCATGCTAGGGATGATGAAAGGCCCTACCTTAAGGTAAACGTATTTGGAGTTGAGTTATTAGGTCTTTTGGATTCGGGTGCGTCGAAGACTATTGTAGGTAGTACTGGTTGGAAACTTTTGCAGACTTTAGGTTTAGAAGTTGATACTTCGAAGAAAACTAGTTATAGGGTTGCGAATGGACAGATGTGTGAGTGTATTGGTGAGTGTTTGGTTCCATTTGCCCTTCGAGATCAAGTCAAGATTATTCCTGTTTTAGTAGTGTTAGATGTTCCACATGTTCTTATTTTGGGTGCTGATTTTTGGAGAATAATGGGGGTTGTACCAGATCTTAGACATAATGAGTGGCATTTTTCAGAGTCTTCCGTTGATATTGCCACAGTAGATCATCTTAGGAGCAGTTTTACGCTTAGTGATTTGCAGAAAGCTCGTTTGGATGCTGTAATTGAGCATAACAAAGTTTTAATGGGGACTAGTTTAGGGTGTTCTAATGTTGCTGAACACACAATTGTTTGTCATTCTCCACCCATTAAACAAAGATATTACCCAGTTTCTCCAGTGATGCAGGAACATATTGATAAGGAGTTGGAAGAAATGCTTCGTCTTGGTGTTATTGAGAAATCTAACAGCCCGTGGAGTTCGCCGATTTTACTGGTGAAGAAGAAGGATGGTACTTTTCGCTTTTGCGTGGATTATCGCAAGTTGAACGCTGTAACTGAAAGGGATAGTTACCCTCTTCCTTATATTACCAATACTTTGGACAAACTTCGTAATGCCCATTATTTATCCACATTGGATATCAAATCTGCATATTGGCAGGTAAAGGTGGCTGAGTCTTCAAGGCCTTTTACAGCTTTTACTGTCCCTGGACGTGGGTTATTTCAGTTTAACCGAATGCCCTTTGGACTCCATAATGCCCCTGCGACGTGGCAACGCCTTATTGATCAAGTTCTTGGACCCGAGCTGGAACCTAACGTTTTCACCTATCTAGACGATGTAGTAATTGTTACTCAGACCTTCGAGGAACATTTGGTTATTTTAGAGGAAGTTTTTAGGCGTATTAGGGAAGCCAATTTGACTGTTAGTTGGGATAAGTGTTATTTTTGTCGTCCCCAATTGAAGTATTTAGGGTATGTTATAGATGGGACTGGACTTCATGTGGATCCTGACAAGGTCAAGGCTATGTTGTTGTTACCTACGCCTAAATGTGTTAAAGATGTTCGTGGTGTGATAGGAACTTTCTCATGGTACCGCAGGTTTATTCCCGATTTTTCCACTTTGATTTCACCAATTACGGCTTTGTTGCGTAAGGGTAGGAAGTTTAGCTGGACACCAGAGTGTGATGTTTCATTTAATAAGATTAAGGAATGTTTGGTGAAGGCCCCTGTGCTAAGTTGTCCTGATTGTAATTTTCCATTTGAAGTTCATTGTGATGCTAGTGGTTATGGACTTGGTGCTGTCCTCGTTCAGATTCATCCAGATGGGGATCGAGTAATTAGTTATTTGAGTCGTTCGTTGACTAAGCAGGAACGTGTTTATTCCACTACGGAGCGTGAATGTTTGGCTGTTCTATGGGCAGTAGAGAAACTTAGACCTTATTTAGAGGGTGTCTCATTTACAGTAATCACCGATCATTATTCCCTGGTTTGGTTACAAAATCTAAAGGACCCTGCTGGTCGATTAGCCAGATGGAGTGTCAAACTCCAACAATACGACTTTAAGATTGTTCATCGCAAGGGTAAAGATCATGTTGTGCCGGATACTTTGTCTAGGGCTATACCGGATGTTGAGATTAGTGAGGTTTCTGTTGTTAAAGATCGTTGGTACAGTGGTATGATAGATAAGGTGTTAAAACACCCTATAAAGTACTCACAGTGGCGAGTCATTGATGGTAAGCTATTCAAACACATTAGAACAAATTATAAGACTTTAGGAGATGTTGCTGACGATTGGAAAGAAGTTGTTCCTAAAGGGGATAGGCGAGGGATTATGCAACAATTGCATGATTTGCCTTTAGCTGGACATATGGGTGTGTTGAAAACTTTTAAGCGTGTTAGTGAGAGGTTTTATTGGCCCAAACTTAGGTCAGATGTGGCTGCGTTTGTTAGGAATTGTTCGGTTTGTGCAGCGCATAAGGTTGACCAGAGTGGCCCTAAAGGACATATGACACCCCAACCCAGAGCTACTCGTCCTTGGGAAATTATTTCTACTGACTTGATAGGTCCACTACCTCGATCCATGGCTGGCAATAGATTCATCTTAGTCGTTGTCGATCTGTTCACCAAGTTTACGCTTACTTTTCCTTTGAAATCCTCTACTGCACCAATAGTAGCTAAACGAATTGAAGAGGGGGTATTTTTGTTGTTTGGTATTCCGCGTTTGTTGCTTTGCGATAATGGTCCACAGTTTACTTCGGGAGCGTTCTCTTCATTAATGAAGGAGTATGAAGTTTCGGTACGGTTTAACGCCCATTATCATCCTCAGGCGAATCCTACTGAAAGGTATAATAGGACTTTAAAAACGATGTTGGCTATGTTTGTTTCTGATAATCACCGAAAGTGGGACGTTGACTTAGCAAAAGTGACTTGTGCTATACGTACTTCTTTTAATGAGTCTACTAAACAGACTCCTTACTATCTTAATTTTGGGAGAAATATGGTCTTAAAGGGTAGCGAATTTGCAATTAAAGATAAACTGAGAGATTGTTCTGCTGACATTGGTATTAATAATGTTGAGAATAACAAGGCATTTGATGATTTGTTTAAGGACGTCAGGGAACGACTAGATAAAGCTTCGCAGAAAAACGAAAGGGTTTATAATCTTCGGCGACGTAGGGAGGAATTGCTTCCTCATCAATTGGTTTGGCGTAAGAATTTTGTTTCTTCTGATGCTGCGCGGTACTATACTAAGAAACTAGCACCTCGATGGGTTGGTCCCTATTTAGTTAAGAAAAAGGTATCTCCGTGGACATATGTTTTGATGGACGAAAAAGGTAATGACAAAGGGACTTGGAATATTAAAGATTTGAAGACAGCTAGCGCTGGTGAGAATTCACCTGAGTGAATTCTCTTGAAGTAAGGGGGGAATCTGTAACGTTCATTTTTGGCCCCACGAATTAATAACATTGTTTTGGCTTACCTGGTTAATCATACGAAAAAAAAGGGTAAAATCGTATGGATGATATCACTATTATTTTGGTCATTAACTAATTTCACCTGTATTCTAACTTTCGGACATCATTTTATAATTTATTTCATCTCACCACTAAGTAAAAGGTAGTATAATACTTTGTACAATGGTCATATTCACTGTTTTAATTTTCCAGACTCTCCTAAAAATAGACCAAGTTTCGTTGTAGATTTATATATATTATGTATTATAGTCTCACCTTTGGGTAATTAATTATTTACGATACCATTCTTTAAGATTTTCTTGTTTATTTTTGGTTAGGTTAATGTTTATTAATTGTGACAGTGAATGACATAAACGTCATTTGACGACAGAACACCGACAAGTGTCATGTTGGTGGTACGTTCCAATGTCGGGCTCAGAACCCGAGGTAAGGTAGTTTCACAATGAGCGATTTTAAGTCGTGAGGGATTTTGTTTTGCGATCGCTGTTGTGTTAATTTTTTGTTGGGAACAGTTTCCCAAATGTAGTTATACTGTATATAAATATAGTTTTTAGGGTACCTTTCGTAAATGGTCTGTTAAGTTATATAGTGGGGAATTCTTGAGGATGAATTTCTGAACCCACTTGACATTTATCGGAAAGGGATTTCGGCCATTTTGGACGGCTGACGTATTGTTTTTTTTTCAGTCAGTGGGTATTCAGTCACGAGAGACGATTTTTGTGTCGAAATAGAATTTTCTTAATATTTAGCCCCATCGGCTTACCCTAATTAAAGGGGATTTTAGATTCTATTTCATGGTTAATTGTGGGTAAATGGACATTTCGTATTTTGAGAGGAATTTTAGTGTATTGGTAAATTCCTATGGTCATTGGTCCAGCCCATATCTATTATAGGATTTTAACGCAAGAATTGGACGTTCACAGCATTTGGAGTGTGGAATATTGTTGTGCTGTGGATCTTCTCACGTGTTTCTCATCCTTGGAAGACTACCAAGTTAACCCTTTACGAAAAAGGTATGTTTTGTATATATTAGGTTATGTTACCAACCATGTGTAACAGAATTTTAATTATTGGAGCTCATAATACTGTTTATGACTCACTGTTGAGCCAATGTAGTTTTTCTTTATCCTAGATACTGAATATTTTCTAGTTTATGTACATTTTTGGGTAATCCTATAGTTCGGGATACTTGAGTCAATGTGTATTGACATTTTTCTTTGTAATATTTTAAGGGTTTAACCCAGGGGGTTGTTAGCCCAGGATTCGACGACAGTTTGACCCAAGGGATTGTTGACCCAGGATTTCAACAGTTGTACACAGAGGGTTATATCGTCTGGAGTTCAACGGTTTCATCGTGGACTCATCGAGGGGACACAGAACATTGGTATGCTAGCCACCTAGTTTACTTGTAGCTAGATTTACAAGAATGTTTCTTGTTCTGGATAGGAAGATGGGAATGCTGTGAAAGAAGACACCCTACTATCAGGTTTTTCTTATACGTTATATTGAAGGTTTCATGCGTGCATTGTTAAATTATACATTCACTTTCAACCGAATGTTGTCAAGGTATTCTCAACATTATTTATACTTTTGAGCACAGAATGTTCTAGGGTTCTTTCACTCATAACTTAAGTATTATCAAATGTTACATCGTTTAATTGATTAATATTTTAAATTTTTACTTAATTTAAGCACTTAATGCTGATGTAGTAATCCTTCGGGTCGCAGAACACTTGGACTGCTTCCACGTTTAAGTTGTAATTCTTCAGTTATTAAGGGCTACTGCCATAATTTTACTTTATTCAATTTATTCATTATTAAATGGACCAGACTTAACTATAAGTTAAGCAATCTCAGAAGACCCGTGTGGGGGCAGAGATTAAGTAACCTCTTCCAATCTGGGAGTTTAAGTAAATAACCTCTGTGTCTAAAGTCCTTTATATGTTGTATTTTTATTATTTTTTTTTATATTTTTATTTAGTTCTATGAATTATACTTAATTATAAAATTTCATGGTTTAATAATTTTCTTTTGGGTAGTTTGGTCTTAACCAAAAGTTAAACAGATATCGCCTTCCAATTTGGAGAGGGTTATAAGATTATAAAGATTATAAGTTTACTGTTTTTATAATATATGAAGTAGTATAGGTACGGTGATGCACAATATTTAAGTTAACTATTATATTATATTTTTTTTTATGTAAGGTGGAAATTAATGTTTTGCGCAAGCGTCATGCCTGGTACCAAGCTAACGACGAACCGTTCCATACTTTGATACATTTATTAATTTTTTTTTTGGGTTATGCATATACATACACTGTGTAAGTTTTTCCTTTTAATTTCCTCCAACTTTTTTTTTTATATCTAAGCCATCAGGTAATTAGTTTGTATATTTACTAAATATTTTTTTTTTCTTTATAAAGGAACATAAGTTGAGGTTTGTCTTTTATTTCTTTTCTCATTTACTGGGTTTTTGGGGAAATAGGATCATAGTTTGGCCACTATATAGACCCAGTTGGCGCCTATTTATTTGTCTACTATTTCCGGAATTTTTGTAAGCTATCCACCCCCTAGCTGCCGTCTGAGCGACGTCGAAGGCCCGAAGGTTGACACCGGAACAACCGAAACTTGTGTAACCGTAGTAGACAACATTTTGTAGATAATACTTTAATAATTTTTTTTTTAGTTTATAAATTTTGGTGGAATCACCAAGTTCATTTTGTAGGTTACAAGCCTTCCAAAAAGTAAAGATTAAGCTGACTTGACCATATTACCTGGCAATTGAGGTTGCCAAGAGTCGAATTGTCTTTATTTTTATTTATTATTAATTTTCATTTTTATATACACTTAACTTGTCACTGCCTTTCTTCACCAATTATATTATTAGGAGGTAAGTTGTACGTGTAGACTTTCCAACGATCATGTGTACTGAAAGTAACTAAAATATAGAACGTAAGACATACTAAATCTGAATGAGCTATGGTTTAAGGTTGTCAAAATCTACAATTGCTCGATGCTCTCATTTATTAGATGATTTGTGTTCGGCAAGAATTGACTAACAACGGCCGATATACGAGAAACACCTCTTGGCAACGTTGTCAACTACATTAAGGTGTTTATCTTACCAAACCAAAAAATTTATAGTTCAATCATTTTTAAAAAATTTACCCAATATACTTATCATAATAAGTTACTGATGGACACATTTTGAAAAACTCTGGTAAGCCGTTTTTGAAAAAAAAAATATATATATATTTTGTTCAAAAATTCAAGTAAACAAAACGTTTTAATTAAATGAATATTTTTAAATTTGGCACCAAAAACATTAGCCCAGTCGGTGCTGCTACGAATAGAAATATAATTAGGGGCAAGTTCAATTTCGTTTGACATATAATCACGATTTTTTTTAGGTTAGAAAATTGTATTATCGATTTTTTTCATTCGAAGTAATACAAGACGTCACCTTAAATTTCTATCTCTTTATGTCAACAAATATGTAACACGATGAATTTATAAAACGTATATCACTAATGAATATGTGGCGGCAACTGACGGCAACACTGTCAGCTACTCCATGGCTACTAGAGTACATACAGGTCCGGTATAAGCCATATATAAATAGAAAATAATAATTTAATGTTTAGATTGAGTCAAATAAAATATCAAAATTAAATGTTTATTTTTAAGTAAACGACATTTTTAAATGTATACGTCTTCAATCAAAAATAATATAGGCTTAAGGTGAGATTACAGAACGTCTGCAACTTTGCAGATCTGCAAATATGGCGGCAACTTTGCAGATCTGCAAATATAGCGGACTTACAGATGCAAGTATCCAAAAAATATCTGAAATTCGCAATATTTATTACCCCTAACAACACTAAATCCAAATCCACCCTTAAGAAGGTTAGAACATCCTACAACCATACATACAGGTCCGGTATAAGCCATATATAAATAGAAAATAATAATTTAATGTTTAGATTGAGTCAAATAAAATATCAAAATTAAATGTTTATTTTTAAGTAAACGACATTTTTAAATGTATACGTCTTCAATCAAAAATAATATAGGCTTAAGGTGAGATTACAGAACGTCTGCAACTTTGCAGATCTGCAAAAATAGCGGACTTACAGATGCAAGTATCCAAAAAATATCTGAAATTCGCAATATTTATTACCCCTAACAACACTAAATCCAAATCCACCCTTAAGAAGGTTAGAACATCCTACAACCATGTTTCTGTTTCTTTTGATTGAATACAGTTCACGGTGTCAGATTATCGAGTTTTTAAACATAGTTATGGATTTGGGTTTAATGTTGTTGGGGGTAATAAACCACAATATATGTTGCGAATTTGCAGATCTTTTTTGGAAAACGAAAACTTGATACATGCATATTTAAGTCCGCCATATTTGCAGATCTGCAAAGTTACCGCCATATTTGCAGATCTGCAAAGTTACCGCCATATTTGCAGATCTGCAAAGTTACCGCCATATCACCCTAATACTCAAGTGCATACGAGTGTACTGGACAAGAGATACTTTTACCCTTTACTCCAGTTTTTTGTAATGAAACCAGCGGTAAAATAGATATGTGTGTACCAAGGCTGTGTTTTGGCCGAATTAGACATATGCGTTCGAATCTAAGCTAGGTCTGGTTAAGTATAAGAGTAATAGGCAAGAAACGGGCGTTCAATCAAACTTAACATCGATATAGATGTCACATAAGCAGGTGTACTGAAGATGAACTTTGCAGGACCAAGAATCAGATAGGTATAACACTTGATATTCTGACAACTATGCATACTACACTGAATAAGAACGAATGGAAGTGTCAGAAGGAGGCTAAAGGCAAAAAATAAACGGAACAGAGCCGAATAGATAGATAAGTAATATTTTAGCCAGGAGAGAGTTGATGAGTGTTATAAATATAGTTAATTTATGAATGTATTATTAATGTATAATTTCAGTTTATTTTCATTTTTGGCATAAAACTATGGCTGACATAATAAAACTCTTAAAAGTATATATATATATTTTCAATCTTTATTATTATACATATTTAGTTTTCATTTATTTTCTCTGACCTCGAAAAAAGTTTAGAAAACCCTGGTCATAATTGTTTACAATGTTGATGTTCCTAATGATACAAAACATTACAGAGGAATGACACTTAGCCGATGAAATCTCATCGAGTTCACGCATGACGTATTGTGGTATGGAATATGGCTATCTCTGATGTATCTGCAGATTTAAATTTATTTTTGCGTCCTGTTTTCTATCAACTGATACCCCAAATTTATACAAGCCACGTCTTCGCACCACAATGTGACATAGCATCAAATCTGCTTAATCTCGTACCATTTTTTTTTAAATATCAAGGATATTCTTGGTGTAGCTGATCATCATGTTTCGAGTCATTGAACCTAAAAAATAAGAAATATCAATAAATAGATTTCGGAATTTATTCCAAAAATATTTTTCTTTGGGAATTATATGGGATTTCTCGTTAATATACTGACAAACTTTTAAAGGTGGTAGGTACATCAAAATAAACATTTTTTTGCTTAATAAAATAAAAATAATTTTATTGCCCAACAAATTAATCCATTTACAGAACAAAATACATGAAATAAATGTTAAACATAATATTTCGACAGAAAATAATTTTAGCAACAGCAAGAAAAAAAAAAGAAAAGAAACAATCCTAAATACATTAGCTACAAATTAGTACAACTAATGGTCGAAATAAATATCCCAATCAGAACAAAATTAATTAAAATTTGAGCACATTAGCGTTATAGGTGAATTTCTTCCCAAGTTCGTTCAAATACTTGCTGTATAAAATGTTTTATGATATCTAATGGCTGTTTGGGGAACATTAAAATTTATTTAATTTATCAAAAATAGTACATCAATAGTATTATGTAATATTTTATAAAAAAATGTAACACTGGAAACTACCCTTCTATTTTCGAAAGAAGCAGAAATTCTTCAATACCTCGAATGGGATACAGCTCATCTATTTTAAAAGAAAGGTACTTGAGAGATCGCCGCTGAACATTTTCCAATGATCTTTTATGAATATTGTAAATAAGGTTCCAGATAAGAGATGCATATTCTAGCCTGGAACGAACTAAAGAAAAGTAAAGGATCTCCAAGCTTTAAGAGTTTGTAAAAGAACGAGTATTACGAATTAAAAACCCTAAGCTTTTCAACGCAGAAGCAACGGTATTTTCAATATAATCCGAAAAAATAACTTTTTGGTTGAATAATATACCTTAATCTTCAATTTGTGCACAAGTCCGATAAAGGTAGGCTGTTAAATAAATAATCAAACTCCACCTTGTTAATACTTCTAGTATAGGAACATACTTTACATTAAGACACATTCATAAACAGCTTGTTTTCATTACACCAATTTTCAACGATTCCCAAGTTGGGTCTGTAAAAAGTAACAGTTTTGAATTGATGAGATTGAGGTAAATATTTTTAAGTCAGCAGCGAGCAGCAGGTTAAATTTATTGCCAAGTCATTTATAAATATACTAAATAATAGTGGCTTCAGATTGGAGCTGAACTCCAGATGTTGCTGTGAGGGTTGAAGATGAAAATCCGTTGTAAAAGACATAAATAAAACGATGACTTAGGTAAGATGAAAATAATCTCAACAGCGACTGATCAAACCCTAAGCTTTCCAACTTCCTTACGAGAATATTATCATTTTTAATTATTACAAAATACAATATGGGCAGGTTGTGAGGGGTGAAGATGAAAATCCGTTGTAAAAGACATAAATAAAACGATGATTTAGGTAAGATGAAAATAATCTCAACAGCGACTGATCAAACCCTAAGCTTTCCAACTTCCTTACGAGAATATTATCATTTTTAATTATTACAAAATACATTATGGGCAGGTTGTACAAAAAATATTCTAAACATATTTTAACTAACAAGAGTTTTATTTTTAACTAGTTATATTCAAAAACAAATGTCATTTTTAAAACTATATTTAACAATAACCGATAAGTATACAACAAGGTTCACAGTTTAAACTAAGTCTACATTTTAACTGCCTATTGTACAACCCGCCATATGTACAATACAAAATTAATTGTATTTCTTTAAAATGCACTTGATTCTATTGATCAAAACCATTCGATAAAAAATTAAAAAGTATTGGTATAAAGGTGGTTTTTATATCTATGCTATCTAAATATCAGGTCAGAGAGATTAAAATTAAATAACATATGTAGTGGGATTCTCATCTTTCAGTACGTCTCCTATCGAGACTCCTATCTTTGTTCGACAGACAGCGATTTTGATGTAATGTCCCTCTCTATTCTGTATGTAATGTGTCGAGTTGGCACAAAAGAATCGCTGTTCTGATCAGAAGAAATTAACCACATCAAACGAAGAAAATTAGGTCCCCTGTTATTTTTAATTTATATTAATGATTGTTAATGTTGCAATAATTAATGTGATATTTACCTGTTTGCCTATGATGTCCTTATCTATGTTTCTTGTAAGTTGTAAGAATTCAGATAACTAAGAGTTAATTGTCAATGAAACTCTGCAAAATGTTTATAAATGATGTTGCAATCATTTGTTAAAAATCAACACGAATACCTAAAACAAAATATAAGCTGATAAGTAATAACTATATGCAGTTTGTGGACAAACAATATAGGAAATTGAAAGAAAATCTATACAGTTAGTAGAAAAATTCAAATATTTAAGGGTAATTATTCGGAAACAGATGAAATTACAGATCATATGCAAATACTGTTATCAAAACAATTGCAGTTAAATTACATTTCCTATTTAGAATGTTATTAAAATAATTGTTATATTATTACATTATTTTTTACTAAATTTGAATATTGTGATATTAGCAAACTAGCCAAATAAAGAAAATAAAAATAAAATAAAATAAAATAAAATAAAAACCGAAAACATACCTGGATCTACAATAATATATATAAATAATATAAGTACATTCCATCTTTTAAATTATTAAAGTCCATTAAATTAAAATGACACGTCAAACCATAAACGTCAAACTTTCAAAACAAACATTCTTGTGTTGTGTTCCAAACAGAAAATAGCATTTATAGAATAATTTATTTACTTGCAACCTTTCCCCGCACGCCACCCATAGGTAAATGCCACCTCGCCCCTCACCCATAAACATGGTCAAATTGGGCTAAGCCATTTTACATTCGTCTGCATAGGGAGCGATGTTGCAATTTTTCAATTTTAGTGTCTATTCCGTCTGTTCAGATGGCAGCATCTTATGGGCCCTACATTTTTAAATCTTATCACAAGAATCCTGAAATAATTAGGCAAAAATAAAAGAATGTATTTTGCGTTTTAACTTTTAAATACTATAAAAAATGATGGAAAGTCCATAACTTTTAAATATTTGTTAAATATCACTTATTAAAATATTATGCATTAAAAGTAAAACAAACCATAGACTTTCCATCATTCTTTACAGTTTTTTGAACCCATTTATGAAAACAGTTTTTGAAAATATTATTGTTCAGAGCTGTATTTCTTATGATAAAAAAGTCGCCGTCACTTGTCATTGACAACGCGTTGAACTTGGCCTTAAAGTTTCTGAATCTACCCACGTGGATGTATCTAAAGTAGTGATAGTTTTGCAGTGTTGCCAAATCAAATTAAAAATAAGAGATAAAAGTAAATTACAAAATGGTTAATGAAACACGAAACGTAAAAATTATTTGTGGGATTATTTATTGAATAAACGGATGTCCGGCGACAAAAAGAGGTAAATAATTAGTCATGTTTTTTTGTAGAAATATGAAATTTTTGGTTTCTATATTTAATGAACTTCCGTTACTCTGTATCTGTAACGTGTGGAGGGTGGATTACCCCTTACGGCACATAGGCCTCATTAGACCCATTGTGCATCCTCCTAAGATGATAATCACCTCCTAGCTTCGTTAGCCAGCCTACAGGTTTGATGTAGTTGACAACGTCGCCAAGAGGTGCTTCTTTTATATCGACCGGTGTTACACGATACTCGCCGAACACAAATCTTCTAATCTTCTAATAAATGAGAGGATCGAGCAATCGTAGAGGATATGCTTGATGGTTTCATCTTCTTGTTCGCACCCTCTTCAGAGTGTGTATTTTGACAGCTCCATAGTATGCAGATACTTTTGTACTTGACAATGACCAGTCAGAATGTCTGTGACTAGGCGCAAATTTTGTCTAGTAATTGTCAAGTATTTGTTTGCTGCAGTGTTGTCAGGATAATTTAAAAGCTCACTGGCAACTCTGCAGTTTCTTGTTTCATCCCATCTTTCCTTGAATTTCACAAGGGAATGTTCTTTAATTAGGTCTGTTACTATCGATTTTGTCAGGCCAATGGAGGGGCCAGGTCCAAAAAGTATTTGGTTGGCTGCTTTATTGACTAGTGAATCAGCAAGACGGTTACCTTTCGATGTGGTTGATCCATCTTAAGGTGACCACGTTGTTAATAGATACTTCGGCCAAAACTTCGTGACATTCTAGTACTAACCCTGAATAAATTCGTAGTCTGTTCAAGGTAAGTACAGCTTGTCTGCTATCTGTATAGATGAGCATGTTCCTTCCAGTGATATTGTTTCTGGTGATTTCTTTTGCTGCTATGAGAATCCCGGTGAGCTCTATTTGAACTACATTGGCACTATTGCTCACAGACCATTTTATGTTAAGGTTTAAGGATCTGGAGTATATTCCACATCCTGAGCCTTGTTTTGTTTTAGAACCGTTAGTGTAGATATGAATCGTACCTGCCACTTATGGTTCTTCTATTTGTTATGTTACAACTTTATATGGTTTATGGAAGATATATCTGGGTGAGATGAAGTCCATGTTCGCTTGAAGCAGTGGGAGCGTATTGAGCGTCTCCTGCCAAAAGCCACATCTCGCCTCACCAGATCCTACATCAGGTTCTATTCCAACCGCGCGGAGGTATGTCATTGTTGTCAGAGCATCCACCTTGATGTAAATATCAAGGGGAGTGAGACTAAGAATTACTTCCATGGCTCTGGTCGGTGTTGTTTTCATTGCTCTTGTTATGTTGAGACATGGTGTCCTTTGAATTTGTTCTAGTTTACGGATAGCTACCAATTTTTGGGTTTTCGGTACCCAGACAATTGCACCGTATGTTAGCATAAGTGTTATGATAGCAGTGTAAGTATATGTGACGACTGTGGGGGAGAAACCCCAGGTGCGCCCCACGGTTCGGGGGTATTGTTCATAAGCAATGTATGCTCTTTTGACTCTGTTTTTTAAATGCGAGTTCTGTGTTACCTTACTGTCAAAGGTGAGACCTAAGTACTTCACCTCTGTTGCAAAGTTTAGTTTTGTGGTAAGTAGTTCTGTAGGTTTTAATTCAATTTTCATCCTTTTCCTTGTGAAAAGGACCATTTAGTCTTCTTAGGATTGATAGACAGTGAATGGTCCTTATACCAGTGTTCTATAATTTTAAGAGCTACTTGTATTCTTTCGCAGAGTATGTTCTCAAAATTCCCTGTTTACAGAATGACCAGGTCATCTGCATATGCTATTGTGTAGTGACTGTCATTATTGAGGCGGCTGATGAGGGTGTCGAGGACCATCTTCTACAGTAGAGGTGATAGTACTCCTCCCTGTAGACATCCCTTTGCAACCAAGCCTCTTATATTCACATATTCTACACTTATGTTCACCCACTAACCATATGTATAAAATGAATACCAGAACAAAAGTTTAGCTTATTTTTTAAAATATGCAGAGAACTTCAATTTAGAAATTGAAGGGCTTATTGTAAAAATGTGATAAGCCACATTTTTTTTAAAATAAAGGCATTTTTACATCACGACAATAAAAATTAGGTTACCAAAGCCATAAACCAACTGAAAATTTTCCAACAAATACCATCATTAACCGAAAAATCAAGTTATTGCATTTTAACCACGTTGTAGTAGTTTTAGAAGATTATTTTAACCTTTGAAGGCGTTTTTTCCTTAATAAATTAATGTAGTGGCTTATTATGTTATTCCAATAAGCCCTTCAATTGTTCGTTTATTGTTTACTGCAAAAAATTAACGCTCTGTTTCTAAAGCCTTGGTTTCTTTGAACACTTCGTCGCGGTGAGCGGACAGTCCGTCAACCGTCGCGTTTTGATGATTTTATCCAACCAGAGTATTTAAATGGGAATGGTTTTCTTGAATCCGCTTAGCTGAGCAGGACGGCGTCATGCCGCTGATTTGTCGCGAAGAGTCGGTTGATATCTGTTGAGTTTGATATCAGCGGAATCGTCGGCGTGTGCGGAGACTATATTGTTATTAATTTTAAAACAATGAGTGACAAATTTACACATACAGATGACATCATGACTTTATTTTTAGGTTTCTTGGATATTATGTCCTTTATAAAACTCAAAACGAATTCAAAAAGATCTGTAGAAAGTCTAAAATACTCCCTAAATTTGGTTTCATTTCCAAGAAGCCTCCGCTGCACAGTGATATTAAAGGCACCTTCTGTATCGCGACACAAAAACGACTCATCCACTGGCTTATTGGAAACTTTGACGGTTGCAATTGCCAGTTTCTCTTGTTCTTCCTCTTCCAACAATAATAACAACGCAAACAATTTATTTGCATCCATTTTAGTACCTTTCGTTTACATTCATAATACATAAACAGCACGTACAGACAGATAAATTATCATTTTCTATATTTTTTAACAAACCACCTCGGGCGAAAATTGCTGTCCTCAGCGGTCGACGGACTGTCCGCTCACCGCGACGGAGTGTTCAAAGAAACCAAGGCTTAAAATGTGTTAATAATATTTTCTGGGGGCAATCTTTGTGCAATAACAACTATACAAGGTGACCCATATATTAGAGATATAAAAATTATTTTCCAATAACTTTTCACTGTGGAACAAACTTGTGCTTTTTTAAATGGAAAAATGATAAATGAATAAATTTTGACAAATATTTCTTCTTATTATGCACCTAAAGTGCATTTACATTAACACTATAAAAATATCGCTTATCGTATTTCATTTTTAACGATGTATCGGTTTCTTAAACATATACCTATAATGTTAGTAATAATAAATTAAACAACTAGAACCTATAAAATTAGTACAGTATTTAGAATAAATGTTTCAAAAGTAAAAATTCTTGTATTTTGTATTATTCGAACCTGATTATGGTACAGACTTTTTATTAGGTGCCAATTATTCATATAAATTTAAACAGCTCAATAACTGACCGCCTTATCCCATGTATATGTATGTTTACACAATTGATTTGGTCTAGCATCAAAATGATTTCAAGGCGACAAAATGATGACATGGCTCTATTTTTTTAATTATCTCTTTTATTATTAAAGATAAAATTATGATTTAACAACTGTTAGAATCCTTAGAAGTTTTTGTCAGAGATAACAGAGATATAGTCATTCATTGATAAAATATAATATTCACTTTGCCAAGATTAAGTCGACAATCATAACACTTATTTGTATGTCCGCGGTGGGAAGGTAAATGTTAAAAAGTAAGAGAGCGGATAAAGAGAAGGATTTTACGCAGATACGACTTTTTTTAACAATGAATAAATGTGTAAGCGATATGCGCTTATAATAAACAAAGTAACGGTGTAAGCCCCGTTGCCACTTCCAACATACGATTACTAGGTTTTGAAATTTATTGAAAATTATTACCTTTTATTTAGTGAAAATACATTTAATTTAGTTAAATTTGATATAACTAAAGATTCAAAATTTTTTGATTTCAGTTGCAATAAAATAGGTTGAATTATTTTAGCTTTTTTAATATATGTAAATAATTTTGTAAACAAAACGAGAATAATGAAATAGATATATAACAACAGCGGATATTATATACCCTCCTATGTCTTATTTAGGACCGCACGATATTTGCTAGTAGTTACATCTGTTATTTCTGGTTGTCTAGTAATAAATAATAATTCTAAAGGAAGAACTTTAATTTTTATTTCTTTTTACGAATTTTTGAAGTTTGTATGATATCGGAGTATATAGTTAAACAAGTATTAGAAATTAAGAAATTAAAAAACCGACTTCGAAAACGTGAAAATGACATCACAACATCTTAACCAAATTTATATGGGACCACCCTTAAGGTACCCCCTTACTAACAAAAAATTATATAAATCGGACAAGGTGGTAAAGCATTATCGCTAAACATACATAAAAAATAAAGAGTTTAAGGATTTTCTCATGGACCCAATTATTAGATTTTGACCAAATTTATATGGGACTACTCCTGAAGTATCACCTTTCTAACAAAAAAAGAATCATTGAAATCGAAAATCGTGTTAAAGAATTATTGCTGAATATACAAAAAAAAAAATTTAAAAAAATATATTTTTTGAAGTCGGTTAAAAAATAGGTAAATTTTTTTGGACGTATCAAATGGAGATAAATAAATGTTTATATAGTTTTGTGTCATTGACGACCATGCCATTTTAACTAACTTGTCACTGTTAAAGCGTCAAATGCCCATTCCTTCTTTGCGGTGCTTTTGCTACACCAGTACCACTCCGAAGGTCAGTACTTCGAAGGTTTCTCAGCGAGTCTTATGTGCGAACCTTATTTCTTCTTTCTGCTGTTTGTGAGTTTTGCGTTTTATGAAGAGTTTTTAGAGACGGTGAAGAGAAGGGGAACCAAGTTGTAAACCAGCATAATTTTCGTTTAAATATTTAACATTTTTTCCTTCTCACCTAGTCACTTTTGGTCTGTTTTTTTATTTTCACCTAGAACAAAGTAAATGGCGCCCGTTATTGAGAGTTTTCATGACCCACAAACAGTGCTCATAGAATATAGAGGTGCCTTGCTCTTGCAACTCTTCTTGGTCCCGCACATACTGTCTAAAAAAAAAAAACGGAATAATAATTGTTACAAGATTTTGGCGTCAAACGTGGGTCTTCAACCCACGAGCCTGAGATTAAGAATCTCAAGCTCAGCATAATATGCAAGTATCCAAACGATATTTATAACAATTTATAAAAAAAAAAACAGCCGAAGCACGATGAACATCGTAGAGCAAGAATATTATTTGCTAGAGAACACGTCTATCCAAACTTAAAGTAAGTAGTTAAAACATGTGTTTTCTATTGATGTCTTCAGATTTTTAATCTGAATGATGGACTATTTTAAATCTAGAGAGGCCCAGGTGTAGGTTATTTAGACCTTATAGAGTAGAAGAAACTGTTCCACTTAATGGAGGGTTTATCGTGGTTGAAGAGGGATAACTTTGAATTGACTCATTGAAGTCTACAAGTATGTAGGCATATAGACTATGTTTTAGAACTAGCTGTGGTGCCGTATTCCGGGAATATTGCAAAATTTTCTTAATGGAGATAATATTGAGATTATGGATTCTGTCAACAATATAATTCAGCACTTCTGGGATGCATTTGGGAAGATATTAAAGAAACATGTAATGTGGAATCTTCAACACAGTGAAGAACTCCTCTTGAAAGAAAGATAGCAGTTTGATTCACAAGATATTCAAAATTTTCTTTCATTGTACGGAAGTTATTTCTACGACTTAAAGCGTAATAAAGAGAGTAACAAAACTTTTACCATATTTTTTCTTTTCTACTGTAAGCATCACACACAAAATAAAACAAACTGTAATAGAAGAAAGTCTTATCAATACATTATATTGTAAAATAATTGTAATAAGTTGTTCTACAAAAAAACTTCTTTTTAAAAATGCTTTCTTCTTTCATTTTCAATTTACAATGTAGTAGAAACATTTAAGAAAAATTTTAAAATTGTTCACTCTAAGTTACAAACTAACATCGTTAGTTTTTAAAAACTATTTTAGCTGTACGTATAGTATTTTTTCTACTCCCTTACTAGTAAATTGCCCATTACCTACTATTTGAATGCTACGTAAATATGTCATTACAGTTACTAACACGTAATGACTAGCACGTAATAAAAAAAATTACGCTTCAGTTCCATGAAAATATAATGAATCACATAAGCCTTGTAAGTCAGTTGCCATTATTTTGACAGAATTAAATTAATAATACAAGCTATCAATGTAAATGTACAAATAATTTAAATAGAAAAAAGTAAAATGAGTTCATCGGATAGTGAAGATGAATTTAGTAGCACACCACCCAATATTATTCAGTTAGCTGCGAACACTACCAATAGCCTATTGCCAGAAAAATCAAAAGGAAGATATAAAAAGGTATATCAGCAATTTATGGATTAGCGTACAACAAATAATAAAAAATTATTTTCTGAAAACGTACTCTTGACTTATTTTGGCGAAATCGCTAAAAAATTTAAACCGTCCTCATTATGGGCAATATATTCTATGTTAAGAAGTGTTATAACTTTGAAAAATAATGTAAACATTGAAAATTATCCATATCCATATTATTCATAAAAAGACAGTCAGAAGGTTTTAAAAACAAAAAATCTAAAATTTTACATGCTGATCAGATAAAAGTTTTTTTAAATAAAGCTCCTGATGTACAATATTTATTAACAAAGGTATGTTATTTAAGAGTACCTATAACATAAATGTATACTTATATTACTTTTATTTTAAGGTTATTGCAATTGTTGGAACATGTGGAGCTTGTAGGAAACAAGAATTAAATAATATTAATATTAGTGATATCGATGATTTAAGTACCATATTATTGGTTAAAATCCCTGATACGAAAACTAAAGTATGTAGATCTTCCGTAATTTCCTGAAATTTCTATAAAATCTGCAAACAATATATAGAGATTCGGCAACAAATTAGCGATCCGCAAATAAATCAATTTTTCCTTAACTATCAAAAAGGTAAATGTACGAAACAAGTGGTAGGATTAAACAAATTAGGTGGTGTTCCTAAACAAATAGCCGAATATTTAAAGTTACCAGATCCCAAAATGTATACAGGTCACCGTTTAAGACGAACTTCTGCCACTCTTTTGGTTGATGTCGGTGGTGATCTAATGGCTCTTAAACGACATGGCGGATGGAAATCTTCAACAACAGCCGAAGGATATGTCGATGAGTCAATAAATAATAAGACGTCAACAGCCAATAGAATTATAAATTCAATTGAAAATAATCTACAAACCTTTACATATACTGAAAATACCAATGTCTAAGAAGAACACACCGTACAGTTTACGTCATCCCACCATTCACCGCGTAAGGGAATAGTTATGAATAATTGCCAAAATGTTACAATTAATTATTACAAATAAATGTTTACTTTAAATTGTTCTAGAATTTTGTTTATTTCTATATAGTAGTAGAAAAAGTATAGTACACAACTAGAATTGTAATCTTACTACATGCTCATAAAATTAGTGCGCTCGCCGCTACGCGGCTTGTGCGCAACTTTTTTACTGGCATGTACTAAGCTCCTTACAACTCTCGTTATGTAATATACTATTAAAAACGTTATTTCGTTGATTTTAATAACTACTAATATTCAGAAGAAATTGCGTTGAAAATTAATAAAAATACTGACCTACCTTGACTGGCAATAGGCAATAGTGAAATTGATATCAGATTAGGTAGGAAAATTCGTTGCTGCAATTAAATCTAATCATAATTTATTTAATAGGGTATTTTCTAGCGCAAATCTGCATAAAATGTGTTTTAATTTTCTTGTAAAATTAGACATGTGATGGGTTATAACAGGAAAGTTATTTCCGAATCTTAAGCATGTATACTTTTACCACACGAAAACATCAGTTATAAAATCGACTTTAACAAGATGTCTGATTCATGGCCGACTTTACAGGTTTCTATTCAGGTGCTCAGCATGTAGTACAAACTATAATTGTTTTTACACATGCATGTACTTATATCAACATCATCTATATCACTTCCGTCACGATAAGAGCATTGAAATAAGTTGGTTCATAAATATTGGCTGGAGAATAGCCGGAACTGAGCCGGTGCATCTCAACTGGATCGGCAGCAAATATCATAGTCTTTATTTAAAACCGGTTGATTTATCAATAAAAGCGAATGATCGAACTTATTTTCGCCGATGAATTATGATTTGAAAATAATACGGGGCCTTCGGATTACAGCTTTTAGAAATACCCTGTCATTTGTACTTAAATTTTATACAGTTATTAGTAATATATTCAATTATTTAAACCTATCATTATTAAGTACTTTTTACCAAATTAATAATGAATAAATTAATAATAATCAACGAATTTTATAATCAATGAACAATAACACAGGACAACAAAAAAATATTTTTTGTTTTGGTGCCTGGGATTTTAGAGCTGATTTTAACTATATTTGGGACGCTAAATCTGTGCATGCAATCTGTTTTTTTCTATCAGCTCTACTTTTTTATTTACATCAACTTATCTACCAATGTGGTTTTTATTCAGTATATTCATTTGTGAGAGTTCTAAAATTATTATGCTTCACGTACTTGTTAGTGGAAATAAAGATAACCATGTAGTATACCTATGTTACGCCGCTGATCCACATGTTTAGATTTAAAATTTTACGTCACTCTCTATCGCTGCCTGTCTACATTACTCATTACAAATTGTTGTGTCGCCTAATTCACATCACAAAACCGGCCACATTCCAGCGATTATAAAAACATGGGCAAAATCTATCGAAAATCGTATTAGAAATACGATAAATTGAAAAAGAAATGAAGGAATTCAGAGCACAGGTAGGAAAATAATGTTTTCTTTTTATTTAACTGATTTTTAGCTTTCAGAAGATACTACTTTATGTGTAACTTTCTGCATTTAGACGACAAATAAATATACAGACGATACTACTTTATGTGTTAACGGTGCAGTCATTCATAAAATCCGTCTGCAAAACGAAAAATGCTACTTAATGTACAAATTTCGCAAAACTTTGATGAGGGCAGATACTACTTTATGTGTAAATTCTACATTATAGACAAAGACATGTACAGAGGAGGCTACTTTATGTGTTAACTCTGATCTTATACTAGTACAGGTTTGAGAATGGTGTTCTTCATAGTTTAATTGATTTTTAGCTTGCTGCTTTACTGTAAATTTCCGAATTTAGACGACATAAATATGCAGAAGATACATCATTCATATAAGTCGTATGCAGAGCGAAAAATGCGACTTTATGTGCAAATTTCGCAAAAAATTTTGTGGCGGAAGATACTACTTTATGTGTAAATTCTGCAAATAAAAAATAACTATACAGAGGAGGCTACTTTATGTGTTAACTCTTATCTAATACTTACATTATACAAGCCCAGCTAAATGCAACGCGAAAAATGATACTAAATGTGTAAATTTTGTAAAATTTTGGTCGATAAGATACTATTTTATGTGTAAATTATTTAAGCCAAATAAATGTACAGAGAAGGCTACTTTATGTGTTAACTCTGATCTTATACTTATAAACGGCAATTCGAAAAATACTACTTAATGTGTAAATTTTGTTAAACTTTGGTCGAGATGATACTATTTTAAGTGTAAATTCTACATATTAGCCAAATAAGCTCTGATCTTATACTCATAAACTGTAAACTCGGCTAAGTGCAACTCGAAAAATGCTACTTAATGTGTAAATGTTGTAAAACTTTGGTTGAGAAGATACTATTTTATGTGTAAGTTCTGCATTTAAGCCAAATAAATCTACAGATAAGGATACTTTATGTGTTAACTCTGATCTTATACTTATAAACGGCAATTCGAAAAATACTACTTAATGTGTAAATTTTGTTAAACTTTGGTCGAGATGATACTATTTTAAGTGTAAATTCTACATATTAGCCAAATAAACTCTGATCTTATACTCATAAACTGTAAACTCGGCTAAGTGCAACTTAAAAAATGCTACTTAATGTGTAAATGTTGTAAAACTTTGGTTGAGAAGATACTTATTTTATGTGTAAGTTCTGCATTTAAGCCAAATAAATCTACAGAGAAGGCTACTTTATGTGTTAACTCTGATCTTATACTTATAAAATGCAAACTCGGCTAACTGCACCGCGGAAAATGCTACTTCATGTGTAAATTTTAATTTGTAAATTCTGCATATTATTGCAAAATAAATGTACAGAGAAGACTACTTTATGTATTAACTCTGATCTTATACTTAGCCCAGCTAACCGCACCGCGAATAATTCTACTTAATGTGTAAATTTCGCAAAACTTTGGCCACAAAAGATAATATTTTATATGAAAATTCTGCATTATAAACAAATAAATGCACAAAGGAGGCTGCTTTAGGTGATAAATCTGATCTTATACTTATAAGATGCTAGCCCGGCTAACCGCAATGCGAAAAATGCTACTTAAAATGTAAACTTTAAAAAACTTTAGAAGCAGAATGTAGGTACTGTGTAAATTCTGCATTATAGAAAAACAACTGTCTGATAACTCTGGTCTTATGCTTATAAAATGCAAGGACGCAAAAATGCTATGCAAAGCTCATTGATTATATTTCTGTATGGGTAAATCATGCACATTAAAAAAGATGCCCCTTTATGTGCACATGAATTAGCCATTGATTGATTGATATTCTGAGAGCGGATCCTAATAACAACATCTCTCTCGGAAAACCAATCAACGAAAAAATGGTAAAGAATTAGAAAAATATTTGCAAGACGGTTTGGAGAATGGCAAAATATCAAAGTTTCTTTGCGAAATCAAAATCTGGAATACTTTCACTTGGGTCCCCCACCTTAAACTTTAAACCAAAAAGTTTAGTGACTAGTCACGTCGTCAAACAAAACCGACAGCTATTTATATATGCTGCAAGACCAACTTGAAAGGTGATGGGAAGTTTAGCTGAACCTCTGTAAGCTACGCTTGGAGGAAACAGAAATAGACGCATCAAAACAAATGCAAATGTAACAAAAGTATTATCAGACATCTACCATAGAATATATGCATCGTAGGCACCTTATATATCCGTCTTAAACACAAATGTGAAAAATATGATAAAAAAAGCAGATATCGATGGTTTTTCATTTTGGAAAGAATCTTGTAGAGATATGGAAGTCAGACAAAGCATTTGAAAAAACTAGCATACATTTAATTTAAAGGCAACAACTAAAAGCAAACAATAATTTCAATCAGTCTTTAAACTTCAGGCGCCTACTTTTAAATAGCGACTGAAGAAAATAGGCCAGAGAAAGAGCAAGAGAAATAAAAAAAACCCAAAGGGCGAACCAACAAGTATTCAGAAAAACAGAGAGGGGAGAAGAAGTTATTAGGGAAGGAAATAAAGGTAAGAGAGATTGCTGGTAGACTGAATAAATTTGTAAAACATGTGGGCTAACTTAACTAATGATAAGAATGTCTTAAATTATGTTAAAGGTTTTAAATTAATCTTTGAAACACAAAAGAGCTCTCACCAAAGAATGTTTTCTCTTCGAGGAAAACTAACCTACACACTTCAATTAAAAAAAAAAGTACTAAAGAATGCAACAGTTGTTTGCTTGCTAAAGAAAATTAGTTTAGTTCTCATATTTTTTAAGACCCAAATGAAATGATTCATATTCATCTTTAACAAATATATAGATTCTCACATTTCAAACTGGAAGATCTCAGGTCTGCCCAAAATATTTTGTTACAGGACAATTTTGTCAAAAATTAAATTAAAGGATGCCTCTTATCTCATCTCAATACATAAAAACTAAAGAAAGTATTTAAAAAAAAATAACTTATGAATTTGAGTGTCTTACATTTGGTTTGACCATTTGCTACATATGTTTTTGCAAACACTTTAAAGCCGGTAGTGCATCAACCAAGGCTTTTCGAAATAACCTTATTGATTTCCTAATTACATCTAAATCTAGTGATGAATGTCTCAAACATTGTAATACAACGGTTGATTCCTTACAATCTCTATGACTCATCATAAAAAAGAGTGTTTTTTATCTGAAGTGTGCGAGAACTCGATTGTATAAGTACTAAAATTAGAAAGACCAAGCAGAAGGTATACTGATTGTACCAAAATGGGAAACTCAACCATCCCATGATTCAAAAAATAAATAAATAAATAAATAAATGCTTTTTACGGTACATGTCAACATTAAACCTAGTTATTCACTGCAGCAAACCTTCATTTAGAACTCCTTATGACCAGAGTTTTGCCCTAGCTCTCATTATAAATAGTACCTAACTTCCATCATAGAAATCCTGAATAATAAAAGAAAATGTATATTAGGAAATTTCTAAAAGGGTCATCTTATTTTGCCAAAATATATTCAAACTTGAGATCAAAACACAGTTTTAAAATACTTCAGTAGTTTCTTTCACTTGAAAAACTTAAAACAGCTAAGAGCCAAACTTGTTATGCTTGCAGCCCAACGGGTATATACTTTCTCAAAAACTAAAGTTAAAAATGTCAAGGTGGAAGCTAACAATATACAAATTTTTTCATAGACGAAATGCTAAAACTTCGACTCCACAACGAGCCCAGCCTTTATTAGTATTTTCATTTCCCCACGAATTACCTCAATTTATGCTTGGCAAAAACAATTTTTATTTTATAGGGAAAAACGAAAAAAAAACAAAGTCTCACAGGTCTTCAGGGCCTTTTATTCTAACCAGTAACGCTCCAGTCCATCCAGTATCTCCCCAAACTATTGGGTGGGTAGCCCAAACATTACAGATACGTATGTACCTACCTCGATCGTCCTCATAATCTGCGTCAATATCGAAACCATTAGAAAAATTGAAGGACAAAGAGATCAGTGTTTAACAGGTTTTACAATTAAGACGTAAACTCAACTTTCGCAAAAGTACTAAAAAATTATAAAACTGGATTGTTAAAATTCAATATTATTTTTTGTTACGTTGGCTAATGATTAATTCATTAGTAGTATTAATAATTATTATTGTTAATTTTGTGGGAAATTTATAGTAATATTTTTTTTTGCATATTCTATTGTATACATTTACGTAGAAAGCACAAATCTAGTTTTATTTTGAATAGAACATCCTTTAAACAACTACATGGTTATCTTTATTTCCACTAACAAAGATGTGAAGCATAATTAATGGATCAAACGACTTACCTGAAGGAAGTTCGATCCTAATTATGCGAGCATCCTTGTTAGTGAAAATAAAGTCCCACCTTCACCATATTTATATTATTTTTAACCCCAAACTCCTAGGCTCCACAACAGGTAATGAGTAATGTAGACAGCAGCGATAGAGAGTGACGTAAAATTTTAAATCTAAACATATAGGTATACTACATGGTTATCTTTATTTCCACTAACAAGGATGCTCGCATAAATAGGATCGAACTTCCTTCAGGTAAGTCGTTTGATCCATTAATTATATATTCATTAACGTAGGTACAATGGTTTTATGGTCAGTCTGTAATTGAGTAAATTCCAGGTAAATCTATAAATAGTGGAACCATTGCCTATCCGGTACCTGAACTGTCCCTTTTAATCCCCTACCTCGGGTAAGTCTCGTCCGTTTGTGTGTTCTTACTAATGAGAGTAGATCGAACTCGGCGTGTTATTTTATGTTAAGAAAAGAGTGTTTTTGTGTTATTGAATAGAATTACAATGAGTTCAGTTCCAGTTCAAGAAGAAGCTGTATAAATCAACTTGATGTGTTTTGCTATATATGCGGAGAATACATGTTTCAACAAAACAGAAAAACTATTACTGACTTTGTAAAGCGAGCGTATCTTAAATATTTTGGAGTTAACCTTGGTGATCAGGACAAAAAGTGGGCTCCGCATCTCGTATGTAAAACTTGTACAGAGCATTTACGGCAGTGGACTACCGAAGAAAGAAAATCCGTCTTACCAATGGTTTGGAGAGAACCAAAAAACGACTTCAATGATTGTTATTTCTGTTTAGTAAATCGGGTCGATGGTGTAGCGGTCTAACGCGCTTATATTCATTTATAGGCAAGTTTATGAGTCCGAGACTGCTGGGCTTCGAATCCCAGACCAGACCATGTGGATTTTTAATTAAATTGCATGGTTCGTTTTAGGATTTGATGTGTGCCGTATTAATAGAAAATTCAATTTCTATTGATATGACATGCATATTATAAAATCGCCATACATTATCGTCTCGATGATGGTGGGTGAGGTTTTCCGGGTTTTCCTCACCTGTAAGTCAAATGGCACCATCAATCATCCTTAAGTCGCCCCGGAGCTCCACGGCAAATAATAATAATAATAATAATAGCCGTCCCTTCCCCTACACAAGTCGTTCAGTCGACTTCAGGGAATGAAATTCACTCGTAAGGGGGTGAATTAGGGAGAGTATTATTATTATTATTATTATTATTATTAAATACTAAAGGAATCAATCGAAATAACCGCAGTAAGTGGACTTATCCCAATGTAGACTCGGCAATACGCTCTATCCCGCACTCAGATGAAATACCGTCTCCAACATTTCATCAGCTACCAGATATCTCTGATGACGAATATTTTCCCTGTAATCGCTGTGCTGATGCTAATAAAAGTTCTGATGCTAATGAAACTAACAGTGACTATGAGGAGACGTCATCAGTTCCTCAACGCTTCAATCAAAATGAATTAAATGATCTCACCAGGGATCTCAATTTATCGAAAAAAGCTTCTGAAGTACTGGCTTCTAGGTTGAACGACAAAAATTTATTGGAACAAGGAACCAAAATTACCTTTTACCATACAAGAGAAAAGTATCTGCTACCATTCGTTTCTCAAGAAGACAATCTTGTATTTTGTCACGAAATTAATGGACTCATGAAAGAAATGGGACTTTCTGAATATATTCCAGATGATTGGCGCCTATTTATTGACAGTTCAAAGCAAAGTTTAAAATGTGTGCTTCTACATAATGGGAATAAATATGGTTCAATACCACTAGCTCACTCAACGAAACTGAAAGAAGAATATAATACCGTAGCTTTGGTCTTGCAGTAGATACAGTATCCAATGGATGATTTGTGTAGACTTAAAAATGGTAAATTTTCTTCTTGGGCAGCAAAGTGGTTACACGAAATATCCGTGTTTCTTGTGCCTCTGGGATAGTAGGGACAAAATACACCACTGGCTTAGAAAAGATTGGCCTCAAATAGAAAACATGGACGTTGGGGAAAAGAATGTCATTAAAGACGCTTTGGTTGAAAGAGAAAAAATCATACTTCCTCCGTTACATATAAAGTTGGTAATGAAGCAATTTGTAAAAGCTCTTGATAAGAATGGGTCATGTTTTGCATATATAGGGATAAAAATGCATCAGTTGAGCACAGAAAAACTGAAAGCAGGGATATTTGACGGCCCACAAATAAGACAATTAATTAAGGATCCTGCCTTCATAAATTCAATGAATCAAGTTGAACGAGAAGCTTGGACATCATTTGTTGCAGTTGTAGAAAATTTTCTAGGAAAACATAAAGCTCAAAACTATGTTGAAATGGTTAACAAGATGCTTAATAGTTTCAAATCATTAGGGTGCAATATGAGTACTAAAATACACTATTTACACAACCACTTAAACCGTTTTCCAGAAAATTTAGGAGACATGAGTGAGGAACAAGGTGAAAGATTTCACCAAGATATTAAAGTTATGGAGGACCGCTACCAAGGAAGATGGGATATGCACATGATGGCAGATTACTGCTGGAGTTTAAAAAGGGACTGTTTATAAAAACAATCAAAAATGTCGCGGAAAAGAAACTTTCGAAGTGTTGAGTGACTATTTGATTTCTTCAATGTTTTTTTTGTTTGTAAGTACGACATAATATTGTATTTTGTATAACTAAAATAAAAATTTCGTATCTACTTTTGTTTACTACACTTATGGATTTGAGTTAAAATAATGTAACTTATATTTCTCTAAAATTGTATATCTTAAAAATTTGAGCTCCTAGGTAAAAATGAATACATTATTTGAATTCAGGATATCAAATTGATATAGAATCAGCTCAAAAAACCTCGACACCAAAACAGATGTTCCCCTGTGTCATCAATAAATTGATTTTGTTCCATGCAGTATTTTTTATACGACAGCTTCATCAACTAAATTAATACTACTGTTATATTTTTCTGTCCTACTATAGTAATGCAGATATGTGTATGCACGGGCTCATTTATTCAAAATTTAATCGCTAGATGGCGCTACCGGTCAGTTGCAAGGTTAGAAACATGGCTAAGCGATTTGATATTTGGCCAAGTAGTTTTATTCTTGGTTAAATGGTTTTCAACGGCCAATCCGGAAGTTTTGAATAAACCCGCTTCTTTAAAGGAGATAGTTGAAGAAAATCCAAAAAGAGTAACCAGAGGAACTAAACTACTTGGTTAATAATATTTTTGTAATTTCTAAATATAAACCTTTTATAATATTTTCTTGGATTTATGTACATTTAAATTGTTTCAATTCACAATCTATTGTTTATCTAATTAACGTTTTTTTTTCCTTCTTTTACTGTTTTTTTTTGTGTATTTAATTTTATAGATATTTTTTGCCTATATTATGAAACGAAGTATTAGCTTTTCGCATTTAAATGTAGGATCTATCTTCCCCGTTTACGGTCGCTTGGTTGAGTACTTGAATAAAAGTAAAATTGACATTTTCGGCATAAGCGAAACATGGTTAAATCCCGAAATGGATTCTAGTAATATATTTATCAATTCATATCGACTGGTTAGGGCAGATAGAGATGGTAGGGGTGGAGGTGTTGCTTTCTACATAAATACTAACATTCAATATAAACTAATTTTTTCTCAAATTACAGATAATCTTGAGCAAATATGGATATCCAACAAGTGTAGTGGAAAAACTTACATTCTTGGTGTTGTTTATCGCCCACCCGCTTCATCAGTTAGTAATTTTATTAGTGAATTGGAAGACACCGTTGCAAATTTACTTCCTGAGAGTGATTTCTTGCTCGTATCGGGTGATATAAACATAGATTTCCTTACACAAAATCGGAGTTGTGAATTATGTATAAATTTTTTAAACACTTTCGGGCTGGAGCAAATATTTAATGAGCCAACTCATTTTACCCCACATAGTAAAACACTCATTGACGTCATCTTTGTGTCTGATACTCAAGAGATTTCATCGGTCAAGGTACTTGATATACGAAACCGTGGGATCTCGTACCATCACGCAGTTTCTTGTAATATTGACTCATACAAAATTCACAATAAAATGAAATATATAACATATCGTGATTTTTCAAAATTTGACTTAGATCACTTTAATTTTGATTTGCTAAATATTAACTGGAATAGTATTTTTTCCCTCGATAATGTCGATGAAATAATTACATTTTTAAACCATTCCCTTAATGAAATTTTCTGCGACCACGCTCCAAGAGTTACTAAAGGAGTAAGTAAACCTCATGCCCCGTGGCTCACATACAATATTAAAAAAATGATCAGCCTAAGAGATTCTGCATTAAGCAGATATAAAAAAGAAAAAACTGTGAGTAGCTGGAACTATTATACCCAGTTGAGAAATTACACAACTGGAGCTATTCGGCGAGAAAAAAAAAGCCTACCTTGATTTCATACTTAAACATAAAAATTCAAAAAGTACTTGGAATACCCTCCGATCCCTTGGAATTCTCAGAAAAAAATCGAATCCAGATATTCCTCCTAATTTAAAACAAGTCGATGACATAAATTTACACTTTAATAGTTTGCCTAATATTGATAAAACTCCTAATCAATTACGTCTATTAGATTGCTACACACAGCAAAAATTTAATTCACAATTTAATTTCAAAAATGTTACTGCTGAATAAGTAAGAAAATCCCTTCATCACATAAAAAGTAACGCTGTCGGTCTTGATGACATTTCTTTGCGCATGCTACATTTAGTCGAAGATCATTTACTAAATTATTTAACCTTTATTTTTAATAAGATAATCTCAACATCAAAATATCCTAATGCATGGAAACACGCTATAATACTCCCACTAGCCAAATGTACTGAACCGTCAAACCTTTCTGATCTCCGACCAATTAGTATTTTACCTACCCTTTCCAAATGCTTCGAGAAAATACTCAAAGATCAAATAACTGAATACGCCCATGAAAAATAAATAATAAATTCCGCTCAGTCGGGTTTCAGGAGACAACACAGCACTACCACCGCCCTTGCATCCATTACTGATGACTTATTCCATGCAACTGATCAGGGCAAAATTACATGTTTGATTATGTTGGATTACAGTAAGGCATTTGATACTATTGATCATAAAATATTATGTAATAAACTTAGCCACTACGGTTTTTCCTTAGAAGCTGTTGCCTTGCTTTCAAACTACCTTAACAATAGAACTCACAAAGTTAAATTAGATCATGAAACATCAAATGCCTTACCTGTAACAAAAGGGGTACCTCAAGGAACCATTTTAGGATCAACTCTTTTCTCCCTATACATAGCGGATTTTCATAGTTTCGTTAAAAACTGTACACCATTACGCGGACGACACGCAGATCTATTTATCTTGTAATATTGACTCATTGGTTTCTTTTCAATCTAATTTTAATAAAGTTTATTTAACATTTCTGCGACACACAATTTAAAATTGAATCCTAGTAAATCTATTGCCATTTTATTTGGTCCAAAAAAAGCAAGCGAAAGAGCTTTACAACAATTGGAAATTAAAATAGGCGATATTCCTCTTTTATTTACCAACGAAGGAAAGAATTTAGGTTTGTGGCTAGATTCTAATTTGCGATTTAGCAAGCACGTTAATATGTTATCCCAAAACTGTTACAATGTGTTGAGGTTGATATATCCTAATCGAGATTTGCTCTCCACGAAAATAAAAATAAAACTTTGTGAATCATTAATTTTTTCAAAACTTTTTTACTGCGACACTGTGTACGGCCCAACATTACTACAATCTGACTCTTTGCGTTTACAAAAAATTCAAAACAGCTGTTTACGGTTTGCTTATGGTATCCGAAAATTCGAACATATTTCAGGTTGGCTAACACTGTCTAACTACCGGTCGTTACACTTGCTGGTATTAGTTCACAAAGTTTTAAAATTACGAAAACCGGAATACCTTTTCACAAAATTAACTTCTTTTTCCAATATTAATAACTATCCCACTAGAAACAGAACTACATTAGTAGTACCCATGCATAGTACCACATTATTCGAAAGATCATTCTCGTACGTTGCTAGTAAAAAATATAATGATATAACGGCGGAATATAGATCCTACAGTATTCTTAATTTTAAGAAACGTCTCAAAGAAAACCTTTTAGTTAATCAATCTGCATTATAAAACGAAAACATGAACTGTCAAGAAATAGGTTTACTCTCTTGAAAAATAATTTTTGTATACATAATTTAAGCTGTTTTCATCAATATTCATTTTGTGTATGAAATAGAATGTATTTATTTGCGTTGCAGGTTAAGTTGAAAAACAGCCTTGTGCTGAACTTCGCCTTTTCATCACTTTCCTTCTTTTTTTTCTTATTGTAAATGTGTAACTATGATGAATAAAGACCATTTATTATTATTATTATTATTAATATGATTCTATTATATTCTAGATCGGTTTATCCATCAAATTTAAGAAGTCAATGGTCCACAATGATTGATGATCACTATAGCCGATGTTTCGGAGGAGTAAATAAGAGAAACGAAAATGGCTTGAACGACAATATACGAAGGAAAATAAATAATATGATCATCACTCCCTTGGTTAAAGGTTCTTCTACAAAGCAATTGAAATTCACTAAGTCTTTATTATTTCAAAAAGAAAAACGCATTGAGTTTCATTTTTTGAGTTAAATTAAACTGGGAATGACAATTATTACAATTTTATATATATTTTTAATGTGTTGAGGCATCAGGTCGGAGACCGACTAGCTATAATAGTGAAAGCGAAAACTGAAAATCCTTAAAAAAATATTGAATATGCATTTAATCGAAAAATTTAAAAAGTAATTGAAAATTTTACCATTAAAAAACTCATGTGAATAATAGAAAGTATAACCAAAACACATACTCCATTAAATAAAGGAACAAAACTAATAGGTAATTTTACCACATTTTACGCTTTATAATTGTTTTCTAAAAAAAACAAATCTCACAGAATTAATTTCTGAAATTCGTTCCATCGTGATTGAATATCGTACAAGGACCAGCATATACCTGCATTTGTGAATGAATGAAATTTAAAGAATGAATCTGCATTCACATTTTATCGTAACTCGTATGGAAGGAAGCACTTGGGTGGTTTTTAGCGTGAAGAAGGCACACTTCGGGTAGGTCAGGGCCGAGGGTAGTTCGGATCACCGGCCATCCGAGGCGTGTGAACTACTGGTGTGAAATGAACTAACAGTTTAGTGTGTGGTCACTGTAGAGCGATCAAGGGTAGCTCAGACACATCTCCCACGATTTAGTATTAGCGATACTAAAATCCTATTTGCCAACATTTTTAAGAACATTATTAGAATATTATACTGCGTGTCCTGTTAGTGCGCTTTTCCGTGGTATTTTAATTTGTATTATACAGAGTGTGTTTTTTTTATAAGAAATAAATAGCCAGTATTTTAATCCTAAGTTTAGGACCTATTTTTGTTTCCGTATTCCTTCTGGCGTTTAAGGAATCTGAAAAGGATATTTTATGCTCTGGCACACATTTTTTTCAGGCCATTTTGTCTCATCTATCATTTTCTTTTTCTGTTACTATTTTTTAATTTGGTCTATTAATTTTCTTTTTGACTTTCTTCTTTGTTTCATAGATATATGTAATTTTAGCGTAAAAATAGATAAATGATCAATAAAAATACCTATAAAGCTTCAAGTTTAAATATTATATAATTTGTTTATAAGTTAATTACTTATTCAATTTTCTAGTTTTATAGTTGATAGATTTCCTGATTAAAGAATAATAAAACCATTTGTCAGAGCTTATTTCGGCTCATTAAATCTCAGAGATTTCTTTTGTTTAATTTTTAGAAGTTCACTTGTGTCCGAGTGTCACACAATCACGTTCTTCAATGTGAAGGCAAATCGCATAGGGGTAGGATTTAAAGCTTTCTTTCGATAGCAGTTTTTGACAAAGCTGGTCATTGTGCTAATTTGTTTATTTAAAATTATCTATAGCAGTAGTGCCTCATATATCTTTGAATATCGTGTGTTCTTGCGCCATAATTGTCAGGTAAAGATTTAATTTTTATATATTCACTAATGTAATGGAATCATTTTTCTTGGAACTGGATGCTTTGGAGACCAAGGTGGCCATTTCACAGATATGCTTTTATTTTTTTTTTAGTAATGATAACTGTCACCAGACAGTCCTCATTAGTAAAAGTACGAATAAAAGAAGAAGAGAGAACAGTCTATAATTATCTAAAAATGTCAATCCAAGTCAAGAAACATCTGGATGGTTCGAGAAGGTTTAAGGGAGCTATATAGGGGAAAGTCGGCTATATTGTACCAGCTCCTAAATTATACCATTCCCGAATTTTAAAGAAACGATACCTTAAGCGCCATCTTTTATTTCCACGAGGTACTTTTATGTATTTAAAGGTTAGTAGTTAAAGAGAGAGTCGTTTTGCAACGGTTTCGAAGAGCAAAGAGTGATTAAATAATTTATACCTATTTCAAGTAAGTTTCGACTACATTTTCTTAAGGTTTAAAACAAAATCTATGATATTTAAAATAATTTTATTAATATAAGTCTAAAAGTAACTATATTTAGCACCTTTTCGTACAAATTTAAACTATAACCTCCAAAACTTAACGAATTGTAAATAAAAGTTTCCAATTTTGTCTAGTTGCCTAATGTGGACCACTAAAGTGTTTCTTAATTTGTACCGGTACAATTTAAACGACTTATGCATGTTTTTTTTAGAATGCCACCTCTTAGAAAACTAAAGGGAAAAATATTGTCAGTGGTCAGGGGAAAATATGAAAGAAGCCATTGCGAAATATAAAACAAGAAAATATGGTCTAAATGAAATATGTACCATGTACGAAATTCCTAAGTCTATTTTCAAGAGACATCTAGCAGCAACGAATAAAAGGGCTTTAAACGTTATAAAAATATTAGGTAGGTCTAAAGTTTTCTCTGTTGAGGTGGAAGCAGGGCTGGAAAAACATATTCTTGCTTTAGAGAAGGTGTTTTTGGTCTTACCATTAAGGACACCAGAAGAGCAGCATTTCAATTCGCAGAAAAAAAAATCTATAAAACACAATTTTAGTAAAAGAATGGGTATGGCAGAGAAGAAGTGGTACTTTAATTTTATGAAACGCCACCCAAACCTTTCATTAAGGCAACCAGATTCAACATCATTAGCTCGTTGCAGAGAATTTAAAAAAAAAATGTTACAGATTTGTTTAATAAACTTGAAATAATCATCGATGAAAATAAATTAGATGCCACAAAAATATATAATGTAGACAAGTCAGGATTCTCGACAGTCCAAAAAAGTAATCAAAAATTTTAGCCTAAAAGGGCAAACATCAAGTTGGTAATATTGCCAGCTGAGAAAGAGGTGTGATCACTACGATGGTTGTTTGCACTAGTCCCTCAGGTCAATTTGTCGCACCAATGATTATATTTAAGAGAAATCGAATGTCAGCAGAACTGACCACCTGGCTGTTTGGTGGGAGATATCAGACATAGACTACATTAACTCTGAGATATTTGTTACTTGTTTAAAAAAAATTATTGAAGTGGTTAAGCCTACAAAGGAAAATAAAGTTCTGTTGGTAGTGGTTAGTCATACTATCCATTCTAAAAATTATGATGCTATAATTTTGGCCTGTGACAATGGTCTAATTATTTTACAATTACCAGGCTACACGACCTATCGGCTTCAACCCCTAGATGTTTCGGTTTTTAAGCCTTTAGAAACATACTACAACCAAGTCATTGAAAAGTGGTTAAGACAGTATGCTGGAATGGGAGTTACGCAATTTCATGTTGCTTATCTTCTTAATGAAGCTTACGGCAAAGATGCTACTATAGTAAATGCTACGAACGGTTTTCGCAAATGTGGGATATGGCCTGTAAATAGAGATGCTCTTTCTGATGCTGATTTTGCTTCTTCAGAAGTATTGACTGATAAAGAAAATATTTCAATTGAGACGATGCCAATCGAAATTTTGAAAGAAAATTTTAATATTAGAGAGCCACCACAAATTCAAGTTTTGGTAGATGTTTACAGAGCAGCTGACGACTGTTAACACTGAAAAAAACGATACACAGACAACCAAAAATTTAAATGTGTCAATTGTAGATATTCTTTCTTTACCTGATGTTAGTGAAGCTAAAAAACAGAAAATGGGTAAGAGGGCGCAGACGGCTGAAATTATTACATCCACTTCCTATAAAAAGCAACTGGAAGTAAAACAAAATGCCGTAGAAGAAAAGAGGAAAAGAGCTGTTAAACGAAATTTTGGGTTTGAGATGTCACAGAAACCAGCAAGAGGAAAATCAATTTCGAAAGGAAAAAAGAGGCCAAAAAAAGAAAATTCTTCTCTTCTAATCTCTCTCTCTCTCTAACCTCTTCTAATACAACTTACAACAACCATCATCATCAATAAACATATTTTAGTATCCGTAAATTATGACAAAAGTGAACGGTACTGCAAGATTTGTAAGGAATGCTTAATAAAAGATATGATTCAATGCATAAGATGTAAAAAATGAGTACATGAATCATATGCAGATGCTTCAGACAATAATTAAATATGCAATATGTGATCTTAAACATATTGCAGCATTTTTTTATACCAAAGAAGGTCGTTTTAATTTTTACTTTCCTATCTGTATATAGATAGGTATAAGGAAAGTATGTGTGTGTGTGTCTGTGTGTCTGTCTGTGTGTCGCATAACTCATGAACCGATACACAGAAAAACACCAAATTTTAAACTTAAGCTTTGTTCCAGCGTCCAATGTGCTGATTAGATTTTGGGCAGTGTCGGAACATCTGGGGCGGTACTTTATGGGTGGTCATTTTTATATTTTATAAAATATATCTGTTATTTACGTTTGGGGAAGAAAATTCTTCAAATAAAAGTTACTTCTTATATTATTATCTAAATTTTTTGTTCTATACAAAATTTTCCTAAAATGGTCCGTATTCGAGAAATTTGACAAAATGTAAAAAAATATTTTTTTATAAAAATTATTCAAACAAAAGTTCTTTGTAATATAATTCTCTATAATGTTTTTCCTATACATAATTTCTCTAAAATGGACATTATTCGAGAAATTTGAGAAAATGTGTAAATTTTGAAATTTGAAGAAAACTCAAAAACGGATAAAGAAAAAAACATTAAATTTTAAACTTAAGTTTTATTTCGGCCTGACGTGAAATGATTAGATTTTGGACAAAGTCGGAACATCTGGGGGGTACTTTATGGGGGGCCGTTTTTATATTTTATGGAATATATCTGTTATTTATGTGTGGAGAAAAAAATTGTTTAAATAAAAGTTATTTCTAATATTATTATCTATAATTTTTGCTTTATGTCAAAATTTCCTGAAATGGTCCGTATTCGAGAAATTTGACAAAATGTGCAAAATTCTGATTTTTATGAAAATTGTTAAAATAAAAGTTGTTTGCGATATCGATCTCTATAATTTTTGTTTATACATGATTTTTCTATCATCAATAAATGAAGATATTTTAGTATCCGTAAATTATCACAAAAGTAAATGGTACTGCAAGATTTGTAAGGAATGCTTAATAAAAGATATGATTCAATGCATAAGATGTAAAAAATGAGTACATGAATCATATGCAGATGCTTCAGACAATAATTAAATATGCGATATGTGCTCTTAAATATATTGCAGCATTTTTTTATACCAAAGAAGGTCGTTTTCATTTTTTTTTATTTTAACAGAATTTATATTTGTTTTAAGTTTTAAGTATTCTTGTTGTTTAAATCTTGTTTTATTTTTATTATTACTAATATTATGTATGTAATAAAGGATAGTACAAATTAGGCAACCGGTTGCCTTAATTTTACCACTTGTAAAGGTTTACATTTGAACCAAAAGACATTATTTTAAAATTTTGAAAAAATATATAATGTTTTCAAAACTGTAATAAAAAGTATGGAGTAATTTAAACTATCATTTTCTAAAATTTGTAATTGCTATAACAAAAAACGTCAGAACTGGTCCAAATTGGGCAACCTTACCCTAAGTCGATGATTCTTACGTCACAATTCAGTTTCAAAATAGACGTTGTATATGCGTTTCTTTTGTCAGTTATATAGTTGAATTGTAAAAGTTGAGTTGAAATAAATTGAGTTGCCAAAAACCACAGCGTAACAATATTTTCCTTCAATTTATTTATTCTACATTTAATGCTTTGTTAAAATAATTCAGAGAAAATGAATCGACCAAATTGAGTAAAACCAATGTTAAATTTGTTTATTTATTCACATCAAGCCAAATAACAACAATTGACAGCAATGGCACCATGTCGTGAAAATGTCGAACGTCGAATATCAGTTGTTAAAAGAACGCTTTAGTAATCAAAGTGTAAAGATACTTTTTCAATAAATTTGTATTTTATTTAAAGTAGACTTTTAATATTGAAGCCTCCTTTCCTTTGATTAGCTAAAATACCTACTTATCCGTGTACTGATAAACCCACCTTAATAAATGCTAATGGTAGAAGTAAGCAATAATCAGTAATCGGAAAGAAAAAGCAATTAATATAATTTCAAATTTTTAACGATACACCATTATTCTTAGATTTTGGATCATCTTATTACCTTACAAAAAATTTCTTTCGAGCGAAAATTTTAATGTGTTCAAAATTTGATGTAGGTACTATGTTACTTAGGCCCGATTCCACCGTTAGTAATTAAGAAATAAACCAGGATTAAAATGATATTTTTACATTAACAGTGTCATTTTAATCTTCTCTTAGTAATTTACACGTCGTTTAACACAACGGTGGAATCGGCCCTTATAGAAAATATTATGTACGAACAAACAACAGTTTGTACCTACCGCTGACACTATGTTTGTTTGTAATCAATGCCGCCGATGTGTAAAAATCACAGTCGGCCATCATTATCTGATTCACTGATTCACTAATTTTCATTTCGGATCCGTCTAGCCGACGGGTTTCGATTGTTCTAGATTTTGGTTTTGCAGTGTTAAAATTATATACATATATACATATATACAAGTCAAAAATTATCGTTTTGAGGAAATCGGGAAAAACTCTTAAGTGGGCTTAACAAATAGCAATTACATGGTGAATAGTTTTACCGAATTTATAGACACTATTCAATATAATTTTTGTCGTTAAGTTCGGTAGGTAGATTCCTTTTACTATTTTCACTTCACAATTCACTCCATAATTTACTTGTTCATGCTAAATCATTGTAATTCAGAGATGTGATGTTAGGTATGGAGCAAGAAGAGTCCACATCCCGAACTAAGCATGTATATTTCGAGGCTAAGCCTTCGAAAATGTGTTTTTTTTTTAATGTATGGTTTATTGTCAACTACACTCCGAAGTAAGAGAAGTTGTTTGAATTGATACCTACACTTTTTATGTTTGATTTTGATTTCGATTTGTACCTACATTTTTAAGTTATAACCGAGGTTATAACTCATTTCGTAGTTTTAACAATTCAAAATTTTATCTTCTTTCTGGTAAATAAATTATTAAAATAACTACACTTTATTTTGATTGGCTCGCTCAAAGTGTTTTTGTCTCGATTTTTTGTTTTAGTTCCCTACCTTTTCTGTGAAATGTCAAACCTATGATATTTTTTTCAGTAGAAAATAATTGAGATAATTAAAACAACTGCTATGTTAAATTCGTATTGACGAAAACAAATAGCATGGGTTCGTAATTACACAGGCTAGTTTAAATAAAAATAAACACTTTACCATTTCAGCTCGATATATTTCGTTTAGGTGTTTAGGTCTATGTGAGTATTTAAGGTTGGTACAGATCTGAGCATGCACGTATAGTTGAAGGTAAAGATATTCTTTCTCTTTCGGCACAACAAAGGAATTCATATATAGACATCTTTAAGCGAAGCCCAGGGACGGATCTAATTAGTTGTATGTTACGCTTTAATTTAAAATTATTGTATATTTCAAGTGGAAATGTTATACGCATTTAAAAAGTATCACATTATTCTCATTATTTTCTAACTTTGATTAAGTATTTAATAAATGTTACTAAATTTACTTTAAAAGGCAAAATTAATCCGAAATAAATATTCGCGACTTGTAATCAAAATCACCATGAGACTATGTTATTTTTATCTACTATTTTTTACTATTACATTGAATATTATAAATCAATTTAGGATGTTACGAAAAATACTTGAACAACTGTTATTTGTATTCACTTATTAAAAAAAAATTAAATAATTTTGGAATGTATTAGTCTGGCTTTAATTTATAAAGTGATTAAAGCACGCAAGCCTTCTTACAACGTCAAGGTTACATTAGTAGAGAAGGAAAACAGGAACAATATCATGTTCCTTTCCAACAGATACGTGGTTACGTTTAATAACATAAAAATGGTTTATAATACAAGAATGAGCCGGAAATACTCGATGGTTATTTTCAATTTTGGTGACATGGAGGGCAAACACAATTGGACCATAATTCTTGAGATATACCTCCTACAACTTCTCTAATAACATCTAAAACGCTTTCAGACAACGCAGGAATATCTTTTTTGTCTGACCTCCCTTTTGATGTTACTCCAAATTAATTCTATTGCATCAAATGTGCAATAATACGGTGGTAAGCGAATTACAGTATGACCGAATGCCGTAACCATCTCATCCACAACATAGCTAAATTTGAGATTCAAGCCTTTTAATATTGCAAGGAAATCTTTTTTTAAAGCTGTAGGTGAATATGATACACCCATTCTGTCCAAAAACGCGGAAATTAACTGTTTTCGAGCTTTTGCTTTTGGAATTTCACTAGTTTGACGAGAGTGGTAGGGGGTATTATCCATTACTATTATAGCATTTGTTGGCAAATTAGGAATTAATTGTTCACCAAACCATTTTTCGAACAAGGTAGATGTCATATCTTGGTGATAATCTGCAGAACAACTCAAAATATTCTTTGCCGATAATAGCAAGCAATTCGGCACAAAACCATTTTCATTACCAGCATGTAATATTATAATACGTTTTCCTCTATGTGGAGGAGCATTTATAGAACATTTAGTCGATTGATCACTCCATTCTTTTTTTACAATATTATGAGTGTCGTACCAAGTCTCATCAAAGTACATTATGAATCTATCTTGCCGACGAGCTTCCTCTATTTTAGTAAGGTACGCATTACGTAAAATCATAATTCTTTGAGATTCCATAATATGCTATTTAAGGTACGATATCTAAAACCTAAAGAATAAAGCACTTTTCTAGTGGTTTGATCAGATTTGTATGGGAAACCGGGAACCAACTTGATTTCATTTTTAATCTTTTGAAAAGATGACACAATATTATTAGAATAAAAATTATAAACCTTTCTTCTAATATTTTCCATCATGAAGTGATCTAGACTTACTAGAGACCTTTAAGTCCGCTTTTTTCTTGAAAGACATTCCTGAGTTGTAATTACTTTTCTAATCAAAGGTCTAGAAATTTTTGTCAAAACGTGTATTCTTTCTATGACACCGTAATTGGATCCATTATTTTCCTATTTTAATTGGTGGTACATATTTCTAATAACTTTTTGGGTTGAGATAGATATCCACATACCAAATTTTTGGTTATTATCATAATCATCCACCTTATCCTCCTCCTCCAATTCTACTTCACTCTCAGAAAAAACTCTGATAGGTTCTGCATAGAATTATGTAAGGTCAGTTGAGGTAAGAGCGCGTTTGGAGTAAATGTATTAACACTAATCTTAATAACAATAGTCTAAATAATAACACTAAAAAATTCCATTTTATTGTAGCAAAATACATTTACCCTATGTTTACGGGATCAACAAAATTTTAAAAATATACTAAAATTTATCGTATATATAAATGCCAATTGTTTGTTTCATTTAATTGTACCATAAATGTTGAAATTATAATCTTAATATAGTCTCTATTTACTAGTAATTACTACTTAATTAATATGTGGTCCCGTACAGTTTTTACATTTATTACTTCTTCTCACTATGTATTAATATTATTTGACCCCCGGTTTATAAACTCAAAATTAACATTTTCTACTAAAGAATCTACAGGTTATATATTAACGTTTCTTTGTGAATCACCCTGTATAGGTAAACAATAATGTAAAAAGCTAAAGCAGACTTTGAACTGTTTAAATTTTACAATTTATGTGGGTATTTAAATATCAATTTAATTGTTTTTGGGGTGCAACTGATCCTACCTATTTAAAAAGTGGTCAATCAGAGTTATAATTATTTACATACCTTCAGGGATTACATTATTTCCATCACTTTGAAAAGGCCTCCAAAAAGCTATTTTTTTTAAATCAAAAATCCAAACAGTAATGTCAATACAACCTTGGATAAACAAACACTGTCCACCTGCTCTCATTCAATACGGCGATAACACAGCCAAGCCTGGCGAACAACCAATTAGAACCTAAGTTGGGCAAAATCACAGATTTACGATTGGATATCCCAGTCTACGTTTAGCGGCTATTGTGTGCTCTACAAATAGAAATTTGAGAAATGCTTAATTCAGCCAATAGCAGGACGCTAAAATTAAGCTGAACAACATTAATCTGACCTAAATGTGCTTGTTGTACATCGATGCCAGGAATAAAATATTTATGTCATTTTAACTCCGAATATATTTGTTCGAAGGGTACTATGCGCTAAATGTGTAACGGAATTGAACGCATCACTTTTTTTGCAGTTTGACAATTGTGTTTTCTAAGTATGAACGTCGGCGGTGTCTTTGTCAATTATATATAGATATACTAATAATACTGTTATTTAATTGTGGAATAGTAAAATTTATCTGTGCCGTCGACTTTACGCGTATGAGGCATGCCGAGGACGCATAAACATGCAGCTGTGAACGGGCGACGAGTTCCCGAAGCGCGGCAAATTGCCTCGTTGTGTCCGCCGTACGACTCCGCCCCGATCCGTTTGTTGGCGCTACATCAAAGGGAGGCGTTGCGCAGTACATGCTCAGTCTGGACGGGGAATTTATACCATACATCAACGAACAGATTATAGCGGGTTTTCAAGGTTTAATTTTTGTGAAGTGGAATGAGGAAAACGTATTGCTTCTCCTGGATTTATATAATCAGCGAGATATCATATGGAGAGCAAGACATCAGTTCTATAACAACACAACAAAGATGAATATGCTTGGCACGAAATTGGTCATCAATTATTTTTCTACCTTTTTTTCTTCGATATGTCGAACAAAATAATAAAACAAACACGCAACTCCGCGACTTCATCCTCATCCTCCGTACTTGCGAATTCTATGGATCAGTGGCGAATAGCGCCTCATGCGTCCAGCATTCGTGTATACAAAATGCGCCGCACGAGGCATTCGGTTCGGCCTCAGCTTGCTTCACACGCGTAGGTACGTGCTCAGATCTGTACCCACCTTTTTCCAGGGTTTGGTATTCGTTTGAGAAGTGTTCTAACTATAGCACTTTTATTACTTGTTTTAATGTGGTGTCTATTTCTTTAATTGTTAATGGACCTTTTATATGATTTCTTAGTATTCTACAGTATGATAAAACTCGAAGCATTCTTGTTAATTCGCAACTGTCACAACATAACACTACATGGTGGAAACCAATTAACCCTATCATATTGGAGACAGCAATATTGGGTTATTAGATGAAAGCAAGCTGTCAAAAGAATAATAAATAAATGTGTCAAATGTATAAGGTTCAAGAACCAAATAGCAAAGCAACAGATGGGCCAACTACCAAAGCCTAGAGTCACACCGACTTCTCCATTTACCCACACTGGAGTAGATTATGCAGGACCTATGCAAATAAGAACAACAAAAAGAAGAGGGTATAAGTCATATAAAGGATATATAGCTATTTTCGTGTGCCTAGCAACGAAACCAGTCCATCTAGAAGTAGTAAGCGATATGACTACCGACTCATTTCTAGCTGCTTTAAAAAGATTTACTTCAAGAAGAGGTCCATGTACACACTTATACAGTGATAATGGTACAACGTTTGTCGGTGCCAATACCTATTTGCAAAATGAAATATTGTTGGAGAATTAAAATTAACTTACGAAGAATTAACAACCCTCATGCATCAAATAGAAGCTTGCCTTAATTCAAGACCATTATGTCCTATAAGTGAAGATGTAGATGATTATACCGTCTTGACGCCAGGTCACTTCTTAATTGGAAGAGAAATACTATCCCATCCCAATCCAATTAATACAGATATCAACATCAACAACCTCAATCAACGCTGGAAATTAGTTCAAAAGCTAAAGGCCGATTTCTGGAAATCATGGACATCCGAATATCTAAATCAACTACAACAGATATATAAATGGTGTAAACCTGAAGAAAATATAAAAATCGGCACCTTAGTGCTTATAAAAGACGAAAATGTTAATCCAAGCCGTTGGCATATGGCAAGAGTTGCTGAAGTTCACCAAGGAGATGATAAAAAAGTCCGTGTCGTGACCCTAACAAAAGCAGGAGGTAACAAGCAAAAACGATCAATACACACTCTAATTCCGTTACCTACTGATGCTGAATCTCACAAACCTATAAAAATGTCTCCTGATGCGACTGTAAACAGTCATTTAGCGAAAGTCTATGTGCATCGTACACAGCCTGAGAAAAGACCACAAAGCTTCACCACCTACTCATGCCTTAAACTACTATTCCTTATAGCTCTCATATTCCCAGTTCCCCAAATTCAAGCCACCTACAGCATTCAATATCCCAAACCAGGTCTATACATAGAGCACTTAGGACAAGGCAGGTTAGACCGAGGAATGTTTAGGATAGAAGTAAAATTTAACAAGTCACAGATTGCTAAAGATTTTAGTGGTGCATCAAAAGTGGTGGAAGATTTCACAAATCTCTGTCAGTATACCACGGAACTGTCTCAAGAAACCCATTGCAACATTCTCCTGTGCCATTTAATAGAACAAGAAAAACAGTTGCAAAAATTTAATACAAGCTTAACCACAAACGTAGAACGTTTTAAAAGAGGTATTCTTGGAAAACTGCTAACATCTGTATTTGGCGTCAATGACGAAGTGTATCAAGATATTGAAGCACTGCAACAAAATCAAGAAGAACTCATAAAAACAACTAGCCATCAAAGTAAGATAATGATATCTACATTATCCAAAATCAACGACACAGAAGTTAGAATACAAAACCAACTAGAACGCTTTAGATCAAAACTCAACCAAGGCCTCGATGCAATACATGGTATGCAAAGTTGGTTCAATAAAGTCGATGTCAACATCCTAAACATTCATACTTTAAGTGCCTATCAGATTGGATCAAAGTTCCTAAGTAAATTAACACATTACTATTCCCGAATTCTAGATATTCAGTTTAATAGAGGAACTCTGTACGATCTGATGTCGCCTGCTCACGTAAGAGAAATCATTGCGTCAGCTAACTAAAAGCTGCCGGCAAATTTAAGAATACTCTCCTCTCCAACGATAAACATAGCACTAGAAAACACCGATAAAGAAATCCAGATCTTCAGTTCCTTTGTGATACTAGACATCTCAAACTATGAGCTGATCAGAGTCACACTTACACCATTCCATCTGGCAAACGGCTCCTACTACCTACTAGATATATCAAGAAATCTTATTGCCATCGACTATAATAATAATTTGTACTTCGAACTCAGCGAAGAAGAAATTAACCATTGTGATGTTGCATGAGAAAATTTGGAAGAGGATCAAGAGCCACAACTACACCTCGAATGCCATCACAATTGCTATTACGAATGCCATCACAATTGCTATTACTTTACCTATACTAATAGCTCCATGGGTCCTATACAAAAAGATCCACCATCATATCTGCCGTGGTCCACCAGCATCGCCACACCAAGCTGAGATGATCGAACTGCAGCCACTAGCCTTAGTCAGGACCGAAAATCCGGGTGAATCAAGTTGAGAGTCGCCAGTATGTTCAGATTTGAACATAATAAAATCAACATCCTGTATATTAAATTAATTATTTTATTTACTTAAAATGTTTAATTTCATACAGCGTTCCAATTTCGTATCTAGTTCGATGTGTAAATTATAATAATAAAAATGCTGACTTAATAAAAAAAAAACTATTTGCAAAACATTTAGACCGTCAGATAGTGACAGGTTTAGGTGCCCCATTTTCGCATACAAGCCTCAAAGAGGGTTGAAAAGTACATCCATTTTAAGTAGAATGAAAGTAAATTTACGAGTGGCTCCTGGGGATAACACATGGAAAATTCGATTTTCCCCAACAAAAATGAAAGGTTATTTGTTGTCCATATTTCTATGCAAGCGGTTTTCACTATATGATTAATTAATAGAACTAGGCTTCGGAAAACCAAAGGCTTTAATGTTGCAAGTGGCTAAAGGGTTCAAATAAGGGCGTAATCTTCTAGGGAAAAATCAAATTTTACCAGATTTTTCCACATAAGCCCATCGAATGTATGAAAACGTACATCGTCACTAGTCCGAAAAATATATTTTCTTGAATGACCTAACTGTATTAGTGCATTTTGGGATCGGACAATTTTTCTGATAAGGAAAAACGAATTTTCCATGTATTATCCCCAAGAGCCAGTCGTAAATTTTATTTTATTCTACTCAACATCGATGTACTTTTCAAACCTCTTCGAGGCTTGTGTGCGAAAATGGGGCACCTAAATCGGTCACTATCTGACGGTCTAATTGAACGAGGTTGAAATTGGAATAATATGTTTTGAATGTGTATTTAAATTATTAAATAATTGTAATTGTTATTGTTTATGATATTATAAATATAGGTGTTAATGAGATAATAAAGAGATTGACTAAGAACATGTAGTAGTTTACTTTACAAAATTATCTCTGAAATGAGATTAATGAAAACCATCTTGTGGTATTAATTACAACAATTAATCTTTGAAATCTATTCACCCATTATGGTATACAAAAACTTCGATGACTTTTATCTACCATTAAAATATTTTCCTTTAACATTGAAACACCCTATATATGTGGCCTAAACAACTTTATTTATGCTTAACGTTTTTCGATGTAAATGGTGATCAGCTTTGTAGAACATTTTTAACGAATTTTATTTTAAAAGTAGTTCCCTATTTATTATGGAATGAATGGACTAAAAAGGAAATCTATAACGTTGCGGTTTAACTAATTTCAATGACTCTCTGTATGTATTAAACTGACAACTGATATTTGAATCGGAAGAACCGCAAAACTGGTCATGCTTCAACTTTTATTTAATAGAAGTGTGAGAAAAAGTCACAATTGTGTTGTATATATAGATCGTTAGAGAATAGCTTTCAGTTTTCAAGGAAATATAATTAACGTAAACGTCTATTTAATTTATTGCTTATCACTATTATAGTAAATTACTTAATCTCTTAATCAGTTAATTGGTTCATTTAAAATTATTTTAATAAACATTAGTCGAATAAAATAATGTTTATCCTAAAGCTTGCTAGAGATAGGTGACATGTAAGTGAGCAAAACATCGCATACGATATTATTTTTAATTAGAAAACTGTTTGATATATTCTAATTTACATCTCACGAACTGTTGAAAGATTTTATATGTATGTACTTCGGATTCTGTAATTTTTTTGTTATTGTAATTATTTATTCGAAGTGATGAGTGCATTTAATTAAACCAATGTCCAGTGGCAAACATATTACAGAGTTTGACCAATTGTGGTAATTATACATTATATAAAAAGCTCTCAAATGTGTATTCGTAGTATTTATAATAACCTAAATTTCTTCTTAAATACAACTATTTTCTGAAATAATTGATTAAAAGTACCTATAAAAGAATGATGGTGAATCATTTTTAAACAAATACAATTTTATAAATAACACAGGTCCACAAAAAAAAAGTGGTCTGTGCTGGGTGTTCGACAAAGATTTTCCGACGTACCGTACCGTCAACAAACTGATCGAGGCGAGGCCGTACGGCACACACAACGAGGCAATTTGCCGCGCCTCGGAAGCCCGTCCACATCTGCATGCTCATGAGTCCTCGGCTTGCCTCATACGCGTACGTGCTCAGATCTGTACCCGCCTTTCATGTATATGATAGTATTTATTTCAGAAGCGAATAAAATCATAACTTTGTATTACCCTACGAAGCAAAGGCACTTGTAGAAAAAGAAAATATTGGACTTTCAAATTGAGAAAAATATTTGTAACAACATAGTCCCATCCTTGAAATTATGAAATGTCATATTTGGTTTGAAAGTGAGCCAAACAAGATGAATACACCGAAAATAAATATAAAAATAAGAAGAAGAGTGATGAGAACTATATTTCATTATCTCAACTAGTTCAAAAGTTAAATAGGTTTAAAAAGAGTTAAAATATAACGGACACTCAATATTTCAGAAATTTCTAGAAATGTCTAATCATAAAAAACAATAAAAATATTCTATAATAATTAAAGTACCTTTAATAAGTAATGTACAAATTAAACACTTTCTTTAACAGAAAAAATAATTTAAATAAATACATAAACATAAAAGTGAGCCCTAGCCTCATGGAACCAAACCATTACTGATTTTGGAAAAAATTAACAGTCATTCCAGAAAATGAACGGGAACAGCTTCTAAAAATATTTTAAATATTAACTATATGTTTTATATTAATATTAAATGCAATTTATTACTTTTAAGAACTTCTTTTGATATTTTAAAATTTCCTCTTGCGAACATTGTTACGCAGGTTTTTGGTAACTCAATTTATTTCAACGTGGTAGAAATAAGGTTGTACTCCATCCTATATACACCACCCTATGTACTTATTTCTTACATGTGGGAGACAAGACAACGACTGATGTTTTTAAAAATTTATTTTGATTGGCACTATTTTTTTGTAAAAATAAAAAAATTATAAAAGAAAACCTTGCATTATTATCCATCGATAACAATTCAGAATTGGTAACGAATTCAATTTTTACAATATGGATAACGATAAAACTGAGACCAGTAGCCAAAATGAAATTAGCAGACAAATCGTAATGATGACGAGGGCAATGGTGGAAAGCAGAAAGGCCAGTAAAGAGAAATTCCTTAAATTGTTGGAACAAAAAGAACCGGAGTCGATTACCGAATATCATGTAATGCCCGATTTTAGTAAACCTATTGAGGATTTTAATGGGAAAGAGATGGAAAAATCGGCATAAGAATGGTAGGAAAGGTTGGATAGTATGGCGTTGTGGCACAATTGGCGTGAGTCTTTCAAGCTGGAAACCCCCAAAGTCCATTTAGTTGGTAGAGCCAAACTGTGATACAAAACTACGAACAGTTCAAAAAAGCATTCAGCTCGAGATAAAGTAAGACAGAAATTGAAAAGACCACCCGAGTTAAAAAAACCGTATTTTCTCACTTTTACCATAAAGTTAAACTATGCAGAGAATTAAACTTTCTGAAATTAAAGAGCAGGTGGTAACTGGTCTGAATAATAAGCAGATAATCCCAGGTTTACTAGCGGCATACCATGAAGATTTTGATGATTTGCTACATAGTATCCATGAGTTTGACAGAATTCGTCGTCAGGCTAAGCAGTATCCGACACCTTTTCGAAGTGGATCTACAAATAATGCCAGAGATGCAATATCGGCAGATTCCGGTTTACAAGTTCGTAGTGGTGAGAATGCTGACATTGTCCAAAAAGAATGTGAAACTCTTCAGTAACTTTGAATCCTACTATAGGAATTACAGTTCCGCCGGTTGTGCAGACTGTTGTTGACACTGACCCAGATAGCAGAGCAGATGTCATTAAAAAGTTTTTAAAACATATTTTAGTTAATGATTCCTTTGAACTTTCAGCTTTGATAGACACTGGAACTGCTGTAACTACCATTAAATAATCGATAAGTTCAATTTAGTTTGTTTGTCTACAAAATGTAATTTGTTTAGTTTTGGACAGGGGAATGCGGGAATTGCTTGTACACAGAAGGTAACGCATAAAATTACTCTTGACAAATTGTCGGTATATAACGTAGAGTTATTTGAGATACCAGATGACGCTCAAATCATCTATGTTCTTTTAGGCCCAACATTTACTGAACGTGATAATATCGCATATTACAGATGAGGAAGTCAATTAATTTTCGGATACGCAAGTGACATTCCGGTTTGCAATTTGAACATTTTTGGAAAACCCATGCGAGATATTGTTCGAAATTATTCAAAGACTTTAATTTAAAAAAAGTGTCGATTTTGTTAATAGTTTCTTTAAAGGCGATAATTGCCACATTTGTCTGGTAAATGCTACAGATAAAACTGTTTAATTCAAAGGACAATTGATAGTGGAAATAGATAACGACGAAAAAGTCAATTTTAATTATATAGTAAAAAGTAATATAATTTGTTGAATGTGAGGGCCAAAACTATCAACAAAAACGCGAAAATATTGCTAGTGAATGAATTTGGAGACATTTTTGCTGTAGACATTCGTGAACTTGGTTGTACCGGACGTTATCAAGATGAATATTGTTGATAATAATATTCCGGTTAGGACCAAACCCCACAAAATCGTGAAGAAATTGGTACAATAGTACGCCAATGGGAGGAAATCGGCATTGTTAAAGAAACTAATTTGAGTTATGCTAGTCCGGTATTTTTGGTTGCCAAAAGGAATGGTGACAAACACCTGGTGGTAGATTTTAGAAAACTTAACGATCAATCTATTAAAATAAATTTCCCTATTCCTCAGATAGATAAGCAGTTTGATGGTTTAGCTGGCTATTGCTTGTTTACTACTTTAAATCTAGCCAGTGGATATCTTCAAGTGCCTCTCATGGAAGTAGCTCAGGAAAAAACAGCTTTTGAAACTACAGACGAAACGGAACAATTCACCAGGATGATATTTGGACTAACTAATGCATCCTATGAATTTGTAAGAATGATTAATTTAGTCTTAAAAGAGTTGAGAGGTAAAATTTGTAATTTATATGATATCTAAGTTCCTGTTATAAATTGGACTGAAATGATAAGTAGACTTCGTTAAATTCTTAAAGCATTATAGTCTAAGATCCGAAGTAAGGTCGACCTTCACCCATCTGTTTAATGGATGAAAGTTTCTTTTTATTACATATATTTATAAATATACCGCAAATGGATTGCCTAAGAAAATACGGTCCAGACTATTTTTTTTCTTAAAGTAAAAAAAACGACACCCTGTAAAGTATCCCCCAGATGATTCACCTATGCCCAAACTTTAATCAGCTCACCACAGGATGGATTAAAGCTCAACTTAAAAATTTGGTGTTTTTCTCTTCATCCGTTTCTGAGTTTTCTTCAAAATTCGAAATTTGCACTTTTTCTCAAATATCTCGAATTAGGTTCATTTTAGGAAAATCATGTATAGGAACAAAATAATAGATAATGACATCATAAATAACTTTTATCATGATTTTTATACTTTCTTTATCTGTACACAGAAAGGATAGTAAAAAATGGCCGTGACCACATTTTCTTAGGCAACCCATTTGCGGTATATTTAAAAACATATTTTATTTAATAAAAAATAAGTTTTATCCATTAAACAGATGGGTGAAGGTCGACCCTACTTACGGATCCTGGACTATTAGGAACGGCCAATTTGACCCTACATGTCAAAAAATGTGTTTTTAGCAGTAAACAAGTCTCATATTTGGGTTTCATTTTGTCAGAAAATGTCATTAAACCGAGTGAACAAAAAGTTACAGATTATTAGACACTAATATTTTATAAAAAGTTGTTTTAGAAAATGGTTAATTACAGGGTGGTTAGAACATATAAAATGTGTTTTTTTTTTTTGAGAAAATTATTTTTTTGATAGCGTTTAAATTATGAACAATTGTTACTGTACCAGAAAAATATGGTTTAAGTAATTGATTCATGATGATACAGCATATTTTTTACACTTCCTGCTCTTCTATGTCTTTCGTTATAACTTAATATGGCTTATGGAAGATATATTTCGGAGTCCATATTCGTTTGAAGAAGTGGAAACACATGGAGCGCCTCCAACCAACAGCGACATCTTACTTCACCATATCCTACTTCAGGTTCTATCTCAACCGTGCGCACTCGTGTAATTGTCTTTAGAGCAACCTCCTTGAAGTAAATATCAAGGGGAGCGAGACTTAGAATAACTTCCATGGCTCTAGTTCGTATGGTTTTCATTGTTCCTGTTATTTTAAAAAATGCTGTTCATTGAATTTATTCTAGTTTGTCAATTGTTAGGTTTTTGATACTCAGACAACTCTATAGGTTTTATGGTATGTGGGCAAATTTTCAAACTTTTGTCAAACTACTATGACTTACTAAATTAATTTACTAATATTCCTTTTTTTTGCTTTTTATTGTGAATATTAAATATAATAGGGGAACAAGGAGGAGTCAGAGGTGTTTTATTCGCAATGGGAGGGAAGCATCGTCCGCCTATCCTCTTATAAGCTACGCCACTTTTTGTAGATTATGGTATCTTAAAAATACCATTTTAAATTGTAGATATACGAGGGCCATTCAATAAGTAAAGGGACAAATGGCTATAGCTCAAAACCGGTTTATTTCAATCTTTCAAAATTAAGGCTATTTTTCAACATAATCACCCCTCACAGTTATGCACTTGTCCCATCTTTCTTGCAGCTTCCTAATTCCCTTGGCGAATAATTCTTTCGATTTACCCCGAAGCCACTATTGCACCGATTCCTTAACTTCCTCATTGTTAGCAAATCTTTTTCCACGTAGGGCGTATTTGAGTGGTCCAAACAGGTAAAAATCAGATGGGGCGAGGTCGGAACAGTGGGCAGGATGAGGTAAGACCTCCCAACCGAATTCTTGAAGCTTATCACGGGTCAGCTGGGCTGTATGAGGGCGGGCGTTATCGTGCTGAAGAATGACTCCTTTTGACAAGAGTCCTCGGCGTTTGCTCCTGAAAGCTGGTCTAACTTTGTGTTCTTGCATCTCAGAGTAATATTGGCTATTGATAGTTCGCTGATCTTCAAGGAAATCGAAATAGTCCCAAAAGATGGTCAGCATCACATCACCTACACTTGTTCGGCCAATTTTAAACCGATCAACCCACTTGTAAAAATTCGCACGTTTCATACAACTTTTACCGTACTGTATCAACATTCTAGAAAAAATTTTACTTGGTTTTACACTTTCCGCGACTAAAAATCTAATGACTGAGCGCTGCTCTTCTAAGGTGCAATATTCTAGTGGATTTGCCATAGTGAATTAAAAATTTGAGGTTATGTTGACATAAAATTATGAAACAGCTGATTAGAGCATATTTCAAGGTTGCCAACTAACACCCCTGAAAAGATTGTACATATTCATTGAATAGTTTTGAAATGATAGAATTTGTCTCTTTATTTATTGAATGATTCTCGTACATATGTATATCTACAATGTGATCAAACTTTAGAAAAAGGAGGGCTTATCAACTTAAAAGCATATACTGTAACCGCTCACCTTCCGGTCGCTTCTTAATTATTAAAAGCCCGTATTTTTAACTACCTGCCTCCCTCCCTCCCCTTTTCTAATACAAATTTGTGAATGAAATAATGCTCAAAAATATATTTAACTCAATTTATTTTTGTTCTCAAATAAACTTTTTTGTTTTCAAATAAACTAAGTATATACAAATTTTTTATTATTGGGTAATGAGAAATTGTATTTCTCACCGAGGCCTCACATGCGTCCCGCCCAAACAAACAGGCCACAGGCCACTTGACATTAAATACATATGGTTGAAAAATTCTTGAGGATATACAGCAGACGTCCTCAGAATTGCAATATCTTTAATAATTTTTGGTTTCGTCGTTTGTTTTTTTATATAGGTGCGCTTACTGAGATACAGTGGTTGCAATAACAGACAGATATCCCTTATGTTTCAGCCTCACCTCACCTTTTATGTGAATCTAGTCGCCCGATGTGTCACTAACATCAATCAGCTAAGCCGTTGTTTAGTAGCTATTTGTTTTTATCGGGTCGGTAGTGTAGCGGTCTAACGCGCTTATATTCATTTATAGGCAAGTTTATGAGTCTGAGATTGCTGGGCTTCGAATCCCAGACCAGACCATGTGGATTTTTAATTAAATTGCATGGTTCGGTTTAGGATTTGATGTGTGCCGTATTAATAGAAATTCAATTTCTGTTGATATGACATGCAGATTAAAAAATCGCCATGCATTACCGTCTCGATGATGGTGGGTGAGGTTTTCCGGGTTTTCCTCACCTGTAAGTCAAATGGCACCATCAATCATCTTTAAGTCGCCCCGGAGCACCACGGCAAATAATAATAATAGCCGTCCCATCCCCTACACAAGTCGTTCAGTCGACTTCAGGGGTTGAAATTCACTCGTAAGGGGGTGAATTAGGGAGAGTATTATTATTATTATTATTATTACTATTAATATTTGCGAGGGTTAATTAACAGTTCGGTAGCCCAAACCCTTGTTATTTTTTTACGGTGGTATATTAATTTGAAGGCAATGTGGCCCGTAGCATACACATCTGGGCATGCCAAATGCGGTGTCGGCGAACAATAAATTCTTCAAAAATACAAAACTTGATCATTATTGATTAATAATGAGTAATACAATAATACTCATTATTATTCAACAATAAATTCACATAACACAAATTTAATTTCTTTAATAATTTATTGACTCATAATCGGATATGCAGACCGTTGGGTGTATATTATCGTCTGTTTCTATTTTTGACATTTTATATTGTTGTATTCGGTACGGAAGCGTTATCTTGTGTGGGAATATTAAGCCAGGACGTTGAGACGCAGGCGTCGGAATTTAGGGCAACCTGCGTGGGAACGCAGAGCGTCGTATAAGAGAGACAGCGTCAGATGGGTTATTGGGCGTCGGGATGTAGAGCGTCGGATAAAAGAGATGACTTCGGGACGTTGAGCATAAAATGGGAGATAGAACGTCGATAGGAGGTAGGATATGAACTGCGTGGGTTTAGGAAAGGTACTGAACTTAAATTATACTAGATTTGAAGAATAATGAACAACTGGAACTCTAGATCAACTAAACTAAGTTTGATTTCTTAATGAATTCGAGGATCGGGTCTTTATATCAGATTTAATGACTTTTTGTGATGTCAACTTGTCGTAACTCTGTGGGAACGAATTTGGGTGGATATAAAAGGGGTGGTCGATTAATTGTATAATTTGTGTATCAAAAACAATGTTACTATTTAAACTTGACTTAAGATAAGTGCGGTAAGTGTTTCAATGATTATTACTTTTTGACAAAAGTTATGTTGATGGTGGTTTCGGGTTGGGTTTCCAGACCCTTTTAAAAAATTGGATCTCTTACGGGCAGGGTTATAGGTATTATTTATTAAGTTTCGTAAATATGATTTAATTATCTGGAAAATTTTTCGTTAAATGAAGGATTTTGAATTTAATAAGAAATAATTTTTTACTTTATTAAATGAAATTAATAAATTATGAAGGTATCTGGGTACGGTAGGTTACAATACATTTGAGTGAATATTAAAATTATATTGTTACAAAAAAAGAAAAAAATATATATGTTTATTATGACAGTGGAACAGTTTTACTTACTGCTTTGGCTGGACGTCGCTATAAATCTAATTGCGAAGTGTAACCAACAAGAAGAAAAAACTATAATTTTCGTCCGCCGTTATGTATTTGATTAAATAAATTGAATTTGCAAAAAAGATATATTGCATTTTTTTAAATACAATCAACGTATAATAAATATTAAATTAAAAAATAGTTTCCAGTTGCCGTAGAACATTAGATTAACATATGCAAATGGTCTGTAATCAAACTTTTTAACATACTTGTCAACAATGCCCTGTGGCGTCTTCTAACTTCTACGCCTGTCAATTTCAATATCTGAGAACATGTCGCAATCATATTTGATATGGAAACGATCAGCGACACGTGGTAAATTTGTTTTTGTAACCCATAATTTCTTAGGTTAGAAAATACTTCTCTATTTTTGTAGTCAGAGCGGTATGAATAAAACTACTACATTTTCACCTAATATCTAAATATTGTTACACAGGTTTTTGGTATCTCAATTTAATATTAATTCAATTTTCACAATAACTCAATTCAACTGATACAATAACTCCAACTAATAACATTAACATGTAACGTCTATCATTAAAATGAAAACTCTGACGTCAGGTCGTCGACTTATATAGCTTGCTTGAGCTTCTCGAACCTTCTCGAAGTGTCGTCTAGAATATTCTTGACGGGTAATGACATTTCTGGACATTTCTGGAATATCTTCTTTTACTTGTACTTTTACTTATGATGACCGCAGCACACTGTAGGAGCGATGAGTAACATTTCACTTCTTTTTCTATCTGTACGTTTCCTATGATAGCTGCAGGCTACTGCAGGGTGCTGCGTAACATTGCTTTCTCCTCTCTATTTATTTGCCACGAATAACTTGATTACTGAGATCTGGTTGGAGCCAACGGGGAGGATCTGAACCACGGTATGGCGCTAACTTCTCAATGTGAACTGCCTTGGGTTTACTTCTCTTTGACAACTGAATGCGGTAGATCAGGTCATTGATTTTCTTGAGGACAGTGTAGGGGTCTTCCCAGTTCCGTTGCAGCTTCTGACAAAATCCTTTTCGGCGCTTGGGATTGTACAGCCATACTGGATCGCCTCTCTCAAAATGTGTCCCTGTGGCATGCATGTCGATTCTAGCTTTTGGTTTATCGCTATTAACTTTCAAACGTTGACGAACGAATTCGTATACCTTCTCTAATCTTTCTTTTAAGTTCTGTATGTACGTGGGAGGAGTACGCATCTCTTCTTCACCAGGAGGCTGCCTTCCAAAAAGAAGATCATGGGGAAGTTTAATCTCCCTTTCGCTAATCATCATGGATGGAGTATAACTGGTCGTTTCATGTTCAGAACTTCGGTAGGCTAGCAGAAATAGAGAAATTAAAGTGTCCCAGTCCTTTTGATTATCAGAGACGAATATTGAAAGATACTGGCATATAGTTCTGTTGTGCCTTTCTACCATTTCGTCGGACTGTGGGTGTAGAGGCGTAGTGCGTGTTTTCCTGATGTTTAACAGTTTAATTAATTCTTGCCATAATTCGGATTTAAAATTTCGTCCTTGGTCAGAATGTAATTTCAGGGGGACTTTCCCTTTCTGTTAAGGGAAGTGGTCCGAGGATATCAATGGCGATTCGTTCGAAAGGCTCTCCGGAAAGGTACTGTGCCATTTTTACTCTACTTCTTATTTTAGGCCCTTTTCTGCCATTACAGAGGTCACATTCCATACACAAATATTCTACGAGCCCTAACAACTATATGTTGGAACAAGCAGTTATTTTACGAATAAAATGCCAATTTGCCGAAATTATTTTATTCTAATTTTTTTAATTGTAAATATGAAATTAACAACATTTTTTATGGTGTATGGAATTATTTTTACAGTTTAATTATATATTTTATGTTGATTACTATTTAATTACTTGTTTGACAATCTAAAAATGCTGACAACTAAATATTGAAACAAGTGCTTTTTAACCAATTAAAATAAAAATTAATAAGGCGTAACGTCGCCCTTAGCTCGAATAACAGCCTGAACTCTATTAAGCATTGTACCAACCAGGCCTTCACAAAATTCAGGGGTGAAACTATCCCATATTTCTTGCAATTTAGCACGTAGTTGTGGTAAAGTACCCTGAGGATTATTTCTTAGGCGTTGTTTCATTTTGTGCCAAAGTGTCTCTATTGGATTAAGATCCGGGCTGCTAGAGGGAAGTGACAAAACTTTAATGTCATGTTTTCCCATCCATGTTTTAGTAGATTTAGCCGTATGGCAAGAGGCTCCGTTCTGTTGAAAGATAAAATCTCCGGATGGATATAACTTTGCTGCACTTGGTAAAAGCGAAAGTTCAAGGATATCTTGATATTTGGCTGCGTTTACTATGCCTTCAATAAAGTGTAAAGTTCCCAACCCTTTGCTGACATAAAACCCCACACCATGATGCCCTGCGGAAACTTTACAGTCCTCTTGAGACAATCCTTATGGAATGCTTCTGTTTTTTCACGAATCACACGCTTTCGGTAATCTCCCACACAGATATCAAATTTGCTATAGATTACTTGGTCCCAGTTATGTTTGGTCTACGAAAGTTTTGATTTGGCCCAAATGTAACGATTCCTCTTTTGAGTATCCGTTAACAATGGTTTTTCTTTGGCCTAGTCGAATAATTTAAAAATTGGAAAATTTATACCGCAAAGAAGAACCTATTAAACATACCTTATAAAAACTAAGACCGCTCTTGTGGATATATTTGCGACAGCATTCTCTGGAAACATTTATCCCAGTTTTTCTATTCCACCTTGCGGTTACTTCTCGTAGTGTATTTCTTCTTCCCGACTTCTTTGAGAAACATCTTTTGGACGGCCTGAGCTGTTACCCCGAACATCAATACTGGCAGTTTCACCATATTTCTTAATTATATTAAACACAGTAGTTGTTGCTATATTCAATTCACTGGAAATTTCACGCATTGTTTTACCTTTATGGTATTGATGAATAATAATTTCTGGCACTTTTCCACGTACCATAATTGTATTTTTACTCTTAATAAAACTGACAGTTGTTAATTATTAATACTCAAATGACGCGTGACAATTATTGTTGATAATACACTACTTACTCGTATGTTTTATTTCAAAGCCTTCTTCGCTTTAGGATGATAAAACTCAAGTAACCTAAGGCAAAGCTAAATATGTTCCAGTATTTAGTTGTCAGCATTTTTCGATTGTCAAACAAGTAATTAAATAGTAATCAACAAAAAATATATAATTAAACCATAAAAATAATTCCATACACCATAAAAAATGTTGTTAATTTCATATTTACTATTAAAAAAAATTATATTAAAATAATTTCGTTAAATTGGCATTTTATTCGCAATATAACTGCTTGTTTCAACATATAGTTGTTAGGGCTCGTACATCCCGTCGGCAATTGACCCAATAAAATCTTTTCCGAACTCGTGCAAGTGTTCTTTTAGTACCAAAGTGTCCCCCTGAACGACTGCTATGAAGATCCTCCAATACATTTCTTAGCTGTGACTTCGGCAGAATCACTTGGCGGACTACATGTACTCCATCGGGGCTCTCCCATTTCCGGTGCAATAGGCCATCGTGAAGATACAGGGAATCCCCACTAAGTCCAGTACCCTTTAATGGTTCCACTATATTTGGCTATCTCTTTCCATGTAGGTCTGACTCCATTTCTGAACCATTCTCGGACAACCTTCAAATCATTGTCTTTCTTTTGCGTCTCTCTTAGGCTTTCAAGGGTGATTTCGTCTTCGTCATCCTCTAGCTTGATAGTGGTCGCCTGTAAACTAACTTCTTCAACTAGCTCCTCTCGTTCTTCAAGCCTTTTACAGTACTGGCATTGTCGTTCTAAACAGGGTCGCCTGAAGAGAATATCTGCGTTGCTATGGAGACGTCCCCTTCGATGCACTATCTTAAAGTTATATTGTTGCAGTCTTTCTATCCATCTAGCAACTTGTCCCTTAGGTTTTTTAAAATTCATCAGCCAGTGCAAGGCACTATGGTCACTTCTAATAATAAAACTTCTGTTAAAAAGGTAAGTATGGAAGTGTTCAAGGGCTTTGACAACAGCTAATAGTTCTTTCCTGGTGACGCAATAATTCTTCTCTGCTTTTTCCAAGGTCTTACTAAAGTAAGCAATTACTTTCTCTTCCCCTTCTTGTTCTTGGGATAGCACGGCGCCCATGCCGTGTTGGGATGCATCACAGTCCAAAATAAATTGTCCTTGTTTTCGAGAGGATAGGCTAGGATGGGTGCTGTGATCAATCGCTTTTTCAACTCGGTGAAGGCATTTTGGCAATCTGGCGTCTAGTCAAATATACTACTGTCTTCAGTTAGTCGATGAAGGGGTTTAGCAATTCGGCCCAAGTCTTTGACGAATTTCCGGTAATATGAGCACAGTATAGGAAAACTTTTAATTTCTCTTTTACCTTTTGGTTTAGGCCAATCTTTGATAGCGATAATTTTCTACGGATCAGTTTTGATTCCTTCTGCAGAAACGATGTGTCCCAAATAATAAGCTTTCGATTGAAATAGTGAACATTTATTGTAATTAAGCTTTAGACTGGCATTTCTTAATCTGTCACTCAAATTTGTTAGATGTTCATCAAAAGTTTTTGACATGATCATTATGTCAGGGTGTACTTCTACTTGCCAGTATCCGCTCTTCAAGTCTAGTGTGGAAAACCATTTCGCACCTCATAGAGTGTTTATTGTGTCGTCTATTCGGAGGAGTGGATAGCTGTCTTTCTGCGATATCTGATTTAATCTTCTATAGTCTACACAGAAACGAGTAGATCCTTCGTTCTTAGTTACTAGGACCACGGTGAGCACCAGGGACCAGAAGCTTCTGCAATGATATTTGCAGCCATCATGTCCTGTATCATATTAGCTACTTCTTTTTTTGTATAAATTATATGCTGAACAAGACTGGTACGCGCCGTAGACTTTCCTGTCTCGAAAATGTCACAGTTGGTATTGATGAATTCTTTGACTTTTCTAAGTTCTTCAGCTGTCAGGTGGTTATAATTTTTAACTAGCTGTTTTACGAAACTGGCTTCAACTGAGTTACTTGTGGTGGCTTTCCCCGTGGAACGGTCTTCGCACTTTATTATGTTTTCCAGAGCCCTATTGCTTGTCCTTTCTTCAGTTTGAATGGTCTCTTCGTTAAATTGGAAACCCTTACTGGAATTAGTTGATCAACGTTAACGAGACATCTAGCTACCAGAATTCCGTCACTCACGGATTATTCACTTTCAACAATGCCCACATGCAAGCCGTGTGATTTTTCGCTAAGTCTCGCCAAAACGACAGCTTCAGAATTTTGGGGTACTTCTATGTCTTCTTCTACTAGGACCTTTATCGGTTGAGTCTTTTTTTCCGAATTTAGGACAATTTCCTCGTTTCCAATTGTTTTGAAGGTCGATGATAAACTTATTTTGCATAATGTTCATACCCAGAACACACTGATCTTTAATATCGGCCACCAGAAACAAGTGTTCTATCAGGGTATTACCAATCTGTACGGTTGCTGATATCTCGCCTAGAACAGGAGTAGTGTGCCCTGTGGCTGTTTCTAGAACTAAACTTCTTCGAGTTGGACGTGGTTTTCGATGCAGGATCCCTGTTCGAATGAAATACTTAGTTGCGCCAGTATCAAGGACGAAGGTGCCTTCTTGGTTATCGATATACCCCTTGACCAATAGATTTTGTTCGTTTTTATTTAAAATGTTAAGTGCGAATTTTGGGGCCCTCTGTTACAGCCGACGCGTGCCCCGTAGTGTCGAGTTTTATTCGTTTTTCTGGCTACAGTTAGAAAGCCGGCTAGGTGTGGGTGACCAGCTTCTCCGGGAGGCATATCTGCTGTAACTATTTCTTGATGGACTTCGTGACGGACTTCGGGAGGTTGATCTAGGTGAATTTCTGGTATCATTCCCCGATTCTCGATTTGTAGAACAAGCCCTGCTTCGACAACTTCTTTGGAGGTTGCCAATTCTTCCACAATTTAAGCATCTTTTTCTTTTATTTTATCTCTTCCGTTGCATACTTTGCAGGATATTTAAGATCTGTAAAAGGGTAGGTTGAGGGATAGTATTAGTAGTGGCCTCTTCACATTCTTGAAATCGAATTTCTCTTAATTTTGCGCTAGAATATCTAGATATACTTTTTGCTGCTTCGTATTCCTGGGCTGCAATAAGTGTCTCACTCAATGTCTTGTGGTGTTGTAGCCGAAGAGCCTGCTGCATTTCGACGTCCTGTAGTCCATCAATGAATGCTTGCATGCCGATTTGTTCTAAGAAATCTTTAGGTGCCTGTGGATAGGCCAGATGCAGCAATCTTTTAATATCGGCTTTAAATTCTTGTAGACTCATTGTGTTTCTGACTACGAACTTTTACCTGGCTTTGAAATACCTGTTTCAAATGCTGCTGGCCATACCTTGTCTCCAAAGCTTGGACGAGAGATGAATAACTGGGTTCTTCTTGGGGAAGTAACTGTAAAATGATTGCTGCCTGACCTCGCAGTGACACTATCAATGAAGCCGCCATCTCTTTCTCGGTCTAGCCATTGGCTCTTTTTTATGTTTTTATGTAGTATGAAATCAAGTTACAGTTTATTTTGTAAAAAAATGTTTATAAATTTGAATTATTTTAAATAATTTTTGTTGAAATTTTTGTTGAAATTTTTGTTATCGATATTACCAGTGGTTCAAAAGGAGCTCAAATCGATTTCTGGACATTAATGATTTTATTTCGTTTAAATATAAGATATTCTTAGACCAGTAGGATTTCACACTCGGCATCCATCCAAATCTGTATACCCAAAAAGATTTTCAATTCGTCAATAGTAGTATCCTTCCAATGTCGAATCCGAGCTTAAAGTAAATTGGTTTTTTCTGCTTTTTGCGAAGCATATTTGTTGGTTTCTTGTACCATAATATCCATGATATCGTCATCCACAAACAGCAAAAAAAATCAATAGGCTGGTTATCATGCATACCTGAGATATTCTCATTTATATTCAACCCTTGCTCGAAAACAGTGAAATGTTTTAAATTGTCCCCGGTTACCTCATTCCAGTTTAACACTATAGAAGCACTAGGTATTTCATCACCTGTATCACTATCCCACTCAAAGTTTCTAAAAACACGTTAAATTGTTTCATCTATTAGATTCGTAGGACTGCTAATAGGATTAGTTTCCATGTCGTCAGCACACTTTTTTTTCTTCAACGCTTTTGATTTATACTTCAAATGATGTACTGGGTTGATATATGTTATAAGAGTTATTAGAAGCGTTAAGTACCTTTTTCTCCTTTTTTTGTTGAACAGGAGATGAAGAATAATTAGATGATTCGAAATAATCACTACACAGAAAAAAAGGTGTACTATATTCAAGATGAATGGTCTTATTTTTTTAACGCTTTGTTGTGTTTATATATCCGCAAGTAAAACTCATCTCGATTTTAAATTCTAGTAATACTTGTTCAACAATAGTTAATAAGCCTTGCTTTAAGATTAGAATCAACTTGCCCTAACCAAAATACCTCTAATTAAATAAAGAGTGTCTATTGCTCAATTGCAGTATTATGTACATCTTAAATGAAATAGTCTTACACTTGTTTTAAATATACTTTATTTATATTCAATAATACCTTGTTCTTAATTCCAATACAAGTAAATTTGTTACAATTATAATATTATTATGATCTTTGAAATAAATGTATTGATTTTGGGTGAATTATAGGATAGTTTCATTAAAAAAATTAATATTCTTGAAATAAGATCAGGCTGTTCTTGCTTTTTTAATAGGGTTCTCACGGGTACCTATCCACCGAAAAACATTTTTCAAAATTGTTTTTAGTTAATATACCAAATTCCACTGTCCTCTGAGGTGTTCCACCTTTAATAAAAAAAAAAAAAATATTTTATAACTTCAAAACCTTAATGGAACATAAAAGTTTGTCCTACTAAGATAAGAGGTCGTATCTACAAAATAAATATTTTTAGTAAATGTGGGTAGACTTCGCAAATAAGTTTTGCATATTTTACTAACCTTTTCTTATAATTATAGTAAATATTTTCTAATGCAAATAGGCCGTTATTATTTTGTGTTATAATAAAATAAAATGTAAGCTTATTAAATTTGTAAGAATCTTGAAATCAGAATTTTCGTAGATACGACCTCTTGTCTTACCAAGGCAGAAGTGGTCTTTCCAAAAAATCGTCATCCAGCATCATACATTTTTTTTATTTCTATTGTTTCGTATAATAATACCTAATAAGAAGTGAACTAAATATACTTACATTTAAATATTGATATCAGGTCGCTGAAGCCCCATTTATTTAACAAATGTTCCATTTCAATTTAATTTATTTATATACTTATTAATTAAATCACAAAGAATTTCTAACAAAAAGTAAAACGCAACCTTAACGATACAATGCAAACATGTTAGAAAATGGACAATAGGATGAACACGTGCTAATGCCAATTTGCCAGATTCTCTATAAATGCGTTGTGTCTCTGACTTCCGAATAATAAGTATCACATCTCAACATGTGCCAGTCATATATCTACCGTATCAGTACAGAGGTTGATTTTAAAATAAGTTTCAGCTGGCAACACCGTGCAGTGATGTGTACTAGCTAATCTTTTATGAAGTACATAGGTTTTTGATTCGAATTGTTTAAGTCTTGTTCTGAAATTTAAATGCTTTAAATCGACTCCTTTTATAATTTTGAATTAAGTATGCAATAGTCAGTTTTAAGAACATATCATACTTATAATAAACGTAAGAGCTTTCTTGGATTAATTCACAATTCTATACTCGAATGAAATAATTTTTTCTCAGATTAATTATTATTACTCTTAAAATACAAGATTATGCCTATTTTCTTATTATATCGAGAAATATTATTTGAAGCAAACTCTGCTTTATTTCAAACAAATGTAATCTTCCAAGTGTAAAGCTTTTCTTGAATGTAGATGATAATTTTTTTCTTTCGATATAACTCTCCGATGAATACTCAAACACCTCTTTTTCTGACAATATATCCATTAGTTCTTGTAGTTTTCTTTGATTCTTCTCATAATCACCCATTTTCTCTATTTTACTACTACACAGTTACTACGATAACAAGTCGATGCGAACTGCACAATACACTGATTAGACTCAACCGTGTCGCTGCAATATGCAGGTCTATTCTTGCAAATTTGCGAGGCACGTGTGCATCGCATGGCCTCAACTTGACAATTTTATTTCTTAGGCCGCGCGATGCACACTTGCCTCGCAATTCAAAATCATGTTTAGAAAAAATAATTGCTTTATTTAAAAAATGCGTTGTTTTTCTACTGCATTTTTATGCGTTTTAAATAAAAAAAAAAAAATTGGCCTGGAAGAAGGCAAAAAATATTATCATTATGGCGATCAACGTGTTAATAAGTAAAACTGGAAAATATTCATTATAAACACATGCCAACTAGAAGTAAACTAATTAATACATGACAGATCTGAACATATGTATTTTTAAATTTAACTAAATTTCCAGAAAAGTCGTGAGATTTCTAGTAGTACGAAAAAAAATGTCGTCATCTTGGCTCGTGAGTGCATTTCCGGGTCTCGAAAGACTGCGTTTTCGAGCCGTAAATTATACTTACGAGCATTGGTTCATAAATAACCATCACGTTTGACTGTATCAATTTACCTATAACGCTTAATTTAACAACTGTAGTAGCTTAGTTGTGGCATCAACAGGTGTCATTAAACGAGAACCTATCCAAAACTTGAAAAGTCGAATCAACAAACCTCGCCTGATTTTGCTAAAGTCATCGATGATATACAGGGTGCTCCAACGAAAACTTGATCCCCGTAACTTAGAAACGGGCGTGTGATCAAAAATTTTAAAGAACAATCAATTTTCGTTTCGAGAGGGACCAATTTTGATATAAAATTCAAACTCGAAACTTCACCCTCTTGTGGTCAGCGGCAACCCCCTCATTTTTTTAATTGCATGGGATGTCGAGTGATACATCATTTTAAAGACAGAGTGAACCTCTATTACTTCTATATTTTTTTTCAAAATTTGTTCGTTCGTTATAAAGAATTTTGAATTTAAAATTTCTCGATAACGAACAAACCAATTTAAAAAAAAATTACAGAGGTCATAGAGTGTTAAGACACCTTTTAAATAATGTATCACTCGACCTCCTATGCCATTAAAAAAATATGGGGGTGGCTGGTGACCGCAAGGAAGTGAAGTTTCGAGTTTGAATTTTATATCAAAATTGGACCCTCCCGAAACAAAAATTGACGTGTTCTTTAAAATTTTTGATCACACACCCGTTTCTTAGTTAGCTGGAATACCCTGTATTTTACTTTTGTGAACCTCAATACCTAAAACATGTATTGGAACAGATTGTCGTTCTTCTCTATTTGATATAACCATCATAACCTTTCTTATTGCACAAACTATTATTTTTTATTGATCAGATACAAAACAAGTTGAAACACAACACACAAATATACTGTATACTACTAGGACTAATATATTTTATCTGTTCGCATGTATGAAAGATTTATTAGAAAATTATAATTTCCTCAAAATTTATTATGATCGACAAACATTGATACAGTTCTAATGGTTATTCTCTATCTTGTAGGAAAGTGTATCGGCACTAGGTATTCGAATCTTGAATATCTTAAAATTTAAACAACAACGTGTTTTTAAGCCATTAATATACTTATCCAAGTCATTTAAAAAAAATTATATACCTTCATAATTTTTTTAAGACAAATGCTTATTATAATGAAACTGAAGTAAATTTCTAGAATTTAAAATAACAAAAGGAATATTTATGATCGTTTTAAATCAAATTTTTGCACCAACTGCAGCAAATTCTCTTATTTTAAATTCATATGGTTATAACACTCTCACTCAAAGCACAATTAATATCTCAAATACGGCCCTGAAAATTGTTTACTACGCTGTATATTTAATTGTTGAATGTTATTTCAGATAATTTCTTCATATAAATATCTATTATGGGAGGATGGGGGCAATATGAACTATCTAAGATAAAAAAAATATAGTTTCATTATTAAGATAAAATTTGAAATTGTAATAAGCTTACATTGTCCAGTAAGCCATGTACTATCATTACGCACTTACAAGACTCAATTCTTAAAACTTATTTATTAGAAAAAAAAAAAATTAAATCTGAACACATGTCTGAAGTTCATATTGCCCCATGGGGTTGGGCAATATGAACCACAAAAATTAAATTTAAAATTAAAATTTTATTTAGGTACAGAATACAAATAATGGCACTAGCAACTAAAAACGTATTGTAAAATATTAACATTCTGCACAAAATTCACATTTAAATGCTTCATCATCTTCAGGCTCTATTCCTGTGCATGCTTCATGGGCCCATCTTAAACATCCACAGCAGCATACCCAACCTTCTTCTACTGATGTTGAATGTAACTCATCCTCATGAACTAAAATTTTCATTTTCTGCTTTCTTTTATCTGTTTTAGAAATACTTTTCTGAAACTGGACCTTTGTGTTCTCTGGTTCAGTTTCTTGATTCTCAATTTTTCTTTTAACTGTTTCTTTTTTCTTTGCTTCTTTTTCCTCTTTTATTTTTAGTTCAGCTTCTAACTCCAATTTATAAGGACTAGATGTTAGGATTGCTGCTTTGCCCTTTTTATTTTTTCGTAATGGTTTATTTGCGTTAGTAGTCTTTGAAAGTGGACGAAGGTCGATAGGACTTTCTGATCCAAAACTACTATTTTCTTTTATTTTCTGTAGAGCGAAGAGGAACTTCTTTTTCCAGCTTAGATTGTGTGGGCTGTGATAGAGTCTCGCCGGCAGTACATGTTGAAGCAATTGCTTCATTATTGTTAGACTGTCACAGACTGTTTGTAGTAGGTTCTGAAGGAAGTGCTTCATCCAATTTAGATTGTGTAAACTTCAATAGGTTGCTGTCTGCAGTAGATATTGAAGAAATTGCTTCTTCCTTTTTAAATTGTGGCAGATCGTTTGTAACTAGATTTTTATCGGTTACAGCAGACTAAGTCTGTGAAAATATTTGGGTCATAGGGGACTAATCCACACTTTTTAAAAGCATTAATAGCCGTTAAAGGAGTTGCTGCCTGTAAGTATTCATCACCAAAAATTTTGGCAATTTGAAAGACTGTGACAACTCTGCCTGGATGATAATTCAAAAACTTTTCCAGTTCCATATCGTAATAACGTGCCAATAGGGCCATGAAACCAACATCTGTTGGCTGCATACGATGTGTACTATGAGGCGGCAAGCAAATAATATGGAAATGTTTGGTTCTGGCCATAGCAATCACATCAATATTTTTTGTGTGGCTACTATGCCCATCTAAAACCAGTAAATGGTATCCTCCTCAGTGGGTTTAACCTGTTGAACAAAATGCTTAAACCAGACTAAAAAGATCTCTATATTAATCCAGCCACTTTCACTGCATGCATATTGTTCCGGGTGGTGCGCCGTCTTGGAGTTCGACCTTCATCCTTTTTCTCGCAAAAATTAATAATGGTGGTACAAAGGTTCCTGATAATGACATACAAATAACTGCTGTGGTGGTTCCACTTCTATCTGCAGAGGTGAGACGGCCAACTTGTTTCCATCCTTTTTTAGCTAATATTTTACTGTTACATTTTGGGACAGTGCCTAACCCGGTTTCATCACAATTGAATATTCTGGTAAATGCGATATTCTTAGAATCCAAAATGTTTTCATACTGATCAAAAAATTGATTGACATTATGACGGTTAAAGGCTTGGGCCTTTGCAGCGGAAGTCGACTCAGGTTTTCGCAACGAAATTTTTGGATGCCGTTTACGAAATCCATAGGTCCAATCAAGGCCAGCTAGTCTTTTGGTTGTATTAAATGTATGCTCTATCTGATTTTTTCCGCTAACTGAAAAGCAAGAGAGCGAAAGTCGAGGAATGTAATACTAAAAAAACGGGTTTCCATGTCCAGAATATAATTTTCCAATTGTTCTTTTTGTTGCTTGGTAAAAACAGGTTTATAAAATCCCAAACCTTTTTCATTGGGTTAAATTTATTTTTTTTGTTCTTTAAAACTTTTACTTGCTTTCAAATAGCCCATTTGTCCGCTTTTCACCACTTCAATAGCATTTTCCATAGCAACAACTTTGTTTTTCCGTTTTTCGTACATAATTACGGACCATCTTAACTAGGCACCTGCAAACAAAATTAGATACATTAAAATATACTTGGGGTAATATGGACTACTAACGGTTCAACTAGACATTAAATTAAACAAGTGTAAGTTATATTAAAATGTCATAACAAATCCTAACAAAAATCGTTGGTATATTAAGCACACTTGAAACAACGTGTTGAAATAGATAGAAATACATTTACTTACCAAGTAGTTCTGATTTTCAGTAAGCACATTTGTAAGATTGACGCCGCCGCAAAACACGTTTTGGTTCTAAACTCTAACAAACATTCCTCCAAATATGGCAAGTTCTTACGGAGTATTAATAAAACCCGTATGCACATAAATATAATGGAATCCGCTGAACTGTTGTCGCTGTTATGAAGAAAACCTAGGTGGTTTACATTGCTCCCGTAGTTTACATTGCCCCATTAGGTCGCTAAAAATACGTTGAGCATAAGCAACCAATGCTTTTTAATATGTACAATATATTTAGTTTGCAAACGAAATTAAAATAGAAAAAACGTTGATTGAAACCACGATTAGCTGTTTAAAGGATTCGTCAACGCAATATGGCGGAAGTGAACCCGTTTTGACCCACATTACAGCGTCTCATACCTTCTACCTCCATGTAAAAATCTCATGTGTCCAACACATGACTTTTCTATCTAGTTATTACAGGCTTCTTTTAGTTATTTTATACAACCTATTGTAGCACCTCTGTAAATATTTAGATGTTAACCTAATATATACATTTTTCACATACATCTAACTCAAAATATTTCTCTATATAATACACTCACTGCCAACAAAAATGCTGAAAAATATAAATTTTATACTTTTGGTTCAGACGTGAAGTAAGACTTTTTGCCATTAGAAGGTCAGTGTTAGTCTTCCCTATTTTGTGAGGTTTTGTTATTTTTAAACATTAATAAATCAACACGTAATGTAGCAAATTTTAAAATTTTTTGTACTGTTGAATAGAGAATAAAACCCCCTTTTAAATGAGCTATCACTCACCACCCCATGCCATTTAAATTTTTCAAAAGGGTTGCTACCCTCCAGTAAGGGATGAAATTAAGGGTAAACTAATCATGCAAAAATGTACATTGTAGAAATCAAAAAACGACCTGTCTCGGCGATTTTCCTAACAAGACCACAGTAACGAGTTAGTTAGGGGGGGTAAGACTTATGATGCTCACTGTATAATTTTGGACCTATAAAGCTACAATGTCTGTCCAATGGTTTTACTGCAGCGTGGGATAGAGAAAGTGACTTGTTTTGTGTTGTAGGTATGTTCTATTTGTATTAATTTTATGTTACTCTTGTGAATATTTGTTAAGAAAATTAAACAATTTATTTGCCTTATATCTAAAACTCCTGCATCCAGAAACAGACGATCACTAGAGTATGAACGCTCTTTATTATACATAAGGTTTAGTATCCATTTTTGTACCACATTTAACTTTTCTAGATAAGAATCACTAACCCCACCCCAAGCTATGATACCGTATGATAGTTGCGATTGCACTAATCCGTAATAGATAATTTTTAATTGAGTAACGTTTAAACATTGTCTTAGGTATTTACATCTAGATATAAATCCTCTCAATTTATTGACTAGGTTGCAGATATGTAGGTCCCATCTTAGATGTCGATCGATGACAATACCAAAATATTTAATAGAAGAAGCTTCTGGAATCTTAATTTTATCAGATACTGTTAGAGGTCCCATACTTGGAAGTCCATTTGAATAATAGGCGAATGTTAGGTACTTGGTTTTTTCGTAGTTTAAAGTTAGTTTGTTATAATTAAACCAATTAATAAGATTTTAAAAATCTTTTTCAGCATTTTTTTTTTCAAGTCATTCCAGTTATGGTCTTGGTACAATATCACAGTATCATCCGCAAAACTCAATATTTTACCCACTGACGGTTGTATCATAAGATTATTTATGTAAATAGTAAAAAGTATTGGTCCTAGCACTGTTCCCTGAGGAACTCTGTATGTAATTATTTTTGGAGAAATTATTGTACCCTCAATATTTACCACCTGCTCCCTACCTGAAAGGTAACTCTCAAATAATGTTAATGCATTGCTACGGATTCCAATTTGATTCAGCTTTTCTAGTAATTTCCTGTGACATACCGTGTCAAAGGCTTTGGAGAGATCGACAAAGATACAAAGTGATGGTTTATATCTAAAGAGGAATATAAGTTAATGCATGTATGGCATCTTGTGTCGATCTCCCCTCCCTAAATCCATACTGGTTGTTAGAAAGAACATTAAATTTATGTAAAAATTTTATTATACGCGTTTTGATAGCTTTCTTTAGGATTGTGGCTACATTAGATATTAAAGAGATCGGTCGATCATTTTCAATCTTTTCAACGTCTCCTCGTTTGAATAACGGTTTAATTAACCCGGTTTTGAATATTTTTGGAAAACTTCCTGTGCAAAACGTACTATTTATGAGGTGTACTAAAGGTGACGCGATTTGATCATATACGTTTTTAAAAAGGTCTGAGTTAATATTATCCTGACCTGGTGATTTTTTTGATTTTAAAAATTTTATTAAACTAAGAACTTCTTCCTCGTTAGTGGGATACAAAAATAAGCTATTATTTATTGCAATAGTTTTTCTTGGAAATTGCTAGGCTCTACAATTTGTCTCGCTAAGTTCTCCCCAAAAACTTACTAAACTCTTCGGCAATAACTTTTTTATCATTTATTATTTGATTTTGTATATGAATACTTTTTATTAGTTGTTTAGGTTTTGTTTTGTTACAAATATGTTTGACACAGTTCCATAAAGATTTTGACTTGTTAGAAGTTTTTTCTATTTCCTTTTGTAAGTATAATTTTTTGACCTTTTCAATAATTAGTCTGCTTAGTTTATTTTTATACTGATTATAATTTTGTTGTAATTGAATATTTGTTGGATTTTTTGATAAATATTTGTACATTTTATTTTTCTCTTTAATAGATTTTAAAAGGCTCGGTGTAATCCAATTTTTACTATTATTTTTTAATTTTACTTTTACCTCGTTTGTATAATTTTAGCGTAATGATAAAACTCTCTGAAATTTTATTAGTAATTTCAATAGTACAGAACCCTTCATGAGCGAGTCTGGCTCGCACTTGGCCAGTTTTTGTGTATATCAAAAATCTAGTCATTAAACTTACCATATACTTTAGTTTAAAATCTGGAGATTGATATCACCTCAATTCGTTTTATTACTATTCTATTGTCATACATTGACTCACCTCGAGATTAAAAATAAACAGCAGTAGCTTTGTAATAAACATTTCATAGTAAGTAACCATAATTAGGTACAGTGAACCAACAGGAAACCATAATTATTTTATAACATCACTCATCCTGGCTGAGGCCAGACTCTGACATAATAGAATTTCAGTTAATAGATCAGGATCAGATACACAACAAAACCTTGACATATCAAAGTAAGTTTATATCTATTTCATAAACATTGTGGAACATTTTAAATACATTTTTTAATAATTGCATATTTTTCTCATTTTCAAACGAATGGGTTTTTTTATAAGATAGAAATACTTGTAGTTGACAATCGTTAAAAGCCGTAATACTTAAAATAAAATGAACAATTTTCTAACTCTACTTTAATGTGCATTTAAAGTTTTTAAATAGTCCTTTCAGACTAGTTAGTTAAACTTCGTTTAATTGACTCTAAATTCTCAAATGAACTCGTTCGAAAGTGAGGTAATTCATTTCGAGATTTAAGGAATTAGTGTACCTACCTCGACGCTTATTATGAAAGTGTGGTTGGAAGTCGCAGTTATTAAAGCCGTAGATTGTAGAAGAACCGCTTGGAGGTTCATAAACTCTTCATACTCCCGGAGGTGTGTGTAACCACCGGCACGAGCAAACTCCGGAACCGAACACCACGCATATCCTGCAGCACGTGCTCGTCGTCTACTATCAGTGGCGCACACTACTAAGAAAAAAAATAATAAAAATGTATTTATTAGATATTTAATTTTTTTAAATGAAAATCATAATTAAATGTATACTGTTTATCACAAAAATCCGAACATGTTCACAAAATTATTATTTATTTATTTATTTATTTACAAAATATATAATATAGTAATTGGTAAATTCAATAGTATTAACTAAAATAACATTTAATTAAAGTTTTAGCAAAATTGCAGCAGTATAACAAATAACTGGTTAAATAATGTGTGGGCTTCCTCGCAAATTTGCTCATGACCCAGCATGCTGTGGATGAGATTATCAATTTGCCTTATGATGTAGTGCATACCATATCCACCAAATTTCGTCCCTGATTTGCTCTATGAACTCAGGCCCCCGATAGAGTCTTCTTACGAAGATTGTGCAGTATTTTACCTTCCATATCCTATACTTGTTTAGTGGCGGATAAGTTTTAAGAACGTGAAGCCAAGGCAATATAGTAAGATTACGAGATTTAAAACACTCAACTAAAACACAGGCAATATGACGCCAAGGGTTATCTTGCTGGAAAATGGATACAGGGATGGCTGGAACATATGGGATCACAATTAACACTAACTGTTGGAAATAAGAGTAATAGTTAGTAGTTTTGTGTATTTGTTTTAGATATAGTATATATAGTTCTATGTAAAACATAATTTATTTTTAATGATTGTCAATATATATTTTTTTGAGTTTGTCAGAATAATTTTAAATAAAGTAATTTTAAGAACTTCTCCATTTATACAAAAGAGTAAACCAGGTAGGTCTTACTCATTCTGAACATTGTGGCGACCGTGACAGGACGAACCAGTTCCTTTTTTGACATAAAAAAACTTCAGCGACTTTTAAATATTCAACGAACAGCCTTTACTGAAGCTTATGAAGTTATAGCTGAACCCGCTATTACCGCTATTAAAGGTCGTATTCATGTTTTGGATAACAAGGTCAACAATATCAATCTTCTTAGTAAGCAGCTGATTGATTTTTTATTAGATAAAGGTGAATCTGTTGAATCAGATCTAATAAATGAAATAAAGAAATCTGATGATTTGAATTGCCATTTTAATCAACTAAAGTTTAGCTTTAAAGAACTTTGTGCAAAACGTTCTTCACAGAGCGTTTGTGGTAGTCATTTAAGCCACTAATTATTTAAAATCTAAATTGAAGCTCCCACGTATAGAATTTACAAAATATGGTGGAGATTTGAAAGAGCTAGTTCAAAAGGATTCACGATGATTCAAGTATTGAAGCCGAAGATAAATTTTAATATCTGCTTCAAGCTACAACACCGAAATCCCAAGCTCGCCAACTAATTGAAAGCTATTCGCCCAGGGCAAAAAACTATGGCAAAGTTATTAATAATTTAAAAACAAGATTTGGAAATAAAGAACTATTGATTAAATTTTATGTTCGTGAATTGTTAAAATTAGTTCTTAATCTAAAACTAATCTTGCCACTCTTTATGATTGCCTTGATTGCCAGCTTCAGTCCTTGGAGACCTTAGGCGTAACCTCTGATAAATATGCCTCGATGTTATTCCCTTTGGTTTAGTCATGTATTCCCAAAGATCCCCTGAGAGTGTGGCAAAGAAGCCAGGGTAATTCAGAATTTGATTCATCTTCAAGCAGTTACAAATGTACAAATTTGCGATTAACCAAACTCATGGGTTTTTGAAGAAAGAGGTCGAAGGTAAAGAAAAATTAGCCTAGCTACATTTTGTTTCGACATGTCCACGGCTTTTGAACTCATTAATTGTCAGAAATATTTGAAATGTGTGTTTTGTAAAGGTAACCATAAGAATGAAGATTGCACTGAAGCTAAGCAAATTAATTTAATAGAGAAGAAGATTTTGTGGTCTACAGGATGCTGCCATTTATGTTTATAGTACAGACACATAGCACGTAGATGCCGAGTCAGATCGCATTGCTTACATTGTAAACAGAGCCATGCCACTTTAATGTGCCCAACAATCCAAAAATGAAGAAACGGCCGTCAGTAGTTCTATAATAAAAGAAAATGTAGAATCCCTGTCAAATAATACGTATCACCAGATATTTTTACAAACCCTTTTGTTGGAGTTGAATAATGGAACCGATCCAAGAAAAGTGAGATGCATCATAGACACTGGTTCCCAGCGTTCATATATCAATAAGCTTGTTGCTTCTGAAATGAAACTGCAGTCATTTGACAAAGAGACGCTAATACATGCACTTTTTAGTGGTCAGTCTGAAGTCGTCACTCATACTGTATATAAGATTAGATAGTATAGATAAGAAATTTGCCTGTAACTTCCAAGTTTTAGATCAACCCATAATTTGTACGAATGTCAGTTCTATCCCTAATGGTTCCTGGATGTCTGAGCTATCAGATTTGGGAATAGAAATATTTGATATCAAAGATGCTCAAATTGATGTGTTAATAGGTGCCGATATTGCTGGTAAACTTTTTACTGGTAAAAAATACAATTTACCTAGTAGTTTGGTGGCTATGGAGACCCAACTAAGATGAACTCTTCTTGGAAAGGTTTTCAATTTCTATTTAAATACCTCCAACATAAGTTTTAACATGATAACGTCTCTTTTATGTAAAAATGACCAGATAACAAATTTATAGAGTCTTGATATTCTTGGAATATCCGATCCTGGTAATAATAAGTCCAAGAAAGAATTAGAACTGGTTGTGATGCAACATTTCCATGACACAGTTCGTGTTACTGATGGAAGATACGAGGTTGCTTTACCTTGGTTAGAAGACCATCCACCAATTCCAAAGTAATTTTTATTTGACTAAACGACGTCTAGACAATTTAATGGTAAAGTTGAAGGACGGATACTATGACGAGTATAACAATGTTTTCTCGGAATGGCTAGCTGAAGGCGTCATTCGAATATGTACCCAGAGGTGAAGAAATAAAGAAAATTGTCCATTATTTACCTCAGCGACATGTGGTAAAACTTGAGAGTACTAAAACCAAACTAAGGCCAGTTTTTGATGCTTCTGCACGAGAAAAAGGTTCTCCTTCTTTAAATTAGTGCTTAGAAAAAGGAATTAATCTTTTAGATTTGATACCTTCTTGTTTAATAAGATTCTGACTTTCTAAAATTGGGGTATTTGCTGATATAAGAAGGACCTTTCTTCAAATTGGCATTCTAGAGGCTGATCGAGACTTTTTACGTTTCTTCTCCATTTTTTTATACTAACGTTTCCTGTACATATAGATATGCATTTATAGTGTCTTGGATAAACACCAGGGTAGATCTAATTTCATAGCAGAGAGCTTTCCAAATCATAACTACCACGGTTCGCGCAATCCGGAATACGCTTTTCTACTCTTAATCGTCTATCATGCATCCCCAAAGGGATTTTATTCATCATTTCATATGATTCGTTCACACCATTCTAGTTTTTGGCGTCAATGCTTAGATGACAAGGAAAGCACCAAACTCGGACGATAACTGTGAACTTCACAGTGTAAAGACCAAAAGATCTAATAAGTAAATGATGAGACGGCAATTGGTCGGGCTATCACATTGTGCCTAGCAGCTGCCACGCGATTTGTGGATATGTAGCGGTTTCTAAAAGCTAAAAGTCATAAGTACTGATCTTGTTCTTTTGTGGTTCCCTTTTTATGAAAAGCGTTATCCATCTAGTTACTAAAATTGCCCCAAAAGTATGAAGCAAAAATTTTAATATTAAATATTTTTATTACAATAATAAAACAAAATATTAGACCATTTTTATTCAAACATTAAAATGCTTTTTTGAAATGTTTTTTCTTCTTCTATAAAGCTCATTCTTTCGGTAAGCCTCCCAAGTAATAGTTTGATATTTTAAGAAACTAAAAGTATGTTTACAATACAAAATTTATGAAACAATATTAAAATAGACATACATAAACAACGGTTAAAATGGATGCATTCTCACACAACTATTTAGTTTATTTGGAAATTGTATACAAAGATACCGGATAGTTACTTACACATTTACACCTACTATACAAAAATATGTTTTTAAACTTTTACAACATAAATTTTGCAATTTTATGATTATGTTTATATGGTGACATCAATAAAATTTTATAGTTTAATTCTAGATATGCCATAAATAAATTCAATGGCGATAATAGTAAAATGGCAGTAACTTCTTAGGAATTATTTATAAAACGGTTTAGATATAAATTATGGTCCATAATAGTCTTTTTCAGACACGAAACAAAAATAACTGTTATTTATCATAAATGCAACTATTTTTATGCGTCGTAAAATAAGGTACCTACATATTTTTTCTAATATCTTTTAAGTCTAAAACAAAAATTAAATTAAACATTCGGAAGCAAATCTCAAAAATATTCCTACGAATTATTCAGATCATCCCCGAACCCCAAGGTTGAAAACAAATAATTGCAGATTTAAAAATAAGCCTGTCGTATCCGGGGATCAAACCCGGATATCCGTATATGCTAGATAAGTGCCCTTTTCTCTAGACCATTATGACATGAACTGTCGAGGTTTTTGGACAGAAATTTGATATGCTAGTTTGGACTTCTCTACTGCATCGGTATATAAAATAAATGTATTGTGACGAAAGTCTAATTTATTTAAAGTTTATTTTTTTAAAAACACACTATTTACAATTTATTTCAGACGTACTATTTAATTTATCTAATATTTAGACATTAACTAACAATTCTAATTTATTTCTTACACTTTAACTTTTCAATACAATGTTCTACATTCAACTAAACTCGGCGCTGATACGTCGGCTATTTATATTAGTCCAACTCCGCTACTGGAAGATACGAGAGACTCTCGAACATTCCTTTTTATGACTAAGCGGCACTCTCCGCCATTCCAGTCGCTTCCAGTGCATCAGCGGCAGACATTCCGTCGTATTCGAGCCGCGGTCCGGCTGTTTCCACACGTCAGAGTTGCTTCGATCACGAGTTGATTGCGTGCGTATACAGGGTCGGATTAGGAATTCATGACAGTATTTATGGGTGCTAATCCCAAACCTTCGTCTGCATGAGTCAATGTACCTTAGGAGATGTAAACCTGAGTACATTAAAAAAATATTTAAAGATGTAATGTTTGCAATATTCAGGACATGTTCTAGCATCAACATAGACGGGTATTTCACATTTTCATGGTACCGTAAAACCATGTAACTTGGAACGTTTTATTAAAATCTGTGGACACCATACAAACATAAATATATGAATATTGATTTATACTATTTGTGCATTGGTATGAGTGTCCAATCTTTTAGGGAAGTAGCATTATTATTTTTCTTAAGAATTAGCAAATTTTTTAAAAATAGATGTTGTGTTCCAAGTAACCCTAAAAACTGCAAACTTGGAACGACTACTTAAAATTAATGTTTGTTTCCTTTTTAAAGGCTGTAAGGTAACTACGAACACAATATAGCTTTTTAAAATGAAAATCATTGAATATATGTACTTGGTGCTAGCAAAAACAATTTTTTTCTTGTAAAATCAACTAATAATAATCTATTTATTTATGAGACGTAACAATAATTCTACAAAACATAACATTTTTAAGGAATAACTAACCGGTTCTAGGAGTAATGCAAAATAATTATTATAAATAAAACACAGTTTTCTAGGCATACATATTAAACTTAACATTAAACATCAACAGTGGTTGCTAAAACCACCCTAAAAGGTGTTTCTTTGGAAACATTTTTAACTTCTTGATGATTTGATCTTTATCTATTACACATATATCTTCCACTTGGGGATAAGTAAAAATAACTTTTGATAACCCGACTGGTCGCAAAAAAACTACATTCATAGGTGCTGGAGTTTTCTACCTTCTTCAGGACTTCTGACTTTAGATTTTTTTGCAAGTTCTTCCTTCAAGGGGGAAAGAAACTAAAGTAAAGTTCCCTTCCACAACAAAGTTGTCATCATTGCAAACTTCATCCTCTTAAAGTATATTTTGGTCATTGTTTTCGTTCTCTTGTGTATTTGCTTTACCGCTATTATTCTCCTAATCTTCCCTTTCATCTACTACAGTGCCGTCATCTATAAGATCGTCAAAATCTTCTAATCCCACTGAAGAGTCAGTGTCGCAAAGAGACATAATAGTCTCCTCTTGTTCGGAAGAACTGCTGTCATTAGCTTCATTTTCCTCAATTCCCGATATACTTTTTCCAGGTTTCACTACAATTCTTCTTTTTTTTGCTCTGAAGGTTTCTCGTTACCATATCGCATGGTAGTAAGATGCTCTTTTAAAATCTGTGTAAGGGAATTTTCTTTAAGAGGGTCTACTTCGTTTTCACCATATAGCCTTTTCAGTACTTTAGTTTTTCAAGTGGGTAGATTCCAGTTGTTCGAAATCCTGATCTGACATTCCTTTATTATGTTTTCAACTAGATGACTTGATAAATTGTCTCCGATTAGAGCCTTCGGATCTGGGACCAACTTCGTCATTTAGGGCAGCAAAATGGACAAAAACCAGTCTTCAAACAACTTTCCATTCATCCAGTCGGATTTTGATCTGTTATACCTTGCTCCTCTTGGTCCTCTTTTGGTCCATGAATCATAGAGATGTTCGGCTTTTTAAATAATGTATGGAGAAAGGAATTCTCCTAGCACTACAAGCGAGCCTGATAGATATGCTTATTTTGGAGGTGTCTAGATACCGTTCTGGGTGCTTAACCCCTCTTTTTAATAAAACTTTTGATCGGCCTGGATCGTCGGTTAAGTTGCTTTCATCGTAATTCATAATAGCTTCAGGAGGCACAATCTTTAATGAGATTTCAAGGTTTTCAAAATATGCGGTAATGGATTGCTCTGACACCTCCGCTCTATTTCTCTTTATATTTTCAGCTAATCTATTAGTGAGCTCCGGGTGTCTATTTCGAAAATGCAATACCCAGTCTTTCTACGGTCTGTTCTGCTTGAAACGAAATTCCTTTCTTCCGGTTTTCTCCAGGTAGGAAAATACAACATCCTGTAGGTCCCGTACAGTGAGAGGAAATCCCCATTCGGCAGCTACTTTTAAGCCATCAACAATTCGTTTTTCTTCCTCAGTTGACAGAACAGTAGGCCTACCAAACTTATTCATTTGTATTGGTTTAGATTTTCTAGATAATGTACCTAGCAAGATTTTATATTTTCTAGAGGCCTCGCGTGAAGAGACTCTCTTTTGTCTAATTTCGTCTAGAGCCTTTTGCAAAATATCTTCAGTGTATGCAGCGTACGTTCTGGCACCAGGCGTTCGAGTCGCTTTGGGAATGTTTCAATCCAGAAAAAGGTACATATATTATTAAATATGTTTTTATCGATTGCTAAATGGAGTCGAAAACTTGGAACATCGTTCCAAGTTTTCGACCTAAGTATTCCAAGTTTTCGACCTAAGTGTTTCAAGTTTTCGACCTAATTTCAACGTGCACGTTCACATTTTAATATGCTCAATTCAGCAACTGTGCAAAATTCGTAATAAATCGCTGCCAGAGTAAACAGCCTACTACTTATGCTACATAACCTATAAATATTATGAAATTTTATATATGTTTACTTACCTTTAGCTAGTTTTCGTCAGGTAGATTCCTGATATTTCCGACAGGCAAAACTGGCTAGTTAATTAAAACACACTTTGACTTGTCAAATGTCAACAGAAGGAGGTGCGTTCACCTCAGTGTGGAACATGTTTCTCCGAGTGTGATTCGAGTGATTGGAGGTTAACGAAGATCAAAATTTGTTATTGAATTTAAAGATTTAATTTATTGTTAGTTAAATTTAAATAAATGTTTAATATAAAAGATATTATTATTTTGATGTCAAGACAAAACAAAACCTTTTTTCAATTTTGTGAATAGTGAGGGTGGCATGATTCCTTAATTCCACACAAGCTAACTTGCTTTTGGAGATCAGATTTGATTTGTAAGGGCTTATCCCACACTCACTATTCCCAATACCAGTTTTTTGTCACTTTGTTTGTTTCTTGTAATTTTTAATTTGTTCAAACAATTGTATATATACTATTTTAACTTTTGACTTAAAAGTGTAATTCAGATTTTATAATATATTTTTTTTAAATCTTTTTAAATTGTAAGTTTACATCCACAATTTTTGTAGATAAGCACTGATGATGGCAAATAAGCCGAAAGCGCTTTGCATTGATTAATAAAAAAGTTTTGCACGAAATACAAGTTTTTCCTTTTTGAATCTAAACTACGTGCACACAGCTTTCAACCTTTTTTCGTTTTTTTTTAAATATATTTAAGATTTTAACCTAACTTTTATTTAACAAAATGTTGACAAGAAAGTTTTGAAGAAAAAGGAAAAAGCAAACCGTTCTTTTTTGTAACAAATGGTGTGTGCATCACAATTTCTCCAAACTGACGTCACATGTTATTTTTTGATCTACATTAAAGCATTATCCACTAAAAATAATGTGATGAAATTTTTAGCACATTCTCATAGCATCGTTAATAAAAATGGTGAATGAGCTAGTATTTGGCAATGTCTTCTAAAGATGTTTATCATTAATTTTATCGAACTGAAAGAGTAATTACTTTTTTTTAAAAAATATTTGAGAAATTAAATACAAGTGCAATTAATAATTAAGTCGCTTCAATATATTGTTACATAGGTTTTTGGTATCACAATTTATTTCAACTCAACTTTAACAACAATTATATAACTGATAACATTAACATGTAACGTCTATCATCAAAATGCCACTCTGACTTATATAGCTTGCCTCGACCTTCTAGAACCTTCTCGAACAATCCGAACTTTTCTTTGACAAGGAATGACATTTCGAGACATTTCTGGATTATTCTATCTTCTTTATTTACTCGTACCTTTACTTATGACGACCGCAGCACGCTACAGGGTGCTGCGTAACAATATATAAAAAAATGAGAAGAGAAGATGACATTTTCCTATTAACTTTAAAGTGCCGTAAAACAAAAACCAAGTCATTTTGATCGAACTGACTACAGATTATAGATTAGCAGAAATGTATTGTATGGCCTGCATAGATGAGATGGTCTCTGACAATTTCATCAAATTATTAAGGATTGGTGCGGGGTTCTTTTCTTAATTCGTTAGACTTCTATCAACTTTTTAATGATTTCAATTACAGATAAGCTATGGAGATGAAAAAATTAATTACAGATATTAGTCCAAATAGGGTTTTTTTCACTTGCAGTCACTTCAGCTTGCTTTTTTAGGTTCTTTATTTTCAATGAACCCTATTTATCTATTACGTACATACTATTTTAACTAAATGTATTCTAAAATGTATTTAATACGATTATAAAATCCCTTTATATTTATTACAGACCACAAGCCTTAGTAGTGCGCTCTGCTGGCGTTAAAAATAATAACGATCATGTTTTATCTCTACAAAATATACTTAATGAGAGAAAAAGGTGAGTCGAAAATAGTTATTACCTTATAAAAATTAACAAATAGAACAATGCTACCACTAGTCGTCACGTACTGAAATTTCATTAAAAAATAGACTGGTACATGCAGACTACATAAAGGCGTAAGACAGTGCCAACCAACGACCGAATTAATTTGAGTTTGACAACTTACCCCTGTAGCCAACTAGTCCCCATTCTCCCCTACCTATTTATTTTCGCACATTTTAATATACTTATATTTTATATAATATATCAATTTGACTGCTAATTAAATATATATCTTCCTACGCCTATGCTAATATTTTAGACGTACTTCCATCTCATTCTCGAATTAAAAACCGCTAAATCTTTCCTTGTCATTCCTTAATGATTATAATGTTCTATTATATCTCATTATATGAGTTCATTCAAACAACAATGTTACAGTTTGTTTGAATCATTCATAGGATCTGGCTTGGCTTGTGCCTCGTTTCAAGTAAGATTTAAAAAGATAACAATCGAGATTGTCTTTTTTTTCAGGAAACCGATTATTATGTTGAAAATTATAAGTAATTGGCCGGGATTTACATTTTTGATTTGACAAGCGACTTAGGTTAAAACACAATAGGAAACCGATAGTTATTAACACACTAAAAAATAATTTATATCTTGTCTGTCTAGCTTTCTTGATTTGTATTATTTCGGATTATTTGCAAACGAAATTAAATTATTGTAAAAAGGCTTTTAAGCTGAATTCGGCCACAAGAGACCTTATAAAATATTTAACCTGTTTAACGCTAACATCCGGAAGACGACAGGATATAGTCAGATCTTCGGCCCGAAGGATGAATGTCGCCCGATGGGCGTTATTATTTTCAACACTGGAGATGCATATAAGATTTTATTTAATTTTTTATGAAAAATTTAGGCACTCTTTTGTAATGTGAATTTCTTCCAGTAGGTATCTAGTCAATGTTAGTTGCGAGTCTAGAATAATTTACCAACCGAAATTCACCGCCAGCAATTTACTGTCAGAAATTAATCAGTAGCAGTTTAGCATCACAGCAATTGATCGCATAAGCAATATATAGCCTACAATTATTCGCTATTATATTAATCGCCAATCAATACATATAGTATTGGCTACCAAACACTTTATAATACGCTTTGCACAAGTGTGTGTGAAAACCACAGAGAGTTGCATTAGAACGAACAGGAAATTAAAAATATCAGCGATGCCAATTTATACAGCTCGGCCAACGTTAGAAGGTGGTCGGGCCGTATAAACTGGCAACGCTAATATTCGTTTCCTGCTTGTTCAAATGCTAACTCTCTGTAGTTTTCACATACACTTGAGTCAAACGTATTGGAAAAGGTTTAGTGACCGACACTGTGTAATATTGTATATACAGTTATTGGTCATTTAACATGAATTAGTTTATTTTTATAATTCTGCCTTAACTCTAGAACGGTATCATTTATTTTCTATCGCTTCTATTGGAATAGACATGTAAAATTTACGCATTTACACATTTTTACTTGTATAATTTGTAAAATTCACTGTTCTATAGTTTTTTTTTTATCAAAATATAAAGTAGCAATTAATGAGGTGTTTTTACCATATTTTATAAGAAAAATTTAATATGAAAAATATTACAGTAACTGAATTTAGAAATATAGAAAACATACTATACGATGTGATGTGACGCTCCTAGATTACTTTCTGTGGGGCTATGTCAACTCTTTAGTTTTTGCTGAAAAACCAGCAATAACTAAAGCCTCAGATGCCAACATTGTTTGTGTTATTCACGACGTACGACCAGAAGTGTTCAAAAAGTCACTCAAAATTGGACCAAAAGAATATGCTGTCTTGCGGACAGCCGCGGTAGACACGGGCCGCAAATAATTTTTAAATATTATTGTAATAGATTGTTTTTTAAAATAATATTAAATTTTAAATCATAAAATATTTTTCTTAAAAAAACACCCTTTATACTAAGTTAAAGTTTGTACATTGGAATATGAAAGATAAAAAATAACAATTTAAATCACAAAAACTTTTATGTAGAGCCAAGCTGAAATAAATATAGCAACAGAAACGTACACGGAAAAAAAATTGTAGAACAAATTTCTACAATTATACATTTTTTCTCTACAATAAATAGTACATATAGGGACAGGGACAATTTGTAGTAAACATTTCCAAATATTTGTAGAGAATGTATTGTAGAGTTATTATCTACAATATGTAATAAAAATATCTAAATGCATCATAAGAATTGTTCTACAAATTGTTATAATTTTTGCTATTCATTGTATGAATTTATATTAAAAATGTATTGCGTTTTATGAAAATAAATACGAAAATTTTACACAATAAATAGTAAAAATTCATACAAATTGTAGTAATTTTTAATAAAATTTGTAGTAGTATTCCATAATTATTATAATTATAACCTAGAAAAAATGTTCCTTAATAAAATATTTAATTTATTGTTTCAATATAAAAGATACAAAGTCTTAATTACATTATGCAATAAATAACAGTAATAATAGCGCTCTCAGTCTCAGTTGGCTTTTCTGCATCTGAAAAATATGAAATAAAAATTAATAACTATTGAACTGTTCATACCCTTAAAACGGGGATATTTATCACCTTTACACTGATTTGGATATTAAATGACTAAGTCAGATAACTAACAAAAATAAGAAAGTAGGTATGTCATAATTAAGACAAAAAAACATCATTGAACTTGACACAACATTCGATCGTTGGGCACAACATTCGATCGTTGGGCACAACATTCGATCGTTGGCAACTATTTTTTTTAAAATAATCTACTAAGGTTATTTAAATTAGATATCTAAAGGTAAATTATTCAGGAACAATAATAAATGTACTTACCACTAATAGAAGTTATTATTAAAATTTTCTCAAACGCATCGGTACTTATAATATAATAATGTGTTATACTCGTATATGTACCATGCTTTGTTTTGTGAACATGGCGAACGGCTACTGCTGTCTGGCCATTTATGATCAACGTCAGAAAACGTTGGCCACTAGCAGAATTCTGACTTAAAATTTCTACAATATTATAGAATATTTTTGAACAAAATTGAATTTTTTTCATAAGAAGGGATGTAAAGTATTACTATTTTTTGTAGAGAAAATTACTATTTTTTGTAGAGATAATTATTAACATTTGTACAAATTTTTACAGAAGTTAGTAGTAGTAATTACGATAATTGTAATAAATTTCTACTTCTACAAACAATAGTAAAATATACTAAACATTGTGGTCTTCTTTCCTATTGTTGTAGAATTTTATTCGACAATTCAATTGCTACAATAATAAATAGTTTTTAACTATAAATTGTAGTAAAATTTTCTACAAAAAGTTAAGTATTTTTCTACAAGTCTACTACTACAACATTGTAGTAAAATTTTCTAGTCACATTTTTTCCGTGTAAGAACCCGGAGGTTGTGAAAAGGTTGTCGTTTTATATATGAAAGTCAAGTATTCAGAATATTTTTTGCTTACACGGATAAAATGACATGGTAAGTATCTTTTTCCATCATATATCAAAAATTATATCAATATAAGAATATACGAGTAGGCATATTATTTGTATATTGTTATTTTTTTCTTTTTGATTTTTTCTTTTTATTCTATTTATTTATTTTAATTTAATTTTTTTTTGTTTATTAAATTTATATATTAGAAATTTTTTCTTTTTTTATAAAATTTCATACAGCAGAGATATTTCGTACAATAGGTAATTTTTAAAATATTTTTTAATCATGCTAAGATTATTTAAAAATCTGATGTGTCCAACACATGACTTTTCTATCTAGCTATTATAGCCTTTTTCCGGTTATTTTGTACAACCTATTGCAGCACCTCTATAAATGTTTACGAGGATAAACTAAATATATACATTTTCCACAAACATCTACCTCAAAACATTTTTCTATAGATATTCATTGAAAACGAAAATACTGAAAAATTTAAATTTAGCACTTTTCCTACAATTTTTCCATTACGGTCCATTTTAGAAAAATCATGCATAAACAAAAATTATATAGATCGATATCGCAAACAACTTTTAGTTCAACAATATTTATAAAAATTAGAATTTTGCACATTTTGTCAAATTTTTCGAATACGGAAATTTTGACATAAGGCAAAAATTGTAGATAATTTTATAAGAAGTAACTTTTTTTGAACAATTTTCTTCTCCAAACATAAATAACAGATATATGCCATAAAATATAAAGACGGCCTCCCATAAAGTACCCCCCAGATGTTCCCACTTTGTCCAAAATCTAATCATTCCACGCCAGGCCGAAATAAAATTTAAGTTTAAAATTTTTCTTTATCCATTTTTGAGTTTTCTTCAAAATTGAAATTTACACATTTATTCTATATTTAACGCATTATCTTTATTTAAATAAAGATGTTGACAAACAAATTTAATAAAGTTTACTAACAAATACCTAATAAATAAATATTTGATATTTGATCCGCCGCCTATGTTACTTTCCGTCGGAATTTTCATTCATAGACAAGAGTGTTGATCACGCATATGACTCACCTTCTCCAATATTTTGTTTTAGTATAGTTCTCGATCTCTCTCAAGCCTTTGACACAGTGTGCCACAAACAAATATTGACGAAATTAGAAAAGTACGGCATTCGTGGAAAATCTTACTCTAAACAATAAACTCATTTCTGAGAATTCAAACTGGCAAGGTTATTTTTAATTTCATAAATTATTTGACAGGTAGAATGGTCATCACAGGAATAAAATAATTAGTCAACGTTTCTAAATTATTATAACAATATAATAATCTCGTTTAAGAGATGTAGTAATGACAATTAGAAATTTTCAAAACACAAAAAAGTACCGTAAATAAGATTACGTATGTTCTATAATCCATAGGAATGTATTTTTTCAAAGGAAAGCAAAGCAAATTTAATATTTCAATTTATTATTTGTAGAAGTCATTAACTTTACATAAAGTAAAGTAAAGAAGAGGGAAACAAAGTAAAATTAATATTTAAATAAATATTTGTCAAATTTTTATTCATTGTTTTAAATAATTTTAAAAGTAGTACTTGCTGTTCATAGTAGTGATAAAATGGTGTCCACAAATTTAGGCTCAAGAGGAAAAGCAAAATTTGCTCATAACTGTTTTGTATATACTTTTGAAAAGTGTTCTAAAACTAGTAAGAGTATTAAATTTTGACGATGAGAGCGACAAGGACGATGTAAAGTGCGGATTCATACCAAAGATGGAGAAGTTATTTAAGTCATTAATATCCATTCTTATTCCTCCTCGCAGCAAGAGTGGAAGTTGCAGAAGTTATTAAAAAAAATCAACCTTTGAGCAGAAAATACCATAGAAGGCAAAATAAATGTGATTAATAAGTGTCTACCAAACCTAACTCAAGGTTCTGAAGCCACAATTCCTAATATTGCTGCTTTCTGAAAAGTTGTTAGACGTGAAAGAAACGCAACAAATTCAGCACCTACAGCACCTGTAAGTTTAGAGAAACTGATCTTACCTGAGGTATATACTCAATATTTTCCAGAGCCTAATACAGTAGAATTTTTTTTACTTTGTGTTAGTGGGGTGGGCCCATCTTGAATTTTAATTTTTGAACGATCAACATGGACAGAGCACTGGCAGACATCTACATGGTATGCAGATGGTACGTTCTCAATTGCACCCACATCATTTGCGCAAGTATATACCATAATGGCAGAAATATTTGGGATAGTTCTACCAATATTTTATGCTCTCTTGCCCAATAAACAACGAGAAACCTACAATCAAATATTCTAATCATTTAATTCAAGCACTATAAAATATTTTAAATCCAACTTTTATAAATTTCGATTTTGAACAGGCTGTTTTCGGTGCACTGGCTCAGTTTTTTCCAAATGTTTCCATTAAAGGTTGCTTTTTTCATTTGGTGCAGAACATATTGCTGAGTTGGGCTTTATCAATCGGTATAATACTGATCCAGACTTTTGCCTGAACGCTAAAATGATTATTGCTTTAGCATTTGTGAGAGTGGATGAATTAGACGATTACCTGGAACCACTCAGTGAAGAAAAACCTGAATTGCATCCTCTACTAAACTGGTTTGAGGATAATTATATAGGACTCATGAAAAGGCGTGGAAATGGGAGAAGACAACCTCTGTTTCAACCAAAATGTGGAATTTATATGACAGAACTCTTGATTGAGATGATCGAACAAATAACCATTCCGAAGCTGCCCATCGAAGATTAAAATCAGAACTGGGAATGGAGCATCCAACAATTTGGAAATTTATAGATGGGTTACGCAAAGTTCAAAAAGGGCGAGATAATTATTACGAGCAATGTATTGCTAGAAATTGGCCTCCATGGAAGTTAAAGAAGTATAGACACGCCGATAAACGAATTTTAAGAATTGTCACGAAGTACGGGAATAGAACTCCGCTTGAATATGTAAGAGGTAATGCCCACAATATCAAATGATATATTGTATATATGTTTATATTTAGTTTTACAAATATTGTTTTTGTTTAACTAACAAATGATATTAGTTAATTTTAGGTACATATTATGATATTAATAATTAAACAATTTAAAACAAAGTTGGTTTTTCATTGCCCTTTACAAGTGAATAATTAGTTACTTAACAATAAAAAATATTAAAAAATAGTTTTTCCCTTGCCCTTTATCTTTATTTAAATAAGATAAAAATATCTAAAAATGTGTTCTTTCATCTACTCTTTTTAATTTTTCCGGAATCCAATATAGTCTAGTGATTTGATTAGTGATTAGCGTGGATAATGTTTTTCTTATACCTTGTATGAATGAGTTAATGAATTGATGACATTTTAGTTTTAATTTGTTGTCAAGTTTAAAAAATAAAACACAAAACAAACTTTAATAAGAATAAATTAAAATAATAAGAATAATAAAATATAAAACATTAACAAATTTATTAATATATAATAAAAGGCAATATCCTGGCACTAAAACGTCTCGGCGCTGAAACGTTTCGGCACTGAAACGTCCCATATCCCCATGTGAGTGTACAAAAAAAGGATTTCAACATCGTTTTGGCGCGCAACTTTTAACTTGAAGGAAGCTTTTATTATCAAAGATTCAGAAAAAATGTATGGTACATGTTTTAGTGAGACTATTAACATTTTCAACTCACAAATTTTTTTGAGAGGTCGTTTTATACACCTCACGAAATAGTAACGCAATTTAGTGAATATTAAATATTACGCCATTATTAACGTACACAACAGGTAAACGTTTTGATTTGTTATTTATACACGAGTATAAAAAATGTATTACTCTAGATATATCGTGTTCCATGTCCTTACTCTTAGGCAGCCATAAAGAAAAACTTTTAGTATACATTCGATTCTAACAAGCAGCGGCTCGTGGGTGGTACACAGCATAAATAAATTGTCAACAATGGCGTTATTAAATAAAATAGTGGATATTGTCGATCAATTATCGGTAGGGGCATTATTCGAAAGAGGCAATATCTCATCTCATTGTGTGCCTTGGTCTCGTCGAGCTGGGCAGAGAGTCGATGGAGCCCGGGTCAGGTGTACAGGGCCGTCGGCGTCGTGATAAAAAAGGCAGATACTATTTATCCATATTTTGTGAACTGTGCATACAAGTTATATAAAAAAGTAATACAAGTTATATAAAAAAGTAATACAAAATATACAAACTGGAAATGCAGAAAATTAATATACACGGAGTCCAGATGAAAACGTAAGAGGCCACAATTAGGAACTGCATCAATATTTTAAACAAAAGCTCGGACACGTTATTTTTTGATTTAATGGGACCATCCTCAACTATCACACATCTCCAGAGAGATGGGAAGAGGAGAAAATGTCAAACAGGTTTATCGTCGAACTTACAAAGTTGCAGATATTATTTCAAAATAAGAGCGGGAATAGAAACAGTAATGTATCTAAAAAATTTGAAGTCCATCAATTAAATATTAAAAATTTATAAAGCAGAAATTTATTATTTATTTATTTATTTATTTACGGGCAAAGCCCAATTCAGTTTACATACAATAAAATACAATATAAAATAAAAAATACAATAAAATAGAATAGTGATATCATAAAAATTAAGTAAAATATAGAATAAAATGGTTAGATAAAACAGTGGACATTAATGTACAGAACAGCAAATAAATTATAATGTGTTAAATGAAATTTATGGAATTGCTTGAGACGTTCAAATATTCAATGTAAGTAAGTGGTTCTTAAATCCTTGAACAGAACTGTTAAAAAGTCGAATATCATGAAGAGAGTTAGCTAGTCTAAGTGTTCTAGGAATAAAAGTATTAATCGCATAATTGTAACGGTGAAAAGGTACATGGAATGTTTGAATTTGTCTAGTAGTACGTGACGGCACAAAAAGATTAATTCTGGAAAGGAGGTCGGGGCAATTACACCTGCCATTGATAATATTGGATAGTATGGTAAGATCTTTTCGTTTCCTACGAACTTCCAGAGAAGGTATATTTAAATATTGTTGCAATTCCGCATAATTGTAATAAATGTTAAACTTGAATGCTATGTATCTAAGAAAATTATTTTGAACTCCATCCAGTTTACTTTTATGAATTAAGTAGTGTGGGAACCAGACTGAGGAGCAATAATCAAGTTGTGTCCTAACTAAAGAGAAGTATAGCATTTTAATTGTGTTTATATTAGTGAAGTCTTGAGTTGTCCTCTTTACAAAGCCCAGCATTTTCATTGATTTTTGAACTGTAGCAGAAAAAATGTTACCGATTTTTGAAAGTTAAGAGAAAAGTTAGGTTTCTGTTTTTCTGCAAATACAAATCCAAATGTTACACATGTTACACGTCGAGTACTTAAAATATTTTAAAAATCAAAAACAATCGACGTATAAATTGGCTAACACCAGCCGATATAAGAGACCTCTTGGCGACGTTGTCAACTAAATTAAATCTCTAGGCTCCAGTGACGTGCGGCGACATTTTTGGAAGGGGAAGCGGTTGTATAAAAATACAGTAAGCCAGTAAGCACAGCGCCACAGGCGAAATTTTTTCGCGGCGCATTCACCATTTTATCAAATTCTTGCTTTTTTCCTCAGTACTACGGATATTCGAGATTGAGATTTTTGAAGTGTTACTATTACTTTATTACCTAGTTTAGTAGAAGCTATAAAAAAATTTACCATGGAAAAGATTCCTTGGTTTATTTAAACGTAAAAAAACCTTTAACTGAAGTTGTTTTTTATTTTTTCCAGCATTTTTCACAGAGTTAACACAGCAGTTGTCATTTATTTAAACTTAAGATCTATTCGCCTATCCTCAATGGCTGCAAATTTGTCTATAACATCGTCGTAAAATTTTTAATTTTCTGAAAACTGTTTAACAAGCTGTTTTTCAATGGATGTTAGGGCTAAATTAAATAGTATGTATTCACTTGTTGAATTTCGTATAAAATTCTTAATGCGCTTTAAAGCTGAAAAACTTCGCTTAACTGACGCACTTGTGGCTGGGATGGTTAGTGATAATTCACACAACTTGACAACTTTACAGAGGGACTTATTTAAACCAGTTGTTACAAGAAAAATTAACACATTGAAAAGCTTCTTTTTATCACTAATTTCAGTTGTTTCATAAACAACACTTAACTGGGACTTAAATGCTGGAATATCAAAAAAAAATCCATAATTTAATTTTAGTGAATTAAAAGCTTCCGATGGAAATTTTGATCAATCGTATTTACTAATATTAAAATTGCATAATTCAACAAATTTTAATTCGTTAAAGTTTTGAAATCGGGTGTTCATTTGTTGTAAAATATTATTAAACATTTGGGCGTATAATCAACGATAGGAGGTCTCTCTGTCGCCAACATTATCAATTCTAATTCTCTTTCTTTCAGGTTCTAAGCCAATGTTTTAAGTCTTATTCCAAAAATGTTCAAACTGACCTCATTTTTATTTATTTTATTTTTAAAATCATCAATTTGTTTAATGCAAAAGCCAATGTAATTTTATTTTGTCTGTAAAATGTTAAACAAAATGCCAGTAAAAGGGAAAACCTCTGCAAAAATGTTGAGCAAAAATTGAAATCAAAGTTTTGTTTTAGCCAATGCAAATACCCTTTAGCAGCAGTAACAGTTTCAGCATCCCATGTTTCTTTATTATCCCAAACGTATTGAAAAAAGTGTATCAAAGAATCACGGTATTGAAACACTGTTTCCACTAAACGTCCATTGTAGTTCCATCGCGTCGGAGCAACTTTTAGAAACCTTTTTTGAACGTGAATGTCCAAATCGCGAGTTCTTTTCGATGACTTTGAAAAGAAGGTAGACAAACCACTAAGAGTCGAAAAGAAAACTTTGCAATCTTTAATATTATCCATGCTTCGCGATAAAACCAAATTAAGTCTATGTACTATACAGTGAACGAAAATTGCATGTTTAAACTTCTCTTTCACTTTAGCTTGAAGGCCTCCTAAATGGCCAGCCATTACGGCAGCACCATCGTAGCTTTGGGCAACAAGCTTAGAACCACATTCTAAACTGGAAATAATCTCACAAACAATTTTAAACAATGCATTTGCAGTTCGTTCGCTAGTGACGTCCAAAAATCCTAAGAATCGCTCTTGAGGAATGCCATCCAATACATATCGCACAACAATGATAATTGAATTAAGTTTGTTACATCTGTTGTTTCATCAAGCGCAATTGATACGAAAGTGCTTTTTTAATTTTACTTTTAATGTGGTCCATCATAACGTCGTCAGTGCATTTAATTAAATCATTTTGGATTCTGTTTGAGGTACATCGGAAAATCATCGAATCAATAAAATCGTATTTCGCTATAAAATTTAGAAGGTCCATGTAGTCTCCTCGATTGGCGGATCTACTTGCTTCATTGTGACCTCTAAAACATAGTTCATGCTCTCCCAGGAAACAAGTTATATCTATTAATCGTTGTAAGACGTCCCTATTTTTTTACCCTTTCATTGAGAATTTTGTTGCTTATTTTTAAATGATTGTCCAAACTATGTTAATTGTAGCACTTATATGAGATTTGTTATTTATATGTCGTTTTACACTTTTGTGAAAATTATTCAAGTTTGTAATACCGACTGAGTTCCAATGTGTTTTTTCGGCTATATTAAAAAGTAGACAAGGCCAGCAAAACAATTTCTTCAAATTTTTGCAGCCGGTTAACCATTCATACTTTTCATAGAACCCTACGTGAAAATGCCTGGTAAATTTCTTTGCTGACTTTTCTACTTTCGTCTCCAAATTGATAGGATCCTTTAGTCTACTAGAATTATTAATGTCCGTTTTCTCTTTAAAATTTCTACTTGAAAATCCTTTTTTCAATAAAGAGCACACAATACAGACACAATTTACCACATTATCATTGTTTACAGGCAGAGAGCATAGTTCCTCCATTTTACAAAAACAAAAACAACTACTGAAAACAAACCGAAATCTATCTGAAGTTTACGATTTTCATCGCACGCAATATGCGTGAGGCGACGTAAAAACCGCTGCCTCTCGACCATATTGCACGTGCACAAACAGACTGACTATTGTCGCGGCAAAGCAGGGTCAATAACACGAAGCGAAATCAATTGGAAGATGAGCCAGCTTTTTCAAGACGCGCTTCCGTCGACGGACTTAAAGTATAGTGTGTGTGTGTGTGTGTGTGTGTGTGCGTTTACACAATTAATTTTCTCATGGGTGGTGCGTGCGTTTACACATTACACCAATGAATTATTAGTACATTTACGAAGTTTAGGTAATGTTTCAGAGAAAATATCGTACCTAATTTAATATTAATTTCTATGCATTGTAAACAGAAAAATATTTATTTTTAAATCTCAAAGTGTAGGGAAGCGCTGCTTCCCCCGCTTGAATGGACCGCACGCCCTTGGTAGGCTCGCGCACAAGCTAGAAGGTGCCTATCTACTTAGGAGGATGCACAATGGGCCTAGTGAGGCCCAAGGTACCATGGGTTAACCCTCCGTCTATACAGAAGATACTTCTATTAAAAAGATTGTCGGGTTACTGGCAAAACAAGATAAGTAAAGTACATTTTTTCATTTTTGAGCATGTGTAACATTAAAACTTTTTAAACCAGAGGTTCCCAAACTCTTTTGTTTCATAGACCACTTTTAAAATTTTGCTACATCACTACCAATTTCTAAATCTCAAAAAAAAAAGTAAAGATTAGATCTATCTATGGAAATTTGCGTTGAGGCTGAGTTTTTATGACGAATTAAGAGATTTCGAAAAAAAGGTTAGAATTGATTGCTTAATAGGGTTAATTATTTGATAATAAAGTCGACTAAACAAATTTTCAATTAAATTTTAACTGATTGTGCTGTGAGTAGATGTCAAAAAAGTAAAGTTGGCCAAACTAAAAAGTGACTCCATCCAACTTTACTTTTTTGAAATCTACAGTGACTCACAGCACAAGAAACAATCAATTCTCACAAATTTTATTTAGAAAACGTTAAATTTAAATATATAAATTATTACACTATTAATTAATATTGTTATAACCGTCGTAATAATTTTTGTTAATAAGTTTGTAACGAGATATGACGAGAGAAACGCTATCATAAGCTTTTGCACAATTCCCCACAGACCAGGATATTTTTCAGGTATTTCTGCCTGCAGCCAAAATTTTTGATACCCTCTTTCAAATGTCACTTTCAGCTCGAGTAGCTCCTCTTGTAATATCACATTCTCCACTTCCGTTTCATCAAATGGCTTTATGATCCATGGTGGTATTTCCATCGACAGAATATCTTCAAATCCGAATTTAAAATCATCATTCAGAGCAATCAAATGTTTGAATATCTTCTTCATGGCATTCTACCTGCGACAAGTTTGAAAACTGTGAAAATTCGCGCCGACCAATATTTTCCTTCATAAATTTTAAATTACCAAGAAGTAAGTTAAGGTCATTAAATTTTTTGAACAAATCTGTCAAATACGCGATGTCTGCTTTAAAATTGATCATGTTTTTTTTTTAAATCAGGATATATACATTCCAAAAACTCTAAAACTGAGTCGAAAAGTAAATACAATCTTGATAAACATGCACCTTTCGACAACCAGCGTACTTCGGTATGTAACAGCAACCGTTGGAAGTCTTCATCATTTTCATCGCACAATTGTGCTAATAAACGTGTATTCAATGCATTGCTTCTTATTTTGTTAACTGCATTAATCACAAATTGAAGCGATTGGTACAATCTATCACTAAAATATTTCGCTACTAGCTGTTGTGGGTGGATAACACAGTAAATCGCAATTACTTCTGGTATAATTCTTTTAATATGGCTTATATACCCACTATATCGCCCGACCATGGAAGGAGCTCCATCTGTTGCCACCGAAATAACGTTTGTGAATGGAATCGATTTTTCTTTAAAAAAATCACTCAAAACATAAAATATTGATTAACCTTTAGTGTCCCTCTTCAAAGTTTTCGCGAATAGTAGCTCTTCATGAATTTCTTCGCCCATAACAAATCGAACATATGCCAATAATAATGTTTCATTGCTTCTTATTTTGTTGACTGCATTAATCACAAATTGAAGCGATTGGTACAATCTATCACTAAAATATTTCGCTACTAGCTGTTGTGGGTGGATAACACAGTAAATCGCAATTACTTCTGGTTTAATTCTTTTAATATGGCTTATATACCCACTATATCGCCCGACCATGGAAGGAGCTCCATCTGTTGCCACCGAAATAACGTTTGTGAATGGAATCGATTTTTCTTTAAAAAAAATCACTCAAAACATCAAATATTGATTAACCTTTAGTGTCCCTCTTCAAAGTTTTCGCGAATAGTAGCTCTTCATGAATTTCTTCGCCCATAACAAATCGAACATATGCCAATAATAATGTTTCATTGCTTCTTATTTTGTTGACTGCATTAATCACAAATTGAAGCGATTGGTACAATCTATCACTAAAATATTTCGCTACTAGCTGTTGTGGGTGGATAACACAGTAAATCGCAATTACTTCTGGTTTAATTCTTTTAATATGGCTTATATACCCACTATATCGCCCGACCATGGCAGGAGCTCCATCTGTTGCCACCGAAATAACGTTTGTGAATGGAATCGATTTTTCTTTAAAAAAAATCACTCAAAACATCAAATATTGATTAACCTTTAGTGTCCCTCTTCAAAGTTTTCGCGAATAGTAGCTCTTCATGAATTTCTTCGCCCATAACAAATCGAACATATGCCAATAATAATGTTTCAGTGCCAGGTAAAGTTGACTCGTCCAGTTGAATAGAAAAATGAGTTGTTCGTAGATAATCACATAAGAAACTTTCAACATCAGAGCTCATTTCATCAATACATCTTTGTACAGTGTTGTTACTGAAAGTAATTCTTTTGAGTATGTCAAATGAAGATTTGTGCGGAACAGTTTTTAAAACCTCTTCAACAGCAGGTAAAATTAATTATTCTCCAATAGTGTGCTGTTTTCCAGATTTTGCGATAAGTAATGAGATATTGTAAGATGCCCGCAAGCCATTATCGTTGCTTTCAGACGTTAAAGAGAACATACTGTGCACTGTGGGTCTCTTTTCATATTTTTCCTTTAATGTTTGGAAATATTTCAAATATTTACCTATTTTTTCAGGATGACACCTTCTTAGATGATCTTCCAGCTTTGATGGTTTCATAGAGTCATTGCTCAAAACTTTGTTGCATAAAAGGCATGTGGGCAATCGTTTGTCTGCCTTTGATGGAAGAAAACCAAATTTTAAATATTCAACACTGTACTGACGACACTTCTTCTTAGATTCAGCCATGTTTTGTATCAATTACGTACCTGTAAATGTGTAAGTAAATAAATAAAAAAAACTTTGTTTTAGTAATGTTAAGGTGATTTGAACTTAACAGGATATGGCTATTTTAACATAATATGATTAATCAATTTTTATAAATATTATGAAATAAACAAAGTCTCTAATTAATAAAAGCAATAAATCGCTAAGATCCATAATAGAATTTTATGAAAACGGCTGAACTTATTTTAATGTGATATAAAATTATTATTTCATTTATTATATTTTAATACATTTCTGTAAATTCTATAGAAACTTTTAAATAATATTTTGATATCAAAACTCCACAATAATTAAATGAAGTAGATAGGTAATAAAAATAAAGTAGGGACGATAAGTTCAATCTTTCTCGGCTTAAAACTATATGCATATAACAAATAGGTAGGTAGGTACTTACTTTTCCGACACTGGCAATCACTAATATCGATTTACTTTACTTTTCTTTTCGAAAGTCTGGAAACAAATTCAGTCACTGGCCAACACTAATATCGATTCACTTTTCTTTATGAAATTCCAGAAACAAATGAATAACGATTATCCTTGACATTCGTATTTATATTGGTAAAGAATCAAACAGGTTCATGCAAGATTGCAAGCACATACACCATAAGTCGTATTAATTTGCACGTCTGACAAGCGTTGCGGACGGAGCTGCGGCCGTCGCGGCAACGACAAGCCTCGACGCTTTGTACTGAATATAGAATATGCAAGTTTTTGAAGTAACAGTCGCTGAGCTTCTAAAAATATTATCTGCCTATATTGATAATAGAAGTCAAGTCAACATTTTAGTTACTAAAATGTTAACTGTTTATATTATAAAAAGTTGAAGTTTTTTATAAAAATTTCTTCATCACATGGAAAAGGAGTAATCAGTTGTTTAATAGTATATTGCTTCACTATCGAAACCAATTAAATTTTATACAGTGGACCCCCATTTTTTATTACGCCCAACGTAGACCCCCGTCGAGTCTCCCGTGGACCCTTGGGGGTTCATCTGGACCACTTTGGGAAATACTGATCTATAGGTAAGTATGTAGTTTTAAATATAAAAATGTATAACAGAGACATATTTAGTATAGTTTTTTTTTTACAAAAATATACTGTGACTTGTTTTTGTGAATGAGTTCAAGTATGGCAGACGAAAATCGTTACTTTTTATTATGAATTTAAATTGATTTTTAAATGAGAACTATATGTGTATGGTTTTTGTAATTTTTACACTTGTTATAAAAATATCAAAGATATGTTAATTGGCCATTTACTACACACAGCAAATTCTTAGACACAATACATCACTATTTGACATTCTTATTAAACTCACTAATTTAAAATTAACTTTAAACTAAGTGATCACACACAGAATTGTTTAAAAGCAGTCATAAGGTATAATTTATTTATTGCATATTATATAAAAATTAATAGTACTTACATGTAGAGTTAAGTAACGAGAAATTTAAAAACAAAAATAATATCTAGTGAACTTAATTTAGTACAGTCCTCAACTTTCTTGGGCTAACATTAATGATATCTCTATTTGGACATCGCTAAGAAACTTAGTAATAACAATCATCATCTTGTTAAAAGGAGATATACTACTTGGATCTAAACTAAATAATTTTTTGTTACTTGGGATTGTTAGATTAATCTTTGCCACATTAAAATTTATATAGTTAATCAAATTACAATCTTTGTACTTAACATTATTTAAAATAGAGTACAAAATATATTACAGCCTGATGCTTTCTTCTTTGTAAAAGAGATTTATTCTTAAAGCTATCGAGCATAGTTTTATATGAAATCTTATAAGGGTACGAGTATTTTTTATGACATGAAGGTACCGTAAAAATATTTACTTTACGGAAAATAAATAACTATAACTACTTAAGGGAGGGAGTGCAAAAAGTTTAATAGGTGGTGCATATGAGTGCATAAGGAGTTCATAACGGTGCAATATTTTTTTTTGTGAAAAAATCATTGGGGGGGCAAATTCATGGTAAAGGAACAGCTATAACTACCGAAGGGAGGGGGTGTAAAAAGTTTAATCTGTATTGCATATGAGTGCATACCGGTGCAATATTTTTTTTTTGTGAAAAAATCATTGGGGGCAACTTCACGGTAAAGAAACAGCTATAACTACTAAAGAGATGGCTGTAGCTTCTTAAGGAAGGTGGTGCACAAAAAGCAAAAAAATATTAGTGGTGCATCACTAGTGCATTATGGTGCAATATTTTTTTTTTGAATAATAAATATTAGAAAGATTAAAAGCAATAGAACATATTTCAACAAATTTCTATAGTTACACATATTTTTGATACCTGATAATCAATAATCAATAAACAATATATTTTTTGGAGTAGCATTTATATTATAATATTTATAATTAACATAATAGTTCATATAAGTCCTTTAAAAATAATATATTTTGATTTAATTGTTGAATTTATACATGAGCAATTTCTCTTGTAGCGTTGTTTACGTTTCGCAGATAATTATTGTATTCTGGTTTTAGCTGATAAATTATGTACATGTAAATGGGTTGAATGCAGAGAATGTTAATGTTTTTACTACTACTGCTGACAAGGAATGCTGGGCTGGGACACCAACAAAAAAAAAACAAGGAAGCACAAAGCACTAAATCAGTTTCTATCATTTATACACTTACAATTTACAACAATTCAAATAACTAGCCTGTTAAAAATACTTCACAAAAACATATTAAATATAAATCAGTAGAATGCAATGTATTTTCTTTTTATATCACACCTTTTTAGCTTGATTACTTCCAGTACTCTGTTTATTCCAATGTCCTCAAATAAAACAAGCAATAATACGTAATAATAAGGATAAAACACACACTGAAGTGTATTTGGGGTATTTTTGATCTAAATCCACTATTAAAATAACAAAATTTCCGTTTTCATGCAGTGAATGTATTATAAAAACTACTTCGATAAAATATAAACAAAAGTTTGCATTTGTGTACAAAATGTGGGTTGTCTGCGCATGGTAGCGAGTTTTTAACCGGATTTATGACAAGTGATAGATTATATCCCGAAAACGTCAATGCAGTAAAAGCTGCGCGTATTTTTCACATCCAGGGAGTGTCATAGGTCTGATAATATTCTTATTTAATATTTTTTGGCACACTATACATTTTCGCACCATCCTAAATCTCCTTATCAAACACTTCAATATTCCAAATTATACTCTAAAACTGCAAAAAAAAATACACAAAAATCACAATATTATTTAAACTCACAAATGACAGTGTCAACAAAATAGAAAATATTGTTAAAAGTTTTAATTAAAATGTAATACAATATTTATTAGAGAAGAGATCTAGTAATATCTTTTCGCCAGGATTACGTTGCGGAGAACTTAATCTATTCCAGCCGACGTCTTTGTGTGAGTCATGAGTAGTTGTCTATATACGTTTTATTTCCAAATACTTAAATTTTTATTTCACAAAATATTTCAGCGCAATAGTAAGTTTTATTGAAATGCTGTCAACTGCATGTTAAAAAATCAAACAAATTTACACAGAGCCATTTTACATAAGGTGGCGTGTTCGATTTGTTTTACTTTGAAACATTTACATTGAATTGTAGGCATCGTTTTTGATTTGGCTCTCGGCGGCCATGAGTTCGCTAAGTCCAAGACAGGTGAGGGCTCGTGCTCTGTAAATCTACGAGGTAGCTGTAGCTATGAAGCGGGCAGCCACCCGTGCGATATTTGGTTCGGTCGGCAGCACCCGTTACTTATACCTGGGCCGATGACTCCTTAACAATATATTATATCACGAACACCCAATATTATATTCTTAAAGTGGATACATCAACCACAAGGCACGAGCTACTAAATAATAGCTATCGCGATGTTTGTTTCACAGAACGACACGAAATATATTTCACTCAAAATTGTACATTATAGTAGTTAGTATGTAGAGAAGTTTAATTAACTTAAAATACACAGAATAATAAAATTATAATAAATAAAAAATCTGTATATTAGAGCACAAAAGATTTTAAAATTATCACACAAAAACGTACATACTATTAATATATACACAATAGGTACTATATACACATACAAGAGATAATATAAAATACAAAAGGTACCTAGCTATTCGTAATAGACATATTTATTAATTTTACAAGCATAGCTTCTTTTGCTTTAACTGACTGATTTTGTTGAAACTTGCTTCCAACATCAACATGTCCAATATATTTTGGCCAGTCCATTCCACCCTTTGCATAATTGCTATTTCATCCATCAAAAAACCTTTTTTATAACCTTTTGACTTTTCCGCCTTTAAATTTCAATGATCTTCAATGAATCCAGGAGAATCATCAACAGCCTAATACCACTTTGATAAAGTACTGGTATGTGTGTTAAATTTTTCTCTCACATATGTATAAGCCTTCATACTGTAGTAGCTTAAAGTTAGTGCAAACGCTTTTATTTTAGGGGAGTATTTTGTTCTGGAATGATCTTTAATTGCTCTCTTGACCAATTCCTTAGATCCACTTGCAAGAGTAGCCTAAAAAAATAAACTAATTTGATCTAAAATAACATATAAATAAAATGTTTCCTCATCATTAAAAACATTAATGAAAATTACGTGAATTAATTCTTACATCTGTATCTGTACTTTTGATAAAAGAATAATTTTTTTTTTATATATATCCTGTAATAATATTTAAAGATTCCAATCTACTTTGTAAAATATATTTCTCCTAAGTTTTTGAATTATATTTTTTTTTGGCATAGAATCTTCTTTTGGACAAGAGCTAATTTTTTATCAAAAATAACTGTTTAAATCTTTTTCTTAAGCATTGCTTTCCTGAAATCAATATGAGAAAATATCTTATTTGACCTTAACAAACCTTCGTTTTTCTTTTTTAAATTCTCTTTCCCTTTCAGAAGCATTTAGTGTAGATGAATGGGAGCTTACAGATATTGTGGTTTTGGGTGATGAGTTTATTAAATTTTAAACAATTTTTGTCTTCTTAAGAGAGTTAAAGATTGAAGTTCCATGTCTTGCATATTTTCGTCCCTACAAATGAAAGTTACATAAAATGTATTCTGCAGATTTATTAATTAAATTTCAAAAGTTCCAAAGGCTATTATTACCAGCACCTGTTTGGCTAATCATGCCTTTTTATTAGTGTTCTATCTTTCTTTTCCAACTTTGAAATTTCCAATGTTGGAAACTGCAGATAAGGGCATATTTTCATTGCCGTCGTTATTTTTAAGCCTGTAAACAATTATGTAATAATAATAATAATAATAATATATGTTTAGTATTTAACAAAATAAGCAAATAGGTGTGTTTCGAAAGCCATATATAAGAATATCGAATTACAATTATTTACAGTTTAAATGGAAAAAACTTACTCATTTGTAAAGCAGAGTACAGGTACAGCTTTTGGTATAGATCCTTTTATTAATCTATTGCTACCTTTATAATAATGTTCAGTTGAAAACGGTCTGAAAACAGACACGTGTTGCTAAAAATGCTATTAATATTCAAACTAAATACTTGACAGTTTGGTTGTGAGGATCAGCAGGAAATCTGAAATAAGTAAAAAAAAACGATTTAAAATATTAATGAAAGTTAAATAAATTATGTACAAAACAAAAATATATCTAATCCATTTTACATTAACAACAAAAAAAAACAACTATTTTCTGTCGAACGCAACCCGGTGATTCTCAAATGAAGAACATTCTACAAAAATATTTTCTTATTTATTTGCCCATTTCCCATTATAAGTTACGTTTATGGAATATAGAATACTTGTGAAACGTCAACCAGGATCCTTTTAAGAATGTATTATTACAAACTATAGAAGCTTTTGGCAGATTAGCACTTATTTTATAATAAAAATACATTTAAAAAGTTTATCAAAGAGACACGTCGTCGAAAGTGTCTTTCGAAGCCATAAAAACAGATCTTTTTAAAAACAAAAACAAGACGTCAAATGAAATGTCATTTATCACAAATAAGCGCAATATTTAAATTCGCCAATCATAAATCGTTGTGTTCCTAACTCGCCAATCATAATGCGTCGTGTACCTAACACCGAAGGGGTTACCCCCTCAGTACATAACAAACCCATTTGAGTAACACCTCTAGTCTTATATTGATTCGGTAATCTCTATAGGCTAACCGATCTAAAGGTTTAAGATTTCCTGATTTTAACACTTCCATTTTTATATTTCTTCTAACCTGGGTTTATTTTAACTTGTATTCTTCGCCTGCCTCTTGCTCACCACCCTTAAATCGTCATCATCTACTTGATCTTAAGGAGGTCCTTTCGTCACACCTCTCGCCTCCAATATTAAAAAAAAAGTTATTAGATTATGACTAGAATTAATTTTTTTCTAATAGTTTATCCTTATTTATCTAATACTGAACTTTTAACTATACCTTACCTTGCAAATTTTTGAGAATTTTTTTTTTAAAATGTGAGTATTTGTACAGTGCCTCACGAGAAAGTAAGTCCTCAACAACAATTCTCGAATTATACTATTATTTATTGATTAGATGGAGTAGAAAAAAACTAAAAATAAGGTTTTTGAAATATTTAGATTTTGTTTTATACAATAAAATATATATAGTAAACCGTGGAACTTATTGAGAAATTAATATTAAAAAATCACAAAAAATTTTCAAGTAACCTAGTTGAAAATTTTTTGTGATTTTTTAATAATAATTTCTCAATAAATTTCACGGTAACCTATATATCTTATTGTAAAAAACAAAACCTAAATATTTCAAAAACCTTATTTTTAGTTTTTTTCTACTCCATCTAATCAATAAATAATAGTAAAATTAATTATAATTCGAAAATTGTTGTTGAAGTCTTACTTTCTCATAAGACACTGTACAAACACACACATTTAAAAAAAAAATTCTCAAAAATTTGCACGGTAAGGTATAGTGAAAAGTTCACTATTAGATAAATAAGGACATCTACTATTAGAAAAAAATTAATTTTAGTCATTATCTAATATTTTTTATTTAACATTGGTGGCGAAAGGACCTCCTTAAGAGGCCATCACATACACTTAAATTTCTGCAAATAGTACTCGAAGAGATTACTTATTCCTATCTGATGAAGATTGTTGGAAGCGGTGCAGAAGATGAGAAACTATAAATTAATAACTCACTACAGCTTAAATCGACGAAACAGATCTAAGTTTCTTGTTCAACTATAGTCATTTATTTCCCGTTATTCCCATAATACATATTTGTTTTTAGTTTTAATATTTTAACCTCTATTGGATATGCATTATGTTAATATTCATAAGGCCGAAATTACTATATGGTTCTCCGACCAATGATACCGAGTTATTATCAATTTGATGTTCCTTGTCTATAAACTTCGTACTTCAACGTTCCTTTCAGTTTAGGACTGTTGATGGTCCCAATGTTTCCTCATTTCTTTGCTGACTATGCGGTATGACACCAAAAATCTTCAGAACCAGTGACGGCTTGTGGCCAAAATATTGGGCTTCACAATGACAGAATATAGGTCACAGTATAGATTTAGGTATTGAATTCAGCCACTTATTTCGGATTTCGATTTGCTATTTACGATTTACATAAATTAACAATTTTTAATTATTTATAATTTAACATACAATTTCAATAGTTTGTTTAATGATTGATTATAGTCGAAAGAGCTCGTCCTAGTAATTATTTATTACATTGAAGTAGGTGCTCGTAATAGTATATTACATTACGAGTGTGGAAAGTGACATTTTTCACACGAGTGGGAAATATTGTCGCACGAGGCACAAGCCGAGTGCGACTATCACACGAGTGTGGAAAATCACTTTTCACACAAGTGATGTACAATATTTTTCCTACGACCACAAAATAATTTCATCAAAAAATGTAAGACCAGGTTATTATTATAATAATTAAAATGTACTTAAAAAAATAATAACAATAATCGTATTTATTCAATTTTCATATTTTCTAAACAAAAAAAAAAAAAAATTAAAAACAAAAAAAAATAAAAAAAAACAAAAAAAAATTCTAGTCCCGCCAGGATTTGAAGCGGTCGCTCGTCAGGTCTCAAATGGCAAAGTTGATAAGTTTGACGCGCTAACCATCTGATCTAATAGGCCCTTTGCGTCAATTGAATGATATAATCGGTTATGTGTTTAACCAGAATAAAGAGCAAACATATCTTAGTTATTTTAAAATTATTTTAATAATAATTGTTAAAGATAAATATCTAGGATCTAATTTACAACAATTTCAATAATTTAACAATCATATCGATTTTAGAATTAATATGGACATTACATAGATAAAAATAGAAATGATGTTTGACATTTTCTGACAGCTGCCGCGGAAAGTAGCATATTCGTACACAGGTGGAAAGTAAATTCTTATTCATACGCGTGTGATATGTGTCACTTTCCTAAGTGGTCGTAGGAAAATTTAATTTACATTATAAAGTATTTTTAAAATTTGTATTTGTTAATTTCCAGATTTAAAACAATTTTTAGTATTTACAGTAATGTTGAATGGCCGTATTTCTCCTAAGGAAACTACTTCTATTGCTACCGCAAGAGGCATTGAATTATAACTAAATAAAAACAACAAAGAGAAAATTAATTTAAACATAAGAACTTTGATTACTAAAGAGAACGTCTACCTTCGACCGATTTCGTCCTAACTAGGACTCGTCAGCAAGAAATAGACATTCTCAATTCTCAATGAAATCTGTAAATGCATTAGATTTACTCGTACACATTTATAGTGGTTGTATAAAAATAAGAAGTTTTAATTTTTAAACTAGGTACTACAAGCGAGCTTTGAATTTGTTCACTAAGTGTAGATGACGTTACTTTATGATAAAAATAAATGACAAAAACTAAGATGGAATCAAGATAAATTTGAAACCAAGACATCTTAGGGCAAAAGAGTGAAATATGTATTTTTTACACAAGTAGTGTCACACGGAAAAATAATCACTAACCTTGAGCAAACTTTTACTTATTACCTACTTATTAGTTTTGGTTTATTTGCCGTTAATTAACTGTTTTCTTGTGATAAGTGATTTTTGTTTTAGTGGATGGTATATAATATGTATTTAAGAGCTTGAATTATTTATAGGTTTTTTTATGGCTGTTGGATATGTTCTTCATTTAGCCAATTTATAGGCTTTAAAACATTATTTATCATCATTATTTAGATTTTATAAACCTTTATTGGGCCTAATAGGCTATAGATACTAATGACATTTATAAAAATTTGAGTACTTAGTAACATGGTATTATTGTTATACTTAAAATGGCACAGTTTTTAATAGACTCATAAACAAATATTTATTAATTTGCATTGATTTATACCTACACTTATCACAAAAACCCTGTACGCTACATAGCACTCCATGAAAAAGGTGTATGATCTCGACCTATGCTGCCCTGTGAGCTGTGACGATCCGGTAAGAAAGACAATGTAAAAATACTTAACAAGATAACGCAAATTAGAAATCAGATTATTTAACTCTTAGTTCGTTGATGTTTCGGTGATGATCGAGACTTACTGTATTGAAGCAGTCGCTAGCCGTAAGTGAATGTTTTTTAATCATAAGTAAAAGATAACTATGTGTGCTTTTGTAGTTATTAAAGCAGTTTCAGAAACATTCATTTATCGTAAGCAAACTAGTGCCTACGTTAAGTAAACTAGGTGTTATTAAAAAACGTCATTTTAGAAAACTTGTTCACTTGTGACAAAAATACGTTTTTAGAAACATACTTTTACTTTAGGTAATTGATTTATTTTTTGAAAGAGTTAAAAAAATATCTGTGGCATTCTTATTTTTTTCAAGTAAATAATTTATTTGGCGCTGTTTTTTCCGTGCAACATTCAATATATAAACTAAAAGAAATCTGAAAGTCATACGTCACACAAAATACAAGCGATCGCTTTCTTTCGAAATCCAACTAGTCCTTTGGCTAATACAGAAACAGGTATTGAATTATATCTAAAGGAAAAGCAACAGATATAGAAATCTAATTTCAAAGATATAATTTTGATTTTGCTTACTAAGAATAACAACATTCTTAAACCGGTTTCGTCCTTATTAGGACTCGTCTGTAAGAAATAGGCAGCCTCAACTCCAGTCTCTAATGAAGTCTGCTAGAAGGTATACTTCTGCATTTAGTAAGCAAAAGCAAAGCTGGCTAGAAGTATCCTGTTTAAAAACCAATTAGATAATTTTTTTATCAGCCTTCTGTTTTTGAAAAATGCTTTATACTCGTTCCCAGTGTGAGTATTCTTCTGTGATAATTATAAAATTTTTAATGTATTATTAACTAGAAAACATCTCGGCCGTGATGGAACGTCAAACCCACAAATCCAAAGGTCCAGGCTCTAATAGATGAACCACTCACCCCCATATTTTCGTTTAATAAAAAAAATATTTAAAATAAAGACAGAAACAACAAGCTTAAATCATAATAATTATCTAGCCAAAGTGATACGTTCTCCACAACAAAACTAAAAAACAATAACATAACAATAATTAAAATAATTATAGTAAAAATTATCTTAAAAATAATCTTACAAAAGTTATTCTATCATCAATTATCCCCACTTAGCTGCTAGATAACAATGGCTGGCAGATACCACGTACCACAGAGAGCACACGTCAGTAATTAGCAGAGAAATCTGGGTTATTTTTAGTGTTCACGGCTCTTGATTTCGGATTGATGTGTATGGAAAATGTTAAGCATACAGTTCTTTAATTGTCGTAAAATGCTCCAGTGGTTACCTTATGCGATTTTGATGGGACTTGTTCTTAACTTATAAAGAGGGAGAATATCTTTCATTGCATCTCAGCTTTATCGACTTGAAAAGAATTCCTCGTTGATAAATATGTAGCTTTACCTAATACGAGGTAAAGTCACTCGCAAATTTAAAAGGGTAGCACACCAAGTGCTGTTCTATATTATCTGCTTCTCTTACTTATAATGTAGAAAATATTACATTAAACTTTTTTGATTAAACGAAATAATAGGTTTATAAATGCCGCGTTTGAGAATCCACATCGGATGCATCTGAGATGTAAAAAATCTTTGATCACGTGATTCAGTATACGTAAATGTAATGGGACAGATGTGTCCGATGTGGATAAAAAAACGCTCGAGATGTAAAAAATGCATCCGATGTGGATTCTCAAACGCAGCATCAATTTATTATTCAAAACTTGACTGTATCTAAAAAGAAAAATATATGATGCTTCGTTTATATCTTGTGTAATGGGTTAAACTCATAATTTTAATAAATAAAAAGTCTTCATATTTTTTTTAAAGCTTAGCGGACAGTTGCAAAAAGGTTCATTAAAATTAACGAGCCTAATAAACTTTAATAGATAATTGTACTGTGGGCTGGGGCGCTGGGTACTATGAAAGGTATTCGACCCATCGATCACAAGTCCCTAGTAGTGAGGCCCCAATTACAGATTAAGTGGGTGACTGAATGTGTACAAATCGGAGCTCAGTTGAACCGTAAGAACTAGTGGAAGAATGCATGAGCTGAACACATGGGAATAAGAAGGGCATTCAAATAGTGGCACAATAAGCCATCTGCGCTTCAGTTTTGTTATGCGAACCTGGAGAGACAGCAGGCTGGACCCTAAGCCTGATTGAGGGGAGGCCTGGATCCAAGCCTGATTGGAAAATATACCGAAACACCTTAGAATAATGCCTGAAATAGTAAAAAAGTGACGGCTCGTGGCCTAGTCTAGTCTAGTCTAGTCATAGATATATAAAACTTATCAAAACTTACCAAGGTACTTTAGTTGGTCCGATAGGTAATATTTCTCTAATTTTCTACACTATTTAATAATACTAATCTAAGTATTTGTGTTTCACCACTTTTTCGTTAAAATTGTCGATGTAATGTACAAGTGGTAGTTTTGTCACATATATCCTCTAATTCATTAAACCATTTGTCTAATTTGTAAGAACACATATCCGCTTGTTTATATTTATATATTTAAATTAAAAATCTTCTTGTATATACGATTATCGGATAATTATCTGGACATTGGTAATAATAATATAATAAATAGTCTCACTGTCGACATGACATTTTATATCTGTCTCTGCATGAGTAATGCAAAAATTTTAGTAAATCTCTTGCATGTAAATATTCCGTATCACCATATCTAAGAAATTCGAACGCAAGTGACAAGCAACGGAAAATATATTGAATGCCAGGGACGGTGTGACATATTAGGATTGGAATGAATTAAACAATAGATATTAAAGTTATAAATATTAAAAATATTACGGATAAATCAAATAGTACATTTTTATTTTAAATTTATATAAATTGGTTTCCCCTTGTAGTGGGGGGGGGGGGGAGGGAGCTGTATCCCTACAGCTCTTATAGACAAGCTGACACTGGAATAACTTAAAGTTCATGAGATTTCGACATATCACATTCCCTTGACCTAAGAATTTGCGAAAATAGCTTCAAGATTTGATGATTTCTCAGAATTTTGAGTAATTGGGCGAATTGTTTAAGTTCTCAATAAATATATTTTATACGTCTAGTTATTGTTGTTATTCAAACGTTTTTGAATATGGTAAACGGTTTGCAATATCGTTCCTCGGATTTCTAAAAAAAATTAAAGGGGAACAATGATGACCTGTTTGGATCTTTACGTTGATTTGCAAGGTTTAAGTATCTAAGGGTTAAGTAAGTACTTCTTGGAGATACATCATGTTATACAGTGTGTCTACTTAAGTTGGAATCATACGGAAAACATTTTTATTATTGATTTTAGGAAAAAAAGTCATTCTTGATAAAAAGTCCTGCATGACCCAAAACTTAAAATACAGTCATCAGATATTAAATTTTTCAAGCCGTATACGAGGTTTGTCAAAAAATTGAAAATTTTCATTAAGAAATTTGCTAAATTCTTCACAAACATCAACAAAAGGAAAGCCTATCATGTTTATAGTAGCTAACGTAATTTATAACGTTTTCAGATATTTACAATCGATGTGTAGAGTGTAGACTTTATAAAAAATAAGAAAATCTGTTTTTCAGATAGATCGGTGTAATTGCATATTTAAATGTAATATTTAATTTTAATCAACTTTTCTTAATGAAAATTTTCAATTTTGTCAAAAATAAACGTACTTTACTCTTGAGCAAAATTCATATTTTTTGACAAACCTCGTATACGGCTTGAAAAATTTGATATGTGATGACTGTATTTTAGGTTTTGGGTCATGCAGGACTTTTTATCAAGAATAACTTTTTTTCCTAAAATCAATAATAAAAATGTTTTCCATATGGTTCGAACTTAAGTAGACACACTGTATAATATAGTATGACTCATAAATGGAGTTAAATAAATGTCATATTAATTTTAGAAATTAACGAAGTATAAACGACTTATACCATGAACAAATGTACGACACAGGGTGATACCAATTTACAAAAACTATAAATATAATAAGAGCAGTTTCTGTTATACCATCCTGTATTTTAAAATTTCATTTCCTTTATAATTTATTACATTAGCTTAGGTCTGATGAGTGGCATGATTTCATCACCTTTCACTTGTAACGGTTGGAACCGTTATTTCGTTATTTCGACACAATCACCTCTTACTCAAATGTCATTTGTCGTTTTCCAATTCTATAGCAGTCATTTATGATTGGAAAATCATGGATAGAGAACACAGTGTTAAAGAATTCAACATATTAAAATATATAACAACAATATTTAATTTTAACAAATTATATCTGAGCACAAAAATCCTAAAAACCAACGCTGAAGCACGTTTAAATTATCGAGGTCATTACGCAATCGGCGTCACAACCTACATCACAAATCAAGTGAACACACTTTAAAAACTATTGAGCAGACGTGTGAAGTATGCGACGCGTCTTATCCAGCTTTTTTAAACGCTTAGAGCTTTAGTACCTTTCACAGAAACCACATCGCTCACCCTTTTATCCATTTACCAAAGCGTCATTCATATTTACCAAATGATTGTCCAAAAACGTCGAACTGTTGGCATAAACGTAATTAATTTTCTACATTAGTGCAGTATTAGTCTGTAAATAGTGTATATTTAATTTTGTGATAACATTTTGAAGAATTTCGATTAAATGAGGCCGGCTTTTTAATTATACAACAACAATACAGGAAAAAACCAGCACCTTTGATGTGAGCAGTCCACTAAGCAGTCTTGGGAATAAGTTGAAGCCAAATGTATAGGGAAACACCAAAACCTCTACATTCAGCATTGAGGTTTATTGATATGTCAACTCTTCTGGCTAAAAACTCTCGATCCTACTACATTTTTACATTTGGAGCCGTCCATGTATAGCGCATAGTCTGTCTAGGTTTCTATCTTGCCTGCTCCGTCTCTCTCGAATGAGTACTTTGTCTGAATTTTCTGTGCTGTCATGGAATAGGGAGTCTTAGACTATGTAAACCTCGTTTTGTCCCACCGAAGTTCTTCATTGTATTGACTACTTACCTTTAGGAGTCTATAGAAAACCATCTTCGTCTCCCTTTCTAGCAAAATATGAAGGTCCAGCATGGTCTGCATGACTTCCATCGGTGATGGTGAAACACTCAAGTCGCTGGATTCTAGCCAGCTTTGCTATGATCGTCCGTTCATGTTCCTTGTCCCAATAAAGAACTAATCCACCATGCTTTGTCAAATATTCTTCTGAGGGTCCGGAGGTACATTCTGTCCTTGTTGGTAATTTTTTCGAGACACAAAAATTCAGTACAATTTTTCCTAAAATATGTACCCGAATCTAGTATTTAAACGATGTTTTTATAATTCATTAAACTAGAACTAATGCAAAGTGATGTTAATAACTATGATTACTTATTTATGATTTAAAAATATCTTATACATACCACAGTTAGACCAATTAAAGAGCAACTGGTAGGATGGCGCATAATGTTAGATTTCTTTTAAATGGTTAATTTTTGAAACCTGGCTTAAACCACAACTAATTATTCCTAAAAGTGTATTTGTTGTGAAGCCAACACCAAAATTATGTCATCTCTAAATAGGAGTGAGTGAATCGATTATGTGCGTAACATGGCGACGAGCTCGGCATCGTCTGCTGGGTATATTGAAAACATCCAAAAGCATATCACTCTTGAAGAGACATATTTAATATTAATTATTTTCCCCAACGCACAAGTAGTTAAGAGAAATCGATAGATATTATTTTTAAGGGTCTAAGTTTGCAGCTAGGTGCAAAATGCATATGACCAATGATAAACGAGCGTACAGACAAAATAATGTAAAATTTCGTATCTACTAAGAATTTGATACGTAGGACATAACTTTATTTGACTTATTTATTTATTATAAACCTCACAAGGCACCATGTTCCGATAACATTAAGATTGACACCATAAAGCACATTGCTGATGAGATAAAACAAAATTTTTGAAACGGACATGTGTCCTTTCCACTTTAGGCAGTCAACAGTAATATCAGTTTATATAAAAGAAGATCGGAAAAATGTATGCAATTATAGGCCAATTTCTTTAATTACCTATATAACTAAGAGTTTTGAATTACCTTTAAACGATAGGCTAAATGGATTTTGTACTAAACATAATTTAATTTCTAATAAACAATATGGCTTTAGAACAGGTATATCAACAATAGACGCCACAACTAATTTGACTTCAAAAATTTAAAAATTAATAGATACAGGTACCCCCACAACAGATATATTCCTAGATTTGGCCAAGGCGTTTGACACATACTCAGTTATTGGACACCTTGGATAATATAGGAATTAGAGGCATACCACACCAACTAATGACACGTTATCTTGAACATCGTACTCAAACAGTAAAAATCAGCAATCAATTTAGTGATCTAACTAACGTATCGTATGGTGTGCCTAAAGGAACTATTTTGGGCCCACTTTTATTATCACTTTATGTAAATAGTTTGCTAAATCTAGAAATATCTACAGAAATCACTTGTTTTGCTGACGACACAGTAATTTTGTACAGTTCTCATACATGGCAAGAACTGAAACAGAATATTGAAGCGGATATAATAAAATAATTGAATGGTTTAATAATAAGTTGTTAACAATCAATTTCGACAAAACTTTTTTTATACCTCTTGCATCGTATGCTAACAGCATGCCTGAATATCAAACGCTAACGATTAAAATCAATAATGCTGATATTATTATAAACATAACAAATCATATCAAATATTTAGGGGTTATTATTGACTGTAATTTAAGGTGGGAAAAGCATATTGAAACTATTACAAAATCATTAAGATGTCTACTTTTTAAATTTAAATATTTTAGTACAATCTTGAGTATAAATCACCTAAAAATAATTTATTACTCACTTATTGAGCCTAGATACAGTATGGAATACTTGGGGTGGGATTTATCAAGTTCATTTAAAGACATTAGAGATAATTCAGAAACGTATACTGCAAATTATACTCAAAAAATCTCTTATTTTTCAAGAATCTCAAGTGCTTGATATTCGTTAACTATTCGCCCATTCAATCTTAATTTCAGCATTTAAAAATAGAAATAAAGTACTACACATAGATATAGTACTAGACAAAAAACTTCCCATTTCATTAAAATCTCGTCATCAAGAAAGACTACGACAATAGTATATTACACACCGAGGTGGGAAGACTTTCATTCCTGTCGTGAGATTAGTTAGATCACCGAGACGCGAAGCGTCGAGGTTAGCTATGATCTCGAGACAGGAATGAAACTTCCTACCGAGGTTTGTATACTACGAGTATATTATTTACAACCATCAAACTTAATAAATCTCTGTTTTGTTCTAAACATACCTAAAATATTACATTTTCCGACAAATTACCAAGCGCGCGGTTTTCTCAGAATAATCAAGTAGGTAAATATATTGTTACTGTGATTACGGGGTAAACAACAGTCGCCAATATAAATAAATGTCAGATAAAGCCGGATATTAAATTCGCGAATAATAAATATCAATAAGTTATTTGTTATATTTTAATTCATTGTTGTTTTTTATTGTTTGCCATTAGATATGTAGATATTATAAAATTTGTCAAAAAAAATGTATTATTTTTTTTAAATATAAAAAATATTCATCTAGAATAGATGAAATGAGGGCGGGAAATGAGGGCGGGAAGTAGAGGTGTGTAATGTGACACTTCCCAACCTTCAATGACGTTAGTAATGACAACATTACATATATGGTTGTAAATAAAGGTGTCTTACTTACTTGACACCAAAACTTTTTAATTCACTACCAGAAATTTACAAGTATTAGAAATTAAAAATTTAAAAAACCGACTTCAAAAACGTGCAGATGCCATCACCATATCTTAACCCAATTTATATGGGACCACCTCTGAGGTACCCCCTTACTAACAAAAAAAGAATCATATAAATCGGACAAGGTGGTAGCATTATCGCTAAACATACATAAAAAATGAAGGGTTTGAGGATTTTCTCATAGACTTAATTATTAGATTTTAACCAAATATATATGGGATGACCCCTGAAGTACCCCCTTTCTAACAAAAAAAGAATCATTGAAATAGGACACCGTCTTAAAGAATTATCGTAGAATATACATAAAAAAAATTAAAAAAATATTGCGACGAATTGAGAACCTCCTTCTTTTTTGAAGTCGGTTAATAAAATATACATTAAAACAACTAATTCCACAATTTTCATTAAAAAAGTATTCAAAAAATTTCTAGCTAATACTGAAGGGAAATATATACATCATTTGATAGATTCAAAATAATCATATGCCAAATAGGTACATACTTTTTATTTGTTTTCATGTCGTCCCTATATTGCCACACTATGTATCCACTTTCTCTAGAATGTACTATGTATCCGTAATCTTAAGAATACTATATACCTAATACTAATACTATATAACTAATTAAGTATTGTCCTTTGATCAAAATATGGTATTTTTAATTGAGGTATTATATAATATTACTTACAAACATTCATTAGTTGCAAATAAACAAGTTCAACCCGTGCACAACCATTGGTTTTTACTGGATCACCGTTGTTTATTTAAATCTATTCCCCCTAAAAATAAAATTGTATTTTTGCTTTTTTTTTGTAAATAGACACATTATTACATTATTACTCATATTGTCTTGGGTATATATCTATGACTTAAACCCCCCTAGTATTTAGAGCAAAATTGCTACTGGTCCTAGAAGAGTTAAGCATGCAACCAGACAGAACAGCATGAAATAATACTTTATTACTATTGCAACTTTTATTGATCATAAGAAATAGTAGTACCTATGTCTTCGGAAACTTACACAGTATTAGCTTAGTGAGATGGCTATTACGAGTACATTCAGCTGTTTCATGGTTGATCAATCGTCAGGACGGCTTTATGAACTTCGTGAACGATTACATACAGTACTAGTTGTTTCTTTCCCTGACAATGATTATGTAATTGTTAGTTGTATTAATTAATGGCTATTGTTTTTCTGATAAAGTGAAAATAAAACGAGGTACAATTCATGAGTAAAATTGAAGCATCTGATTTTGTTTATAGCCGTTCTTTCAATAGACCGAGACAGTGGATGTGTCTATCAAGTAACAAATACAGATAATAACTTTCATTAAAAAAAAAAACGAATATTGTATGTAATCGTTGGCGAAGTTCATAAATCCGTCCTGACCATGAAATACAGCTGAATGTACTCGTAATAGCCAACTCATTAAGGTGATATTTTATAAGGTTTCGAAGAAATATGAATGATTCTTCTTTATGGTCAGTAAAAGTTGTAATAAAATAGTATTTAACGCAGCTCTGTCTGCTATATACTATACTCTTGTAGCATCAATACTTTCGGTCTCATTGGAAGGTGAGGTGTTAAGCTTAAGATTCAAAAATTAAGAAGATCCTGCTATTATAAGCCAACCTACCAATTGCATCTAAATGAATACAACATATTTATAAATCATAAATACACTACCCCCCAAAATTAACGCACTATAAAAAATATACCATGATTTTGAAAATTGTTTTATTTTCTGTACCGTTGTTTAGCTCTAACGGCAGGTAAAAGTAAAAAATTTCTGTTTTCCAGAAAATACATCGGACTTATGTGTAAATCTGATTATTACTTTTAAATTTTAAGACTTGGATATAAGTGCTAAAATTAAACAAGTTTCAAGTACCAATAAAATTTATTACAAATAAATGCCTAATTTTTCTAAGCTATTAGTAATTACCTGTGTTGATGTCAAATAAAGAACTTATGTGAAAAACAAACAACGTTGAATCATTATTATTTTTTTAATACCGTTTATTGACGTACAAAACAAGTAATTTAAAGCAATAATTTATAAATAAAAGAAAACTGAAATGCCAACAAAATATAATCATTTCTTATTATTTTATTTTCTTTTTCCTCTTCCTCTAGTGGATTGGGGTCATTATCAATAATGTAAGAGGCTATAAGTATCGTAGAGGGTGAATTGTCCCACGCCACTTCGGCTCTATTAGGCGTCCTCCTAAAATGATAAGTCCCTCTTAGTTCGTCAGCCAGCCTACAGATCTTATATAGTTGATGACATCACTGAGAGGTACTCCTATATCGACCGGTGTTAACCAAAACTAGCCGAGGACAAATACTCTATTCAATGAGAGCGTCCGGCAACCATAATCGATGGTCTCATCTTCTGGTTCGCATCTCTTTCAGATTGCAGATTATGACAGCCCCATGATATAGAGATGCTTCCTTACTTAACAGAATACCTGTGATAAGATGCAGATTCTGCGTAATAATGGTATTTATGTAAGGTAGTGTTGTCGGTATAACTTAAAGCTCCCTGGCAACTCTGCATTCTTATTTCATCTCATCTGTTCTTGAATTTCACAAAGTAATATTTTAAATTTAAATTTGTTGGTACCGATGTTGTCAGTCCAATAGTTGTCTTGGTTAGTGAATCAGCAAGACGGTTGCCTTTCGATGTGATGTGACCTTTTTATTCAAGGTGGCCACATTGTTGATAGATACTTTGGTCAAAGATTAGTGACATTCCAGTACTAACCCTAAGTAAATTCGTGGCCTGTCCAGGATAAGAAGTGCTTATCTGGTAATTTCTTTTGCTGCTATGTAAATCCCCGTGAGCTCGGTTTGAACTACAACTGGCACTATTGCTCGCAGCCCATTTTTTGTTCAGGTTTAACGATCTGGAGTATTGCACTTCCTGCTATATCTAGGTGAGATGGAGTTCATGTTCACTTGAAACAGTGGAAGCGTAATCAGCACTTCTCGTAAAAAGCCAGATCCTACATAAGGTTCTGTTCCAACCTTGCGGAGTCGTGTCTTGATCTATCACGGGGAGTGTAATTTACTTCCATGGCTTTTAATTTGCAACTAGCTGTTAATTGTTGTGTTTTCGATACCCAGACAGTGAAATAAATATTTTTTTTTACATTTAATAAATATAAACAGGTTTACATACTAGTTTTTTTTCTTATTTTCTCTCTCACTATAAATTGGGTAAAATATTAGATAAGAAAGGATTTAAAAAACCAGACTCATCAAAATATAAACAAAACAATTTTAATATGTCCAATATTCTAAGTATGAATCTGTTTAGTCCTTTCTGCGCATGCTCGCTAATCCCAAAATTAAAAAGATGGAGGCTCAATATAATAAACTTTTATGGTTTATTGCATGGCCTATCTCCTTTCACTCTAGATCTGTGACTATATTATTTGCTGCTTTGCGTATTTCAAGAAATCGGATAAGTGTGCAGACAATCACTATAGCTGACGAAGGATTAAGTATCGACAAATACGCTTTTAAGAGTATCTAATATAGAATATCGCGAGTCGATAAACGTTTTTGAGAAACAAACAACCTTACAAGGAAGGACAAGAGTCCCAACACCACGCCAAGATTGTTTCATCAGACTTCGTGCTTTGAGATAAAGTTTTGTCACAATGAGAAAGTTACAAATAATGCAATTAGCAGATTTAATATTATTCAAAGATTATTCTCTAAACAAGATTTGAATGTAAGGATGCCAGTCAGAGCACCAGATTTAAACGCAAAACATCTTAGAAATAAACTGCAATTTACAAGAGAGCATCTTGACCACGAATTTACTCAGGGTTAGTACTGGAATGTCACTAATCTTTGACCAAAGTGTCTATCAATAATGTGGCCATCTTGAATAAAAAGGTCACGTCACATCGAGAGGCAACCGTCTTGCTGATTCACTAACCAAGACAACTATTGGACTGACAACATCGGTATTAACAAATTTAATTAAAAATATTACTTTGTGAAATTCAAGAACAGATGAGATGAAATAAGAATGCAGAGTTGCTAGGGAGCTTTAAGTTATACCGACAACACTACCTTACATAAATACCATTATTAGGCAGAATCTGCGTCTTATCGCAGGTATTCTGTTAAGTAAGGAAGCATCTCTATATCATGGGGCTGTCATAATCTGCAATCTGAAAGAGATGCGAACCAGAAGATCAAACCATCGATTATATCTTCTATGGTTGCCGGACGCTCTCATTAAATAGAGTATTTGTCCTCGGCTAGTTTTGGTTAACACTGGTCGATATAGGAGTACCTCTCAGTGATGTCGTCAACTATATAAGATCTGTAGGCTGGCTGACGAACTAAGAGGGACTTATCATTTTAGGAGGATGCACAATGGGCCTAATAAAGCCGAAGTGGCGTTGTACAATTCATTCTTTACAACACTTATAGCCTCTTACGTTATTGATAATGACCCTAATCCACTAGAGGAAGAGGAAAAAGAAAATGAAATAATAAGAAATGATTATATTTTGTTGGCATTTCAGTTTTCTTTTATTTATGAATTATTGATTTGAATTACTTGTTTTGTACGTCAATAAACGGTATTAAAAAAATAATAATGATTCAACGTTGTTTGTTTTTCACATAAGTTCTTTATTTTCAATCACATCAACACAGGTAATTACCAATAGCTCAGAAAAATTAGGCATTTATTTGTAATAAATTTTATTGGTACTTGAAACGTTTAATTTTAGCACTTATATCCAAATCTTAAAATTTAAAAGTAATAAACAGATTTACACATAAGTCCGATGTATTTTCTGGAAAACAGAATTTTTTTACTTTTACCTGCCGTTAGAGCTAAACACCGGTACACAAAATAAAACAATTTTTAAAATCATGGTATATGTTTTATAGTGCGTTAATTTTGGGGGTAGTGTATTTATGATTTATAAATATTTTGTATTGATTAGATGCAATTGGTAGGTTGGCTTATAATAGCAGGATCTTCTTAATGGATAATTTTTTAATCTTAAGCTTAACACCGCACCTTCCAATAAGACCGAAAGTATTGATGCTACAAGAGTATAGTATATAGCAGACAGAGCTGCGTTAAATACTATTTTATTGTAACTTTTACTGACCATAAAGAAGTATCATTCATATTTCTTCGAAACCTTATAAAATATCACCAATAGTGAGTTGGCTATCACGAGTACATTCAGCTCTATTTCATGGTCAAGACGGATTTATGAACTTCGCCAACGATTACATACAATATTCGTTATTTTTTTTTTTAATGAAAGTTATTATCTGTAATTGTTACTTGATAGACACGTCCACTGTCTCGGTCTATTGAAAGAACAGCTATAAACAAAATCAGATGCTTTAATTATTTTACTCATGACTTGTACCTCGTTTTATTTTCACTTTATCAGAAAAACAACAGCCATTAATTAATACAACTAACAATTACATAATCATTGTTAGGGAAAGAAACAACTAGTACTGTATGTAATTGTTCACGAAGTTCATAAAGCCGTCCTGACGATTGATCAACCATGAAACAGCTGAATGTACTCGTAATAGCCATCTCACTAAGCTAATACTTTGTAAGTTTTCGAAGACATACTACTATTTCTTATAATCAATAAAAGTTGCAATAGTAATAAAGTATTATTTCACGCTGTTCTGTCTGGTTGTATGCTTAACTCTTCTAGGACCAGTAGCACTTTTGCTCTAAATACTAGGGGGGTTTAAGCCATAGATATATACCCAAGACAATATGAGTAATAATATAATAATGTATGAGGCTTCTAATATTATCCTCGGGTTCAATCAAGAAAACCTAGGTTTATTTAACAAGTTTAATCGTAGAAAGCATGTAACAAAAATGAAAAGCAATAATAATTTTTAACACAACCGAAAAAGTTCCTCGACAGACAGCCACTTGACAACGACAGCCCGCGCTCTTCTCGTAGAGACGCTCGGTGACTTGACGTGGCCTCGTCCGTAGAGACACTTGGTGACTTGTTGGTTATCCAGCCACCAGTCCGAAAGGGAACTGGGGTTTTAGTGCGTTATAAATGTAATGATGTGTCTATTTACAAAAAAAAGCAAAAATACAATTTTATTTTTATGGGGATAGATTAACTAAACAACGGTGATCCAGTAAAAACCAATGGTTTTGCACGGGTTGAACTTGTTTATTTGCAACTAATGAATGTTAGTAAGAAATATTATATAATACCTCAATTAAAAATACCATATTTTGATCAACGGACAATACTTAATTAATTATATAGTATTAGTATTAGGTATATAGTATTCTTAAGATTGCGGATACATAGTACATTCTAGAGAAAGTGGATACATAGTGTGGCAATATAGGGAAGACATGAAAACATATAAAAAGTATGTACCTATTTGGCATATGATTATTTGAATCTATCTATATTTCCTTTCAGTATTAGCTAGAAATTTTTTGAATACTTTTTTAATGAAAATCGTGGAATTAGTTGTTTTAATGTATATTTTATTAGCCTACTTCAGAAAAGGAGGAGGTTCTCAATTCGTCGCAATATTTTTTTATTTTTTTTATGTATGTGCAGCGATAATTCTTTAACACGGTATCCTGTTTCAGTGATTCTTTTTTTGTTAGAAAGGGGGTACTTCAGGGGTCGTCCCATATAAATTTGGTTAAAATCTAATAATTAAGTCTATGAGAAAATCCTCAAACTCTTCATTTTTTATGTATGTTTAGCGATAATGCTTTACCACCTTGTCCAATTTATATGATTCTTTTTTAGTACCAGCGCCCATGCGGTTAATTATAGAAGCTCAATTAGCATGCGTTTTTTGGGACCGTATTTTGAGTATACCGATTCGTCTCCTTATCTGTAGACTTCATAGATGTAGCGATTTTTTCTTGTAAATTGCACAGGATGTTTTAAAATAAGAAAAAAAATAGCAACTTTTATCCCGTATGTATATAGGTAAATTGTTGGCATTTCTTAGAAAATGGTGGCATAGTAATTCTTTAGAAATCCATTTATAACGTGAAGAAAAGATCATCAAAATCCAATAAACGGTACAGAAAAATAAATCTTTTAAACTTTTTGTAAATTTAAGTTGGTAAATTAATTTTGGGGGGCAGTGACGTACAGGCAAAGATATTAATAACGTAATATAATCCCATTAGTTCTAGTTTGATGATAAGTAAAATAACTTATAATAATCGCAGTTTTTGAGTTTGTTATAACACTCTGTATGATATAGAGTCTTACATTTGTATAATACAAAAATCGCAGGACATGTAGCTTATACAGGTGGCTGAAAAAAGGTATATAATCCAGGTAACTACATTTATGAATTAATCCATATAAAATATGATTCACTCCAAAAAGTAATTATTTATATTTAGTTTCCATGTTGCTAAGACAATTGTTTGTATTTTTACTGTAATGAAAAAATAATTTTTTTGCAAAAAAATTGATGTTATCTACGTATTTAAGTACCAATTTCTACAGTAACTCTTTTCTACAACAAACTGGAATAAAGTAGATCTATTATGAGAAATCCGGTTACAAAAAAGTTCTATAACAAACCAACATATCAAAAAAACTAACAAAGCACAATTTTTCCATAAGAAAGGTGTTAAGTCCTATTGTTGGTGACAGTATCTTATATATCTATTTTATAAGTGCTAGGACTTGTATTTACTTTACTTGCTGTTTAAGAGGTTCATATACTTTTAAGTAACAAATATAGGAGGTTATTTCCGATGGAATAAATCTAATACATATTAGAGAATAATTATTTATTTGAGAATCAACCTGTCATCATATTTATTACGTATAGTTTCAAAAAGCTGTCTACCTGATTAAATCTTCGACCGGAGATGAAAAAAGGATGTTTTAGACATGACCTCGAGATGTCCTGTAAAAATAGTAATCATGCTAATAATATCCACCCACATAATATATTTAAGTATACCATGACATCACGCCATGGAACTTTGTAAATCAAACAGAGAAGAAATCATTTATTTTAATTACGCTTCCTGTTGTGGAAGCGACAGCGCCCCAACGGAAATGTGAAACAAAAGCGGTCTGTTTTTAATTCGAAATTAACCGTGAGTCAAAAATGAAAAAGTACTAGGTACTGCTACTAATGTGATGTTTTGTGTTTCCGTTTTTAACTTCAGTTTTTACATATTTTTGTAATGCGGTAAAGAATTCGTTATAATCTGAGAATTAGGAAGTTTTCCATTTCAGAAAATATACGGGTCATGGAAGCTTAAAAAGTACTAATGAATAGTGCATTTAATATGTCTTAAAGCATTATTCCAATGTCTCCATATTTAAGAAATATATTATTTAATGTTTTGTTATCAATCGAAAATTCTTTACTTTGGAAGCTCTTTTGCGATTATGATTAAGATTATTTTTAATAATTTTTAATAGCCGGAAACCGAATGCCTTGAAAATTTATTATTCCTTCTTGGCCTTTATTTTCATTCTGATTTTTATGAAATTTTCAGGAAATAATAATAAAACATCGAATTTTTTTGTACACCTTCGAAAAGTATTTATTTGTTTAAAAAGAATAAAAAAAAAACATTTACGCGCCTTGCTGAATTAAATCTATGTAAATTAGCTGCTTTTTTTTTTAATATATATCTAGTAATTTTTGAATGGGAGGATTTTTCCTGTTTTCCTATCCGTCTCTTTAGAGTCCTCTCTATATTCAACATAATATCGTGAAGTATTCCCAGTGGCGTGCTTATAAATACCGTTTCTATTAGAAAATCCTTAAAACATTTTTACTTTCGAGCGAGGCCCGGTTGGCTCTTAATATGATTTTTATATTGTTAATTTTAATTTTTTTTCGGATATCTAAGTCAAGAACTAAGAAAAGTAAATATTATATTTTGTTCAGGTTAAATGAATTAAAGATGGAACAGGCGGATTTCTTTTAAAGGATAATGATGTTGTAAATTAAAAAAAAATGATATTTTAGAGGTTTGTCGAATGAAGAGTTTGACAAGGAACCACGAGAAAATTCAAAGAATTCCAGCAGAGGTCTGGAAAAATTTTGGATATACACGTAGGTATCGAATAAGTCGTTTAATAACTTTATTTATTTAATTGATGTCGGACTATTTTTAAGAGGTTTAATCAAAGATAATACCTCGAGTCTCCAAATTTTATCGATTATGTTTTTAGTTTTCATGAAAACGTTGTTATTTGATAGACCACGAAAGCAAAATAAAAACAAACAAAATCGATCTGTTTAGGTAGATTTCCATGAATTAATGGCGTTTGAGTATGAAAACTCAAAATTTAGTACCTGGCACTTAAAAAAAACGTGTGGAAAATTAAAATGAC
>OV651813.1:52960367-53018102 GCA_927349885.1 Psylliodes chrysocephalus | reverse complement strand
ACGCATTTCGGAAATATTTTTAATATAATCTAAAGCAATATTAGTAAAATAAATAGTTTATAAACAATGAAATCTAGTAAAAGTTCGTTGGTTAATAAAAAAAAATGTAATTGAGACCACATGGTCAGCTGAATTAATAACAACCAATTTTATAAATTAAATGAAGAAAGAAGAAAAAGAAATGCCCATTGAGATATTAACGAAATTACTTTATTCTATAAAATAAAATAATATTAAACGCCGGTAAATATTTCGCGACAAAATATGTATGACCACATGGTCATCTAATTTAATAAATATATTACAACCAATTTTATAAATTATATGCAAACAAAAGTTTATTGACAAACTAACGAATTCAAATATCTAATTCTAATTCTAATAATAGTTATTTATGTATCAAGAGCGTATAACAGGCGTTTATGGACCGCAACGTGTAAGTAAGAACCCGAGTCGCTAGGCGAGGGCTATTAACACGTAAGGTCCATGAACGCTGTTTACGCCCGAAATACATACAAATTTTAATGCACGGCCCTTTTAATGATAATTTATTAACAAATATATAAAATTTTATGTATGACCGTTTTAATGATCGTTTATTACTAAATAGCTATGGTTTTACTAACTAGATGTACATTTTTTTATGATTATTTACTAATATAAGTTTTATACATCCACTTTCTATTGCTTATAGTATGTAGTTACTAATACAGTGATTTTTTTTCATTACTCAATTATTTCTTTCATTACTTAATTATTTTCAACTAATTTCGACCATAACTACAACCTACATAAAAGACCAACTGACTAGTAGAAATATAACTACTACTGTTGATTTGGATTTAAAAGCTTGTGTTAATTTTCAAAACTGTCCTAATTTGTTGGTGGGCGGTAAACTAATTCGCGGGTAGTAAAGTACTCTTCGGGCGATAAAGGGGCACTTTACGCCCGCTAAACGTATTTATAATTTTGACTTTATTGCCCCGGTCATGCATAAACAAAATATTATTAAACTCCTGTAAATATTTCACGATAAAAACTGGGATAAAGAGAAAAAATTTTGATGTTTATTTATATAAATATGCAGAATTACTTAAAAACTCTTTTAACGGTGTTTCAATCACAATTAGTATTTTCTCGCTAACATTTAACAGTTGGACAGAATTAATCGACTATCTGTTGATTCGTTTACGTAAAAACCGTTACAAGTCTCTCTTAAAAGATATAACCTCTCACGACTAAAATTTTTATTATTCAAACAGCTTCACCCCCTCGCAATGTCACGGAAGGTTAAACTTCAACAGGTAGATAAAAGCCGAATAAAAGGGTAGTGGTGCATATGATTTGAAATATTTAAGCCAATTAAATGCGAACGTTCGTGAGAAATGCTCAACAAGGCCCCGGATATGTGAAAATAGAAAAAGTCATGTCAGGAAAACGCCCCAAATTATAACCTGTTGCTAAAAATGGCTTGTGTGCAATAACCAATACAAATTAGATAACAGAGAGAGGAATTAAAAGATTTTTATAGTATTTATATAGTTTTAAGTGACACAAAAATGATTTTCGACAGGAAAAAACACTATACTTTTAGGAAGAATAACATTTCAATATTATAAATTTATAAAACTTACATAAATACATGTGCCACTCACAGGGACATCTTCAATAAAGAAATATTAAATAGAGTAAATCATTAATTTTTACTATTGTGGCAATCCTTTATAATAATTTGTTGAGATAAACCATGTCAACTTAAATTAATTAAAATAAAGGAAGCGAGAAGAAAAAGGTAACAGACTTTATAAGGTTGGGGTGGGGGAAAGGGGTTAATTCTAGTTAGTGAAAGGTAGGAAGAAAGAGCAAAAACTGACAGAACCAATCCCGATATCCTAGAGAAGGAAATATCCACATAAAAAAAAATTAAGAGACTACGGGATCAGTTCTAAGAGTTACTGTACTAAGAAAAGTTTGGTGGAAAAGGGGGACAGCAGATAATAACGAAAAACAAATTTTCTCTGGAGAAGGGGCATACGTAGGGGTAGACAAGTGTCGAGGCTTGATAACACTGCCACCAAGCGAATCTTTTCTCCTTTAGTTACATCTTAATTTCCCAACGCTATCGTAAAAGTAGTTTGTGAAGTTTTCGAAAAAATATTTTTATAACGAATTGTTACAAATTAAGTAAGTTTCGCCTAGCTACTCTTTTATACCTTACTCAAGTTATCATAATTTTTATTTATATATAATTCTGCTATTTAGGCTTTCACGTTTACCTCTATCCGTCATACGAAGTAACCTTTTTGCTACCACATGCGGCTACATACAGACAAATATTGAACATGGATTCCACCTTTTCAGATTTTAAACACAACCTCCTTTTTTCCTTGCTTTCGCCTGCTTCTGGTCTCCCTTACCCTTCGTCGTTCTTCTCTTAAATATAAGATCCCTAATAATCCCCATTTTTTCGCCAACTCTCTGTATTGTGCATTTTTGGCCGCTCAAATTACCAGAGTAAATTCAACTTACCTTGTTCAAATATATGAAAAAACGTTTATTTAGTGCTGATATAAGTCTTGCGGATATCATTATCATCATTTAATTAATCTCGTCAATAGACAGGAGTATATATTTTTTTCTTAGTACCTGAGTTGTACATTGTATTGTTTTTGACCCAATGGCTTGTTACAATTATACAGACTCACCTACATTTATAGTCTGTTCAGGGTAAGTAGTGCTAATCTGCTATTTATATAGATAAGCATGTTCCTACTAGTGATATTGTTCCTGATGACTTCTTTAGCTACTACGAGATTCTCTGTGAGATTTAAGGAATTGAAGTATATTCCATATCCTGAGCCTTGTTTTGTTTCAGAACTGTTGGTGTCGATATGAATCGTACCTGCCACTTCCGGCTCTTCTATTTGTTCTGTTATAACTTCATATGGCTTATGGAAGATTTATCTGGGTGAGATGAAGTTATTGTTTCGTTGAAGGAGTGGGAGCATGTCGAGCGCCTTTTGCCAAAAGTGACGTCTCTCCTCACCAAATCGTACAGCAGGTTTTATTCCAACCGTGCAGAAGCGTGTTATTGTCATCATAACAACCTTCTTGACGTAAATATCAAGGGGAGTGAGACTAAGAACGACTTCCATGGCCCTGGTTGGTGTGATTTTTATGGCTCCTGTTATGTTGAGACATGTTGTTATTTAAATTTATTCTAGTTTGTGGATACCTGTCAATTTTTGAATTTTTGCTACCCAGACAACTGCATCGTCTGTTAGCATAGGTCTTATTTTAACCATATAAGTCCATAAAATGACTTTTGGCGAGAAACACCACTTCCACCTTACTGTTCGGCGGCATATTGTTTATAAGCAATGTATGTTTTTTTGACTCCGTTTAAGTGTGAGTTTCATGTTTACTTGTTATCAAAGGTGCTACCTAGGTACTTCAACTCTGTTGTAAAGTTTTGTTTTGTGTTTAGGAGCTCTGGTGGATTTAATTCCATTTTCATCCTTTTTCTTGTGAAAAGGACCATTTCTGTCTTCTTTGGGATTAATAGATAGTGGATGGTCCCTTGCACCACAATTGTTCTCAAAATTCCTTATTTGCAGAATGACCAGGACATCTGCTTACGCTATTCTGTAGTAACTATCATTATTGTACCTACAGTACTTATATCGTTATTAAAATAATCTATTTTACCTAATAAACATAGTAGGAATTGTCTGTCTGTCATTGTTACTTTAGTATGTGTTTAAATCTTATAAACCAAACAACAAAATTTGATTAATTTTCATACGTTTCTCAGTGTATTAAGTTCCCATGCTTTGGTACATACGAAAACTCATTTATTTTCGCTTCTTGGGGGGGGGGGGGGGAAGGTATTCTTTGCTTGGTACTAATTACAACTATATATTGTTAATAAAATTGTAATTCTATTACTAATATACATTCACTCGAAGGTACTGAAGCTGAAATGTAAGCTATGAAATTGAGATATCTAGTTTGTTTGTGTCATTTTTAACGTCATTATTTGGTTTTTGTCAGTTAATGTACGATCTCTTTGAATTGCATTAGTTTATTCCATATTGTCCTAAGATTTAAAAAAATGCCGCATCAATATTCTAATCGAGAATACTGCGACATGGTATTTGTTTATGGTTTTTGCTATAATAGCGCTTCATCTGCAAAAATCGAATACGAAAGAAGATTTCCTTATCGAAGAACTCCTGATGGAAAAACTTTTACTCGTTTTTCTTTAAATACATAAGTAAACATGGTATATTCCCTACAGTTAAAACAATGGACACCAAAATGAAGATTTTTTAATAATGATATTGTCAATATGGTAGAGGCTAATCCACAGATATGTACCCGAAAAACTAGTCTCTGAACATACCACATTCTACTCTTTGGAGGCGATTAAAGAAACATAGCCTTTATCATATTCAAGAAGTGCAAAGGCTGAACGTAGGGGATGCACTACTAAGACAGACATTTTGCAATTGGATAATTCTTATTGAAAGAATACTAGTCAGGCAGATATCTGTTTAAAAAATAAATCCCAGTTCACAAGGAAAGGTAGTTTTAATTCAAGAAACTCCCCATATGTGGGTAGAAAAAAATCTTTTGCATTCCCAACAAAAATTTTTCTGTGAATATTTGGTGCGGTGTCATTGACAATAAACTAGTTGGACCCCATATCTTTGACGATAACATTTAACTAGTGCTCTTACAGGATGCGGGATGTAAATGTAGGTGGAATGTATGTATTTTCAACATGACGGTGCATCTCCCCACTATGAGCGAATTATAAGAAATTGTTTAAATGACAATTTTCTTAATACATGGATAGGTAGAGAAAGTCCTAATAACTAACCATCAAGGTCACCTGACCTAAAGCCTCTAGACTATCATGTTTGAGGTTACCTAAAATCAAAAGTTTATTCGACTGCCCTACATAACAGCAACTTCTTTGATAATATGAGCCAGATTGTGTATGGAACAAAATAGAGGACATTTTGAACAATTACTAAAATAAATTTATTTTGTTTGGAATTGTTTGTTATTATGTACTTTTTAATTATTTATCGTTAATACATAGTATTAATTATTTAGTTTAAACCAGTTTTTTAGAGTTTCTATGTATTTTATAATTTTTGTTCGTTGTTGCAATTTTCCAGTTCGTGTGGATTAGGCCTATTGGGGGTACTACAATAAAAAAAAACGTGCCATGTACTACCTCTTGGTGGTGTGGAAAGTAATGCTATGTACAAATCTTCAATTTTTTTATATAAAAATGTAAGAATTAAATATTAATGATTAATTAATAAATTAATATGAACCATTTAAATTTTCTTAAGTACAGATCTGTAATTATTATTTGTATTGATTTCTGTGAATGTTACTTCAAATTCAATAAGTTTGTTTCAGGAATTTCTATGAAAAAGTGAAGTTAAATTAATTTTAATGGAGAAAAAATAATTAAAACCACTTCAATTACATTTTGCATTGACTAAAATTTTCATAATGTTCATTTTAACGTTAAAATTTTGATAGAAAAACGGCATAAAGAAAAATGAATAAATGTATTCAATTTATTTATGCTCTTCCTACATTTTTAATTCAATTTTTAAAAATTTGATGTATAAAGTGTTGTTTTTGGGGGTGGGTCAAATTTTAATAAATTTTGTTAAGCCGGACCTGGATTTTAAAATTGTTTAATGGGTTGATAAATTGTCCTGTAGGTGTAGATTATCCGTGCCTAATATCAAAAAATATACTAAATGGGCTAAATTTAAAATACACCCTGTAACTCGGTAATTAAGGTCGCAAGACCCATACCCTTCGCGACTTCTACATAGGGTTAAAATACTTCCCTTTCCCAATGAAACACCCTGTATAGAATAACTGGAAATGTAAATTATTCTACTAGTAAAAATGTTATTGCTACGGTGGTATAGATATTTTAATCAACATTGACAACATCAACAACTACATTCACAATAATCCGTATTTCATATAAATTAGAATAAAGGAAAATTATTGCTATCAATCTACATACTTAATGGAAAACAAATAATAAAGTTCAAAGAAGCGGATTTGTGGTTAAAATGATTGAATAGGTGAGAAAGGAAATAAATCGAAATAAAAGCTATTAGCCGAATGAATCGAGTAAATTATTTTTGACGTAAATTTTAATTTAGATATTGATTGCGATTGAGGTCGTCTCGTTTATTATTGATCAATAGAATTCCTTTGTCTTATCTAGGTACGGATGATCAGTTTTTCAGGATGGGATTTAAATGTTTTTTAACATTATCTCTAGACAATTAATTTAAGTAGATCAGTAGATCTATGGGATTTAAAAAAAAAAAAAATTAAATAATTATAAATTATATACGAGATATTTAGACTAGTATGTAAAATAAAAATATAAATTATTATAATATAATATTTATATAATATGGTAAAACCATCAAAATCTTGAGAAAAAATTCGTTTGAGAATAGAATGCCAAACAAAACAAAAAAGTAAAAAAAATCATTAATAATTTGGTGGTATAACACACAGGATATATTTAGCAAAATTGAAAATATTGTAACCTCAAGTTTAGACACACCCTGTATGCATTACAGCAAATAAATGAAAATGTTAAACATTTTTAGGAACGTTTATTCTATTAAAATTATAAAACGATGTGAAAACAGCCAAATCTGTAAGACGTAACTACCTACAAGGTGTTTGGTTTAAAAAACTGTTTGGTTTTCCTCTTATTTATAGACTACCATATATATTTAAGAATAATTGTAAAATATGGTCTTGCAACTTTTATATTAAACATTTCTTTATATCTTCAATAATAAAATATCTATCGATCAATTACCCACTGATGGGGCACCCTGTATATGTATAATTAAAACACTGTATAAAATGAAATTCTTTCATCACAGCTTGGTCCTTATAAGTTGAAAAATATTCTAGTGATAAATAAAGTATTACTCTAAAACTGAAATAAAATACAGGGTGTTTCATTTCAAAACATGTTTTTACTTTCCAGGTAAAAGCATAATACCCTTTATATCAAAAAATGTTTTTAATTTATATTGTTTTCAAATCCACATAACTTTTATTCAAAACATGTGTCTATAATACAAATTGAAATATCAAGCAATTATGCACTAATGGGACAGCCTGTATAGAACTACGACGAAAGTTAACGTCTTCTTTCATCCTTTCAGACTTCCTTTTAAACTACTCTTGATTATTTTTGACTCCCCGCCTTGAATAGTCCAGCCTTCTCTACAAGATTTTGACACGGTGTGGCTGCAGATTCATTGGCTAATTGTGCCACCATTTGGATTTATTAATTTCTCTTTTATTTCGCACCATAGATGGGTTTCCGAGAACTTAGTCTCGGGTAAACCATTCATGAAGTGTTTGACTACCTTGATCGATAAATGAGTTTATAGGTACACCATCAGCCAGCGGCCCGGTAATATACTTCTTTGACATCAGTACTTGACATCCTATACAGGCCTATATTCTTTTCTTTTTCTGTGTTAACTTCTGTCTGTATTTATATTTACCTTGTATATATAATGGCTATTCCCCAGAATAAATTTTTAGATTTTCATTGTGTATGGCCCATGACTTTAATGAACGTCCAAACTTCTAAATGTTTGTATACCGATGGGCCAGAGCATGTAGTTGGCATTAAAGCTTGGGCCGCGAAAGCGTTAAGGTAGTATTGTATAGAGGCGCTATAAGTACCAGGTCTTCAACAATACCCGAAACCTACGTGATCTGATAACCATCAAAAGCCCATCGAAAGGGCCTGATTTGACGTAAAAGGAACTAAACTGAACTGTCAGTCCTGTCAGAAAAGTCACTGGCGTTCATTTGGGGACTGAAAATATTTATAATATATTTGTTTACATTTTATAAACACCTTTATTCCATTTTTCATTTAATATTAATAAAGCAATTAATTTTTTTTTAGAGATTGTTGGTGGCTTATTCCTCTTTTGTTGGTAAGTACTTTATTTAGCGTAACTCGTAAAAGTTAATAGAGAGTTATTACAAGTTCACCTAAGGTCAGTCACTATTAGTGCATGCGCAGATCACTAACTTTAATAAAGATTGTGCCTGTCCTTAATAGAGAGATATTGCAAATTTCTATAAAGTCAGCCACTAATCGTGACATCGTAATAAGAGTCAAATAAAATCCAAGCTAAAATCAGACTTATTGCAAACCTGAAATTTTGACATTAGAATCCTCGTCCTTATACTTATTTCTAACCTTACAAGGTTTAAATGACGATTATATTAAATATTTAATAATAAAAAACTTCTAACGGATACGAATGTCGCCGAGCGCATCCGAAAGCTATAAAGTCGCCACTACCTGCTGCCCTTAAACATCCACAATTAAGGACAGGCACAATCCTTAATAAAGTCAGTTTTAGAACATAAACATATGCGCATGCTTAGATGTCAAAATAAGAGCAGCACTAATAGTGACTGACCTTAAGTGAACTTGCAATAACTCTCTTATAAGGACAGACACAATCTTTATTAAAGTTAGTGATCTGCGCATGCTCAGATGTCAAAATAAGAGCGGCACTAATAGTGACAGATCTTAACTGAACTTGCAATAACTCTCTAATGACTGTATATAATTTATTTCAGGTAACAAAATTATTTTATATTCGTAATTGTATTCTAAAATTTGAGGAACGTTTTCCAGGTGAATAAATGGTATGTGATTCTTTTTTGTCGCCATAAACAAATACTTGTTCAAAATTATAAAACAGGAAAAAGCTCTAAAAGGCCCACAGTAATAAAAGCTGTTGAAGATGTGCAAATTAACATGGTGCAAATTTTCAATAAATTAGTAAAAAAAAAACAGCACCTCAGACAGGTATGAACGGTATTTCAAAGACTGACTCTGGCGAGGGAAATTCAACACACTTTTTTTAGGTTTGTCGCTACAAACTAACCATAAAGTATTGAAAACATTTCTGATAATGCATTCCCTATAAAGTTTCGGTACTGCAACAATCATTTTATCTTAATTTTGTTAAACCTACCTATAGAATATTACTGATCGCTCAATTCAAAATCGTTTGTGTGACGTTTATAAACTGGAGCACCTATATTAAAGGAAATACAAAATATAACTGATGAGAAAATGCATACCTAATGTATTTAAAAAAGAACGATTAATGCTTGTATTAAAGCTGGTGGTAAAGATTTTGAACAGATAGTTACTGTGAATTAGTATCGTTTGTGTACCACCGATTACTACTCAATATCCTTTTAAATAATATGTATGCCTTTATAAATTAAAGTGAGATCTGTAAGGTAAAACAAATATGTGCTTGTTACATTAATAATATTAATATTTTTTGTATAGATATAAGTAACATAATGTATTTTGTAAATGGTTTAAACCCTGTAATAAATAAAAAATAGAACAAACTTTAAAAAATATTTATTACTTCCCCTTGCCCAGGTACAATTCCAGTAAGTTTAAGATTGTTGTAAAGTTTCAGCTGTAGCCAAATATCTTAGAGTCGATCTAAAATAAATAATTTTTAATTTTATTCATATTTTAAATCATAACATTTTTTACCCATAACTTTCTTGCGTCCTGTTCTGGTAAAGGTTTTTTTTGTAATGGTGGAAATACCTAGTACGAACCATATTTCAGTTTACTATTCTCTTCGTTAAATACAAACTAGATATAAATAGCTCAGTTTTTTAAGGTTAGTTAATTATATCATAATTTTTAAAATTAGATTATTGCATTTGACTAAATATAATTAAAATATCGAATTCTAACAATAACGTAAAGCACCTCTAACTAATATTATGATTTTGTGTTGTAATTCTAACTGCATTTTTTGTTCTCGTAGTTACAGACAATAAAAAAAGATCTATTTTGTAATAAAATACCTACGGCACGGGCTCACATCTAGGGATTTTTACTTTTATTTTCACCAATCGCTGTTATGACGATTTGGTCACGTGGGTTTTCGGTATTGTTGAAGACCCAGTATTATTTCGCACAGAGATAAAACGTCGCACTAGGCGTGGCTTAGAATCGTAACAATATGGCTGTCTCGCTAGGCGCTGACTCTCTAAAAATTGTAAGAATTTTAATATATTTTGAATAATAGATTTTTTATTTTAACTAGGGTCATGTAAATAGGCAATGCATTTTTTAAAGAATAAATAAAATAAAATGGGAAGAAAAAAATCTTCTTAAAAAAATTATTAATGTGATGCCTTATTTGATTTTTGTTTGGAAAAATGATAAATCCTAACATTTACGTACTGTCATAGCTTTTATTAACAATACTCGATGGTTATCCAATGCTGATGATCATAACTATGAACTGGTAAATTAAAAAAACTATTTTTATTTAAAAATTGTGTAAGTATTATATTAACCACAAATGTTGTTGATATTTGCTTATATGATTAGGAAATAACACTAATTCTTAAAACGTTTTCGCGTTGAATATATACCTCCAAAACATCTGTTATTCTATTGAGATATATTGTAGTCCACTTTTATTTTATCTGTAAAAGAAAATAGATACAAATTCCTTGTGTCACTTATCAAAGCAGATATACGTTCAAAACAAAATATGTTTCATTAAAAATGGAACAAAATATCCCGCTATATACGCAATAATATATTTGGAAAATTCTGATAGAGGGTCTGGCAAATAATCATGTTCCCGGTTAATTCATTCAACTCACTGTCAGAATTGTCCTCTTAGGAAATCTGAAAGGAAAACTTTTGTTATTTGGGCTTTATTTGTTAGTTAATAGTAGTTCGAGGCGTTTAACATTTTTGCTTTAATACTCGTAATTAAATTGACTTCATACAGTTTTTAATAAAAATAAGGCATTATTTATAATTATAGACGAAATAAAAATAAAAATGCTATTTTTTATCGATTCTTTACAAGAATAATGTATATTTAATCTAAATAACTAAAGAATATACTAACAATTAGTTTGACAGAATTGTCACTCATTTAAAATTTTAAAAATAATAGTAGTCGGTAGACCAAAATATGAACTGATTGGTAGAGATAATTTTTTTTGCAGTGTTCTTACTACATAAAACCGTTAGCTTAAGAAACAATTACCGTAAAATATTTTGACCCAGAAACTATTTAAATAAGCAAAATATAAAAATATATTTTTTTAAATACTACCCTGTTGGTTGTTGACCTATGAAATGTTATGCCTGTCGATTTCCTTTTATCAACAGCATTCCTGCTATTGCAGTATGACAAGGAAGCACATATTATTTAAATAGCACACCAAAAGTAAATAAAAACAGGAAAACTTGGTCATTAAATCAACATTAATTAAATCACAACAATGCGACAGCAAGTGTTGTATCAATATGGCGGACTGATGCCGCTTTTGACTACGTGATCACATCTCCCTATAATACTATCTTAATGGTTCCAGGTAAGACACTGACGTTAAAATGACGTAATTTACTGACGTTACATAAGGTCATTTTGTGACTATGTACATCATGTATGCAGTCACTAAAATAAAACAATTTGCAAGCTTCAAAACATAATAACAACAAAACTAAAACTATACTTTTTTCAACATGCCGATCACGCTATATAACAAACAAATATAGTTTAAAAAAAAACTAAAAAACACGCTTTTAAAGCATATCAAACTAAAAAGTAAAAAATAATTTTTCAAATAAGCTTAAAACAATAATAAATGCAAAATACTAGTATTATTGTGAAAAAGCGGCGGGCGCTCGATGTACGAGAAATATTGACAAAGCGCCCCACGCTTTTTTTCACAATAATACTAGTATTTTCCATTTATTATTGTTTTAAGCTTATTTGAAAAATTATTTTTAACGTTTTAGTTTGATATGCTCTAAAAGCGTGTTTTTCAGCTTTTTTAAACTAAATATATTTATAATCGTCTACAATTTCTTATTATCATCCTACATTCTTCATTTAAATGTTGTCCAAATATTTCTGTTTTCTATTTAGATTCTTTTACTAAGGATAGTTATTTTACTGCTCTTTGTATTTTTTAAATTTACTTACTCCTCTACTTTCTTTGTCCACTATCTATTTCTTTTTATATTGTTGTTTATTTTTCTTGTTCCGCATACTTCTATTGCCGTATCTAATAATATTTCTTTTGGTGATTGTAAACTTAAATAGTTAATTTCAATATAAATGTTCACGCATTTAAAAATTATCTTCAATGTTTGAATTAATTAATAATATTGTTAGTTCGATAAGGTATGTTTTTCAGCTTGAAGCTAAAAGCTTTTACTTTTCGTCCGCTTTTATTGTTTCTAGTGAATAATAATTTGTTTGCTTTTTTAATTGAATCTACTTTCCTTTAAACTATTTTGATGTTATAATTACACATTTTCTTGTTTATACATTGATTAATAAAACAACTTAATAATAGTACGGAGATGATTTATTATCGAATATCTTTCACGGAAAATAATTAGTTCGAAAACAAACAAAATTTGGTGTTACTTCCATTGCTGATAATATTATACTCGTATTTTTTCACCAAATTAACCGCAAAGTGTTATGTTATTTACAATATATATTTGAATTGACCAATTGGGAAAGATGTAATATTTCCCGATAAAAAGCCAATCACTAAATACACTTAATTAAATTATGCACATTTTGATAAGAAGGTTTCAGCATTTTAACTTTCACTTTTGATGATTTTCATATGCAAAGGGATATCTATTTGATTGTTATTTATTGTTAGTTACCGTATAAACACCTAATACTGTGTCAAAAGTTATTTATTTAATTTATATTTAATATATATTTAATTTAATCTAATTATTTTTTTTGCTAATAACTTGTTAGTTAAATTCTAAGCCGAATTTCACCAACTCATAAATATAACACTGAGCTAGGCTGGAGGATTTAAGACTTCTTTCCACAAGTTTTTTTTAAACCTGGCAACAACTAAGGTGACAAATTTGATACCCAACGAGTTACTCATAACAGGCCCTAGTCGGCGAACGGTCAATGAGGGGTTAAGATTTTTATTGGTCTCAGACAACGGTCAAAAATTTCACATTATTGTGATCTGAAATGTGTGTCTAAATCGAACTGTCACAGTCAAATAAAATTCAATATGGTCGTTGATTTTTTGACGTTATAGCTCATCAGAAATAAGTTTTTCTTGCTTTTGAAATCGACTTTTTGTGAATAACTATGATCTTTTTAAAATGGATATTGAATATTTACAACAATGGTTAATAGCACATGTAGATGAAGCTAGGTTAGAATAATAGTTGTTTATGTATCACGGGCATCAGGCATTTATGGACCTCAACGTGTAAGTAAGAGCCCGAGCCGTAAGGTCCATAAACGCTGTTTACACCCGAAATACATACAAAATTTTATGCACGACCCTTTTGATGATAATTTATATAACAAATATACTGGGTGTCCCATTAGTGCGTAATTGTTCAATATTTCAATTTGTTATACACATAAAAAAGTTTTAAAGAAAAGTTATACGGACATATTTTAAAAATATTTTAGATATACAGGATGTTGCGTTTTTGCCTGGCAAATAAAAAATTATGGTTTTTAAATAGAACACCCTGTATTTTATTTTATTTTATTTTATTTTATTTTATTTTATTTTATTTTATTTTATTTTATTTTATTTTATTTTATTTTATTTTATTTTATTTTATTTTATTTTATTTTATTTTATTTTATTTTATTTTATTTTATTTTATTTTATTTTATTTTATTTTATTTTATTTTATTTTATTTTATTTTATTTTATTTTATTTTATTTTATTTTATTTTATTTTATTTTATTTTATTTTATTTTATTTTATTTTATTTTATTTTATTTTATTTTATTTTATTTTATTTTATTTTATTTTATTTTATTTTATTTTATTTTATTTTATTTTATTTTATTTTATTTTATTTTATTTTATTTTATTTTATTTTATTTTATTTTATTTTATTTTATTTTATTTTATTTTATTTTATTTTATTTTATTTTATTTTATTTTATTTTATTTTATTTTATTTTATTTTATTTTATTTTATTTTATTTTATTTTATTTTATTTTATTTTATTTTATTTTATTTTATTTTATTTTATTTTATTTTATTTTATTTTATTTTATTTTATTTTATTTTATTTTATTTTATTTTATTTTATTTTATTTTATTTTATTTTATTTTATTTTATTTTATTTTATTTTATTTTATTTTATTTTATTTTATTTTATTTTATTTTATTTTATTTTATTTTATTTTATTTTATTTTATTTTATTTTATTTTATTTTATTTTATTTTATTTTATTTTATTTTATTTTATTTTATTTTATTTTATTTTATTTTATTTTATTTTATTTTATTTTATTTTATTTTATTTTATTTTATTTTATTTTATTTTATTTTATTTTATTTTATTTTATTTTATTTTATTTTATTTTATTTTATTTTATTTTATTTTATTTTATTTTATTTTATTTTATTTTATTTTATTTTATTTTATTTTATTTTATTTTATTTTATTTTATTTTATTTTATTTTATTTTATTTTATTTTATTTTATTTTATTTTATTTTATTTTATTTTATTTTATTTTATTTTATTTTATTTTATTTTATTTTATTTTATTTTATTTTATTTTATTTTATTTTATTTTATTTTATTTTATTTTATTTTATTTTATTTTATTTTATTTTATTTTATTTTATTTTATTTTATTTTATTTTATTTTATTTTATTTTATTTTATTTTATTTTATTTTATTTTATTTTATTTTATTTTATTTTATTTTATTTTATTTTATTTTTATTTTATTTTATTTTATTTTATTTTATTTTATTTTATTTTATTTTATTTTATTTTATTTTATTTTATTTTATTTTATTTTATTTTATTTTATTTTATTTTATTTTATTTTATTTTATTTTATTTTATTTTATTTTATTTTATTTTATTTTATTTTATTTTATTTTATTTTATTTTATTTTATTTTATTTTATTTTATTTTATTTTATTTTATTTTATTTTATTTTATTTTATTTTATTTTATTTTATTTTATTTTATTTTATTTTATTTTATTTTATTTTATTTTATTTTATTTTATTTTATTTTATTTTATTTTATTTTATTTTATTTTATTTTATTTTATTTTATTTTATTTTATTTTATTTTATTTTATTTTATTTTATTTTATTTTATTTTATTTTATTTTATTTTATTTTATTTTATTTTATTTTATTTTATTTTATTTTATTTTATTTTATTTTATTTTATTTTATTTTATTTTTAGAAACGTTTAGTAATACTGTATTTAACCCTAAAATGTTTTAAAAAATATTACAGTTTGGTCAAGCAATTAATTTATTTTTTATAATTAGAGAATAATGCAGGCCCCAAATTAAATTAATATAATTTAGGTAGAGAAATTGTTTAATGTACAGACTTATGAGCTACTAAGCTAACAAATAGTGGTTATAGAAATTGTATATTTTATACAGAGTTTTGTGAAACATATCTTAAATATGGCTTAATTTAATTTCAATTTACTCAATTTTTCCAAACCCAACACCCTATATATTATTTTAGTATAAAATTCCTTATAAATTTAACTATCCAACGATACCAATATGTTAGTCAATAACACATATATAGGGTGTCCCATCAGTGCGTAATTGATCGATAGCTGTTTTAATATTGAAAATACAAAAAAAACAATTCTTAAATAAACAGGGTGGTCCATAAATGAGGGACTAACCAAACTTATACATTTTTAAAACAAAACTACCTATAGGCAGTTATATATTTGATTGTTTTCATATCGTCAAAAAATTTATATAGACTTCATTTATTTGCTATCTTTTATATAGGGTGTGTCAAAATGCCAGATAACGATTTTCTAATTTTTTTAAATGGAATACTTTATATGTTATATAAGCAATTATTACAGGGTATTCCATTTAGAAAATTGAGAAAATCATAACCTCACGTTTTGACACACCCTATATACAACATAACAAATGAGTGAATTCATTTAAAATTATTTGGCGATGTGAAAACAAATATGTATAACTTAAATATGTATAACTAAACTACATGCAGGGTGTTTTGCTTTAAAAAAGGATAGATTTGGTCAGCACCTCGTTAATGGACCACCCTGTATATTTACGAATAATTGTTAACCCACACCACTACAGTCAACACGCGTACCGAGCAGGAAGATCTACAGAAACTGCCCTGGTACAGTTGACTGACGTAATCCAGGATGCACTGACAAACAAAGAAACGGTCATGTGTGACTTCCAAGACATAGAAGGAGCTTTTGACAACACAACACACGAATCTTTCAAAAGAGCACTTGTATACAGAAGAGTAGATAACATCACATCCAGAGACACAGATAGGGCAGGACACCATCTCCAACTGCACAACCAGAGGATGTCTACAATGTAGAGCCTAACCGTAGACGAACTTCTATGCAGATTGGCTAACCTCGGCACACCCTGTCAAGGTTATGCCGACGACAGTCACATTTGCTAGAGGCAAGTTTGGAAATATCCTGTGTGATATAGTCCAACGAGGACTAGAACATACCAAAAGATGATTCTGTGAAGTGGGGCTTAGTATAAATCCTACAAAAACAACACTAGTAGCCTTTTTAAGAAAAAGAAAACTTAATCTCAAAACCGTTAAATTGAACAGGATATATATAGAATGGAAAAATGAAGTCAAATATCTAGGCTTAACGCTGGACAACAAACTTCTATGGAACACACATGAGAAGGAAGTAGTAAATAAGGCTACAAAAGCCCTAATGGTATGCAGAAACAATGCGGGTAAACGATGGGGATGTAACTCAAACATACTGCGATGGATGTATACTGCCATAGTGAGACCAATCATGACTTACAGGGCTATAGCCTAGAGTAACAGAACTAATTTAGCTTCTATGAGAGCTAATATCTCAAAAGTATAAAGACTAGCCTGTGTTTGCATCACCGGTGCAATGAGAACCTGCCCTACGGCCGCAATGGAGGTGATCTTAAACCTCACTCCTTTACATTTGATGTTAGAGAATGTGGCAAAAAGGACACGATTTAAAATGATCAGAAACGGAGTAATCAGACGAAAATCTATTTGCTTCAGGACTAAAGATACCTGGAACATGCCCCAGGATGAAACGCTAAAGAAGTACAGTTTTGTTAAAAACTTCAAAATCACAGAGCTGGGCTGCAAGAAAGAATGGAGCCAAGAAGTCCATCACGCTTGCAACTGAAAGACATGCTATGCAGTGGTATACGGACGGTTCCAAAACCATAGAAGGAAATAGAATATGAGTGTATGGGCCGAGAACCAAGCACTGTGAAAGCTTGGGAAAATATCCAAGCATCTTCCAGGCGAAAATTCACACCATCAAGAAGTATATCCAATTTAACATCGAGAAAAACTATCATAGACAATAGATTATTATCAAGTCCGATAGCCAAGCAGCCATCAAAGTGTTGAGTTCTTACGTAATTAGCTTAAAAATGGTCTGGAGATGCCTAGAACAATTGAATGAGCTAGGCGAGAAAAATAGAGTTACCCTCACTTGGGTCCCGGGACATAACGGGGTACAGGGTAACGAGATTGCAGATAGTCTTGCAAGGAAAGAGGCTCAAATACCCTTAGTAAGACCTGAGCCGTTCTGCGGTATCAGCATATTATCTGACAGACAACGCGATATAAACAATTCTTTCTTATTGGTTATTGGGACCGTCCAGATGCAGGTCCTTACATGTAATCCTTTCCCATGTTTATGACAGGCTGGCCTTAGTTTCCTAAAAGCTGCGGCAGAAATTAGTTCAATGGTAGTCTCTCAGACGACGCCGGTCCGTTAGTGCTACTTATTTGGCTGTCATTGACCTCAAGAAATATGGCTGGACCATCAAAACGAGTGCGTTGGGGTGATCGCTTATGTCCTAGTAAAAATCGCAGAATGACCAAATACTTGTGCCTACGTTGCAAAAAGTTCGTTTGTCTACAGTGTACGAAACCATTATGTAAGAGTTGCATTTAAAAATACTGAACTTTGGCTCATGCTAGAAATCAACTGTTTTTTTAGATTTGCATTTTATGTAAGTTTTTGTTTACCTAATATTTTGACAATTTAATATTGCAATATTAAAGAAATTTTTTTCTTGTATTTTTTGCCTTTCGTTTAAGAATATGTACTTTTTCAAAATTTCTGTGCGGGTTTTAGTTTTGGGTTTAATTTTTTTATTTATTTAGTTACAAATGTGTTTATTTTTACATAATATTATTATTAAGTAATGTTTTTAACATTTATGTTAAATAAAACATTTTATTTTGTCTATTTTATTTTTTTCCCTTAGAAAAAAATTAGTCTCACAGACTATGTCGGACCAGTTACGTTACTGGCAGAGTGCCGGACCAGTTAAGGGTTAAATATGGTCGTAAAACTTTTATATTAAAAATGTCTTCGTATTTCTAATAATAAAACAGCTATCGATCAATTACGCACTGATGGGACACCGTGTATATATGTTATTGACTAACATATTGGTATCGTTGTTTAGGCAAATTTATAAGTAATTTTATGTTAAAATAATATACAGGATATTGCATTTGAAAAAATTGAGAAAAATTTAACCTAAAATTATCCATATTTAAGACATATTTCAAAACACTCTATATAAAACAAACCAGTTCTATCACCACTATTCGTTAGCTCAGTATCTTGTAAGTCTGTGTATTAAACAATTTTGAAATGAATGTAAACCTACCTAAATTATGATAATTCAATTTGGGGACAGCATCACTCTCTAATTTCAAAAAAATAATTGTTTGACAATACTATAATATTATTTAAAAATTTTCTAGGGTTGAGTACAGTATCACCAAACCACCCGAAAAATAAAATTAAATATGGTGTTCTATATAAAAATCATACATTTTTATTTGCCACGCAATACCCTGCATATCCAAAAATATTTTTAAAACATGTGTTTTTTTAAATCCATATAACTTCTATTAAACACTTTTTTGCGTGTCTATAACACAAATTGAAATATTAAAGAATTACCCACTAATGGGACACCCTATATAAAAAATTTTGTACGACCGTTTTAATGATCGCTTATTAATAAATAACTGTTTTTTTTGCCTTTTGTGAGCAGGTTATTACAAAAGAAATTTACTTTACTGCCCGGCGGGCGGTAGTTCGCGAGCGGTAAAGTAGTCCGCGGGAGATAAAGAGGCACTTTACGCCCGCTATACGTATTCATAATCTGGACTTTATCGCCCGGTCGTGCATTAAATATAAAAATACGGTCTCTTTACATTTTCAAGGATATATTTGTTATAAGTATAAACTCAAGTAAAAAGTAATTAGTGAATGGCAACTGGATCACACAGAGAGTGGAATTTCTCCTATGAGCAATATGGATATTATGGCTTATGTAGTGTTAACCCATGGTTAATATGCTAAAGGGCAAATGAAGACATTCAAAAGTTTTCAGGCCTATGAATCAGGATTTGTTTTGAAAACTGGAACCAACATTTTCATTACACTATACGTTATATCATAACTAAAACTGTTTATTAATATTGTAGGTTCTTTTAACTCCTAGTTGTAATTTTTTTATTTTTTTTTTCACATTGAACTATTATTACGTACCTATATATTAATTTTAAATAGATATTTTTAAAATATTTGTTGTTGAAGTAATATTTAGCTCATTATGCTAAATTAAGATTATCTCTAGTGTAGAATGGTGTTTTAAATGTTATAAAAATGTTGTAAATGGTTTTATTATTTTCTAATAAATAAACTTTACTTGAATATTTAGTTATATTTTAATTGCAATAACAATAAAAATCATGGAAAACAAAAAAGTATTAAAATGTAATGAAAAAGTGGAAAAATTTAAATATTTGGGAAATTCAATAGCTAGAACTGGAGAATAGAAACTTAAAATAGCAGCAAAAATAGTCACTACAAATAAAATCTTCCACGAAAACAACAAACTATTTAAAAAATATGATTTATAAAGAACACGGAAATGAAGATCTACAACACAATAATCAAACCAATATTACTGAATAAAGCAGAAACAATAAGTAAAAAAGAGGAAAAATATCTAAGAATTATGAAAAGAAAAGTTATGCAAACAACATTAGGAACAATTAAAATCATAGAAGAAGAATACAGAATAATTAAAACAAATGAATAAATTGAACAAGAGCACAAGAAGACGTTAAAAAATAAAGCAATCCAGAGTTACGTGGTTAGGACAAGATTGTAGAGCAAGATATGTCAATGTTACAATGGTAGAAGAAGACGTGGAAGATCCAGATCAGGATAGCTGAAGGAATTGAAAAAATATCTAAGCTGGGCAGGTGTGAATATTTGGCAAGAAAGATTGAGGGACATTGTGAAGGGTATTATTTAAGATAATGAGATTGATCCATTAAAATATTGATCTAGAGAGCAAACAGCGGTTTGATCCAACTAGGGGTGTTTCTAACACCTATACGTATAAACATGGAATAAAAAGTTGACTTTTTAGACCAGTTATAAATCATATGTGAGATGTGAAACTTTAGTAAAATCCCAAATATCAGATACAGGGGTGACTGTAAATCGGAAAAAAAGCATTATTTATTTTTACTACCTGTATATTATATAGTCTTTGGTCTATTTTTGAAACAATCCTATAACCCTCGTATTCAAAACTATAAAAAAATATTGCGAAATACTGTATTGTAAATAACTTTTATTTTTAGTTCTGGCTCCCTAGTATCCTCACACTTACAAAAATTTAAATGAAGAACCAAAACTGCATTTACTACTAAGCAATAAATAATTTAATGAATAAATACATTATTCAATATTGCATAAATGTTTTAACCGTAGCCTAAAACTTAAATTAGACGTTATTGACCGCTTACAGCCCAACATTTTTGCACCAATGAAATAAACAAAAGAGAAATTTATTTACCTAACAATGCATTAAGTGAAGATCCTCCTACTTAACTATCTGTCTTTGTCTCGGTCATTACGACAATTGGATGTAGAAGTACATTTGAAATAAAAATAGGTGTCTTTGATACCAGTAGAAGCATGTTTGCTGCTTGAGTGGCAACCAATGAAGTGTTGGACAATAACCGCGGCGCCATCTTTGATCTCTGCAAAAAACAAAGGGGCAATCAAAGTACAAATTAGCCGTGTCCGTTTGTAATGACCACAAACAGGTGAGAATATATTATTCACTTCGTCAGTTAAATAGTAACCAGTCGGCTAGAACTAATCTTGAAGAATCCATAATGATTGTAATAGCTGAACTAGTTTGTGATTATCGAAATCAATACGATAATAATTATTGTTATTAATAATTCCATATAGGAAAGAGGAAAGTGTACTTACTGGATTATTATTGTTATTTATTTGTTTTGCTGTAAACAGATTTACTCTCGAAGTGATTATTATTTACTAGTGCATTTAATTTGTAATACAGAGCGTTGCATTTTTATGCGACTATCTCATCAAGTTGAGCCAATATATTTTCACATTCTTGTTTTTAAAAAGAGGCTTAAATGCAAGAATTGTTTCAAATTTTTATTAATCGAATAAAACTCCATCGTTAACTAATTAAATTTGTATAACATTACTAACGATAAGTATAATAAACCTATGCTTATAAAAAGCTGCCGTAAAATAAATGCGGCCAAAAAGTGACACTTTATTGATGTTATTTTTCATGACAGTCTCCTAAAAAGTATTTTTTTTTAATTTTCATAGTTTTCCAAGAAAAAAAATGTATTGGGTTTGACCGAGATTCGATCGGGCGTCACGAAACACAAATTGCTTAATTTTGAGTTGTTTGACGTCCCGTTTACAGGGGTTATAAACGAAATCCTTATAGATAACACTTCCTGGACTTGCCACTATCCTTATAAAAAGCTTTTTCCAACACATTACTGTTATTTTCCGACTGTTATGTTCTAATTTAACAGTTTTCCATCATACAAAGTTGCCTCGTAACTTTTAAAATTCGGCCAAACATGTACGTTACGGATAACGTAAACGTTCAATCATAGGATCCAATATGTTTAATAATAACATAAAACATTTGATAACTAAAATAAAAAGATGTCTTGGAAATCGACTAGTATTTTATAAAACAATTAAAGTATAATATTAAACATACACAAGGTTTCTTAAACTATACTCTTCTTAACTGTTAAGAAACAAATTTTGACATTTAAAATTATTATTTTTAATAATAAAATGTAAGATTTGATAACTAAAATACAAAGATGTCTTAGAAATATAGAATACTGCTTTATTAAATAATGAAATATAATAGAAAATATAGGTTTATTAACTGTTAACAATCACATTTTAACATTTACAAATAACGTTTGATAGTAAAAGTTCACATTTGATAACTATGACACAAATGTTGTATTGAACAATTAAAATATAACGTTAAAACATATATTTGTTAACATTTAACATATTTGATTTATGTTAATAAATCTATTTTAATTTTAAACCAGTAAATAAGTTTATTATTAATATATCTTTATAGCTTTTAACTTATGACGTGGTTATAGTGAACTTACGTAAGTTCGGCCATATCCAAACCTACCATATGTTAAATATTAATAAGGTTTCTTAACATTAAACAAACGTTTCTCTCAGTGTTCCAGTTGTTGTTTTAAAACTGAAGAATCCTTACAGGTGGCGTTCCCTCGAGCGGCTAACGCTGGCGATGATCGCGTAGTGATTATCGCTCAGTGATGATCGCAATGGGTATGTTTTCCTACGAGCGTTTGCGATATTAATTTCAAGCGTGTATCGATAATTTTCTATCCAGTTGTTTTGTGTCTGTCATGGTTTTTCTCACGTTTTTGCGATGAGTTTGAAGTGGAGTAGCAAACAAATAGTCACATATATGCTGTATGAAGAAGCCGAAGATGATGACATAATACTTCAGATGTGTGAGACTGATGATAGAAAATTCCGAATTTTTTTGAGATTTTTTTGCAGATTTTAAGAGCTAGTTTTTTCGGATTATGCTGCATGACGCATATTTATTGTAGGATCATAGGTTTATTACATCAATGAAGGCATGCAAAAAATCAAAAAGTTTGAGTGAAATTTCCGCAAACATTTTTTCTGGTCGTGGCAATATGGTTCGTTACTAAGGTAACATCAATATCTCTAGATATGTTTGTCAGTTTTTGGATTAAGGCCCTTAGGTCTTGTACACACTACTAAACATAAAATTTGGGTAGCAAAATGTTTAAAATGCTATAACCTAAAATTAAAATAAAAACGGTTCTTGATGATTTTTGCGGATTTGGAATCCTTATTTCACGTAAATTTTCTGTGGTCTAAATATTTATTTTGAGTATTGAAATTTACATATTATACCGGATCGATAATAGACAAACACGTAGCGACAAGAACAAGTTTTTTACATTAAATTATACAAGATTGGTTAACAACGGCCAAAAGTCAATTCTTACAAATTTGTAATTCTAAACCTAATTTAAAGGTTCCTGCAATTCCAAAAAACAAGGTGTACTGTAATAACAAATATTAGGTAGGTATGGATAAGGATACTTAGTGGTAATTGGCAATTTTTAATATATGAAAAAAAAATTAGCCTGAAAAACATAAATTGTTTGTTCATTAATTTTTCAAATGCTTACTTTGAAATATGGGCATGGGGTGGACAAAGAACTCTGAGATTTTTGTACAGAACAGTGAGAAGGATATTAAATAAAAACAGCTTGAGGTAAGAATTTATTTTTACAAAAACTGAAATAATGCCAAACAAACCTTAGAGCGCGTCGTACGCTACGTTTTTGTCTATTATCGACCCAGTATAATGTGTAAATTTTAACCCTCATATAAAATGCTTAGACCATATAAAATCTACGTGAAATAAGGATTCCAGTATCGCAAAAATCATCAAAAACCTGCAATCCAATGTCAAGATATAGCATTTTAAAAATGTTGCTACCGAAATTTTATGTTTAGTAGTGTGTACAAGACCTAAGGGCCTTAATCTAAAAACCTACAAAAACGTCTAGAGATATTGATTTTACCTTAGTAACAAACCATATTGCAACGACACACAAAAAATTTTTGCGGAAATTTAAAGTATACAAACTTTTTGATTTTTAGCATGACTTCATTGATCACCCTGTATTTAATAAACCTATGGTCCTACGATAAATATACGTCATGAAGCTTAATCTGAAAAAAACTAGCTCTTAAAATTTGCAAGCCGCGTTCAAAAATTTCATTCGTGTTGAAAATATTGAACTTCAAATTTTGTCTAAAAATCTCTATGTGTAAGTTCGAGTGGCCAGCAGTTTATTTGATTTTCTGTAACAGTATTGTTGGCATTGTTAAAACATCATGAATAGTAGGCATGACTGGTAACTGCCTGATGATTGATTAGTGATGACTGATGAAATACATGGTGAAATTATATTTTGATTATACTGCCACATTCGGGATTCAAGTTCAGAAATTTGGCTTCATTTATAAAGTGTGGTGGCAATTTTTTTACTGATGACGCAATACTTCGAAAAAACAAAAACAAATCAACAGAATCATCTTCTTCAGACATATTTTTTTTTTATTATCGTATTTCGCTCCGTAGCTCTCTTGTTCATTATATCTGCCATTTTTTTCAGATATTCTCCTTCATTTATTTTACGTCTAATAATCGAAACGTCTTCAGCTTGGCTTAGAGCTAAAGGACGTTTAACAGTTTGTTTGCCTGTGCATCTAATAGTTGCAAACCATCTTCCTGCAGGATTTCAGCCTCTACTACTATCACATCACCGCTTAGATCCTCATCATCACTACCATTGTCGTCCACATCTTGTTCACCTTTGAACCCTAGTTTTATGCATTTTTGTTGAATATTTAAATTACTCTTGAAAATGAAATAAACATTTACTTCATGCTACATTTCGGCCCATAATAGCTAATACTGTTAAGTGCATATCAGATTGGTATACTTTAACAAAAAAATCATCCATTACTACTGGAATACTTACGGTCGTTGATAATTAGCAGTTTCCAAGAAATATAACATATCGGCTAAAACCCACTTTTGCGGTTTTTTACAGTCACTTGCGTGTCTGTAGTTTTTCCGCTCTTCTCCTACTATCATAGGTTTCCTTTATATTCTTCCACCTTTTCCGACAATCCGGATCTAGAAATAGAAAAATAGTTGCATGACATTACAAATTATCTCAGTAAAATATTGTTTGATTTATTTTATTAAGTTATTTTCAGATATATTGTTATATATTTTTTTACAGGTTTCTGGCTACCGGGGAGACTTTCGAATTCTTAGCGTTTGCATTCAGGATATCACCAAGCTATATCTCTAAACTTATACAACAAACTTTAAGAGTTTTAAGAGAGAAGTTGATGCCAATCTACCTTCCAACTTTAGCGTTAGAGGAGAAGAAGAAGAGAAAAACAGAAGAAGTTTCGAAACACTGGAATTTTCCCAATTATATGGGAGCTGTAGACGAAAAACAGAATTGTGTGTCCAGCGCGATCTGATTCCCTATACTTCAACTACAAAAGTTTTTTTCCGTTCTTCTTCTTCTTCTTCTTCTTCTTGCATGCCATAGTCAACGCAAATTATCAGTTTATATTTATTGATGTTGGATCCTATGGGAAGTAAGGGGCAACGGAATATTTGAGAAGTCTGATATAGGAAGAGACTTAAGGAGTGGAAACATGTTTTCGCCCCCGTGAAAGCTTCCAAATTCCGCTGAGCGAGAATCGCTGAGTGATCATCGCAACAATCTCTCGGAGGAAATTTTTCCTTTAAATGGTAAATATGCCAGCACCAGAACTAATAAAAATGATATTTTGTAACTGCAAGAAAGGATGAAGCGCACCATGTAGCTGTCGACAACTCGAGAATTTTTGATAATATCGTACGTCATCCGATGACAAAGAAAATTTCCTCGTAAAATTCAAGTAAAGATGGCATAAAACAAGAAACTGTGGAGGTACCAGGGAGCTCCTAAGTTATCTCGACAATACTGAAGCAAAATATACTTGACTATGACTAGACAGAATCTGCATCTGACTACAGGCAGTATGATTAGTTATTGCCAAGTACGAAAGCATCTTCATGTCATGAAGGTGTCAGAATCCGCACTTTGTAGGAAGAATATGAGACTATCGAGCATATTTTCTACGATGGCCCGATGCTCTTATTTATTAGAAGATTTTTATATGGCAAGTATCGGCTAACGTGAGCACATCTCAGGGACGTTGTTAACTACATTAAATCTGTAGGCTAATTCCAATGAACTGGAGTGGGGTAGAAAGCCAATGTGCATATTGTATCAATAGAATAAGATGCGACTCTATGGGTGCAGTCATTTTTATTTCTCATCTCACTCGGGGGTATTTATAATAACCATTTTCTGTTTCACATTGTTATTGTTCAATCCACAAGCTGATGGATCAGACTATAACAAAGTGAAATAGAAAATGGTTGTTATAAATACTCCCGAGTGAGATGAAAAATAACCTGTCTTCGCCCATAGAGTCGCATCTCAAGCCTATTGACAAGCATTCTACCCCACTCCAGTTCATTGGCTGGTTCACGTGAAAGGAAATGCCTATCATCTTAGGAGAATGCGCAATGGGCCTAGTGGGTCCTAAGTGCCGTGAGTTAACCCACCCTCCCCACGTTACTGATGTACACGTACTTCAGTAACAACTTTTAATATTTTATTCTAATGAGAGACCAATAGATGGATGTTAATAGTAATAATAGTTCTTGGGATGATGTATAGAATTATGATAACAACGACAATATTTTAATGTACGTTAAAATCAGGGGTGGTTTCTCCATTGGTTTATTTGTGCAATAAACACCCACTTACATTTCATAAAAACGCATTTTAAAATAAATAACGTGATATAAATTCAATTTGAATAATTTTATTGTTTTCATGCGGATTAATCTCTATTTTTGTGTGCGCCACTGCACTCTGGCTAATCGCGTCTGCACTATTCTGAGTGAGCAAGAGGAAGCGAGAGGAAGCTCTATAAGGGGACAAAGAGTATTGCTTTTTAAATTATTAAAAATAGGGGGTTAATATGGGTTGAAATTAAAAAAAAAACATAAAAGCAAAAACCAACGGAGTAGAAAGCCTTTTCAAAGCCAGGAGGGGTGAATCTCAGGAAGGATTCGAAGGTTAGCAAATAAAAGCTACTGCGGGGTTCTTTTCTTTCAATCAAGCAGATTATTATATTTTTAAAATATCTTTTAGCAATAACTATGAAACATTTGGATGAGAGTCATATCGATGGCTCAATCAAAAACCGCCACAAGTCAAAAAACAAAGAAAATGACATTTTTGATTCAATCGATGCAAAATATCGTTAAGGTTTTACTTTAAATACCGCCACAAACAAAAATATCCTTAAAGATGCCTTAAAATCATTTAAAATCTAGCCACAAAATGTGTCTAAAACTGCTAAAATTCGAGTTATTTTCTGCAAAAACACCCAAATTTTTTGCAAACTATGCAACAACTCGCTTTTATAATATCGAAGCTTTTAAATAAAATATAAAGATTTTATGTCAAAAACAAAATATTGATAATAGAGACAAAATTTCAAAATGAAATTTCTCGATACAATAGTTTTTTAGTTGTGGCAGTATTTGATCGAGCAACAAGAACCCTAAAAAGGATTACTAATAATTGTAAAAAATCTTTAACATTGAATATTTTGTTTTGTATGTTTTTAATAAGTAGGATCTATTTTGTTTTAGGATTACTATCATGTCCTTATCATAAATTTTACCAATTAAGAAGGTTTAAAGGTCTACTTTCTAAGGAATTATCAGCAAATTGGTAAGTTAATTTACATATAAATAAATTATCAGCAAATTGGCAAATTAATATATAAAATATAAGTAAATCACTGACTCAAATAAAAAAAAACAATCAAATTAAAGTTTTTAAGGCTTATCTTTAATGGGTACTATCAACCCAGATATAGTTTTAAGTATAAAAGCTAAAATTAAAACTGAATAAAGAAAGCCTAAAAATAATATAACTTGCTAAAGCATTGTCTAAAGAAATATCAAGTACATTAGAATAATTCAATCACTAGACTCACCTCGGTTGGCAGAGGGCCCAAACGTGGCTTCAATTGGAGCGAATTTAATAATTGAATTATTATTTCTTTTTAGATCCCCAAAATGTGATATTAGTTACTTTATCCCTAATATAGAAATTAAATAAAACAATCGGAGATTTCGGTAAATATCCGTGATAATGTTAGGTTTGGAAAACGTGGTTGCTTCTCAAAGCAAATTAAAAAAAAACTGATAGTTTTTTCTATATAAGCTTTAAACCGAATTATTCCGTGAGAATCTAGAGAATTATTTTTTTGCATTATTGGCTATGTTCAACTGTGAAACGTGATCTTGTTATTTTATCTATTTTTATAGTGTTTTAAGCCCTTATGATTTTGGGGAGTGGGTTAGGTTATTAAACAACTCGTATTACTTTGAAAAAGAATGTTGAGCGCCACTATATTTATAACTTACTAAACTTGACTATCGATTAGTGATGAAAATATAGAAGATCACTAACCATTAAGATATTATAATTAAATAAGGTTTCAGATAAGGTAGCGACAAATTCTAATTCACAGAGACTTACTTATTCAAATTTAAATGATTTATTAAAGACTTACAGTTCATCAAATTTCTAGAGGTGTTCGACGCCCAGACAGAGAACTCGCTACGTGTGACTAAGATAGCTATTGTACAGTCTGCTAAACAAGTTATTTTAAATAGTTTTTAATATTTTTAGGTAATTAAATTTTAAAAGTGTGGAATAGTTTAGGGATTAAATTGGTCTGATTGGACTTTCTTAGAACGTTTTTAAAAGCAGCTAAAGATAGTATGTAGAATTAAAAATAATTATTATGCCATAAAAGGTGTTTTGGAATTCCTTCAACCTTTTGAAATTGAGTCAGAAAATATAAATTTTATAGGATAGCGGAAAATACCTATAATTTTTTTGTAGGCCTTTGTAAATCGTGGAAATAGTTTATATTTTATTTCTACCTTATTAAGGAAAATGGTACCTATTATTAATAACGGTTGTTTCTGAAACATTACTAAAATTTTCGAAATTTTGTTTTTCTACAAAATAATAAACTATACTATTTAGAAAAAAAATTTATTTTTCTTATAATTTTATAAAAAATACCAGGGGAATATTTACATTTCTTGATCTATTAAACAAAACGATAAATTATCTCGACGAATGACGCCATGTTCTAGTACGGAAGCTAGCTTTACATTTTTATTGGTGGTTTCATGGGTTTCATATCAATTTTTTGTAATTGTAGTTTACACGTACATATACCTCTTAACACTTGTTTGCTTTATTAAAAATCTGATGTGTCCAACACATGACTTTCCTATCTAGGTATTACAGGCTTTTTCCGGTTATTTTGTACAATCTATTGCAGCATCTCTATAAATGTTTAGAGGATAAACTAAATATATACATTGTCCACATACATCTACCGCGAAACATTTTTCTATAGATATTCATTGAAAATGAAAATACTGAAAAATTTAAATTTAGCACTTTTCCTACAATTTTTCCATTACGGTCCATTTTAAAAAAATCATGTATAAACAAATATTATAGAGATCGATATCGCAAACAACTTTTATTTCAACAATTTTCATAAAAATCAGAATTTTGCACATTTTGTCAAATTTTTCGAATACGGACCATTTCAGGAAATTTTTACATAAAGCAAAAATTATAGATAATAATATTAGAAGTAACTTTTATTTGAACAATTTTTTTCTTCAAACATAAATAACAGATATATTCCATAAAATATAAAAACGGCCTCCCATAAAGTACCCCCCCAGATGTTCCGACTTTGTCCAAAATCTAATCATTTCACGTCAGGCCGAAATAAAACTTAAGTTTAAAATTTAATGTTTTTTTCTTTATCCATTTTTGAGTTTTCTTCAAATTTCGAAATTTACACATTTTCTCAAATATCTCGAATACGGTCCATTTTAGAGAAATTATCTATAGGATAAGAATTATAGAGAATTATATTACAAACAACTTTTGTTTGAACAATTTTTATAGAAAAAAATATTTTTTTACATTTTGTCAAATTTCGCGAATACGGACCATTTTAGGAAAATTTTGTATATAACAAAAATTATAGATAATAAAATAAGAAGTAACTTTCATTTGAAAAATTTTCTTCCCCAAACGTAAATAACAGATATATTCCATAAAATATAAAAATGACCACCTATAAAGTACCCCCCCAGATGTTCCGACTCTGCCCAAAATCTAATCAGCTCATTAGACGTTGGAACAAAGCTTAAGTTTGAAATTTGGTGTTTTTCCGTGTATCGGTTCATGAGTTATGCGTTATACAGACACACACACACACAGACACACAGACACACAGACACACAGACACACAGACACACAGACACACACACACACAGACATCATCGCGAAAATAGTCAAAACGGATTCAGGGGACCTCAAAACGTAAAAATCCGTCGAAAACTCGAGGTCGAAAAAAATCATGATTCCTATACTTTCCTTATATCTGTATACAGATAGGAAAGTAAAAAAGTGTGTTGTTGTGATTTACGTCGAAATAAGTCAAAAACAACTTGAAACCCCATATAAAATCAAAAAGGAGAAACGGAAAAAAATTGAGCCTGTAAATGAACACAACTCAGAAACAAAAATAGCTATCTAATAATAAAAAAATAAAATTTGATTCTTGTGCAGCTTCATCTATATCATTAACTGTTTTTGGTTTTTTAATAGTTTTTCTTGGTGATGAAAATTCCGATATCTCACGGTTATCGATTCTTTTTTTCTCTCCAGAAATGCGGACGACAGTGTTTTTAGATACTCCTGTGGCTGCAGCAACACGATCATTTACATTTTTAAATGGTATTGAAGGTGAATTAAAGTTTCCTTCTCTTCTCATAAACTCTATAACATTGGCTATTATTTCGCGAGATTGACTGTTAATCACGCGGCCTCTTAATTTGCTATTAAACTCCATACTTAGGTTCTATTAAACTGTAATGAGCAAAAAACACAAACGAAAATAAAAGAAATGTTTTAGCGAAATTTACATCTGACATTTACGTCTGAATGAAATAGTGAAATACTTGATGCGCAGAGTGTACTTTCATTGCGTAAATCCGTCGGGATGCCTGTCAGTAGTGCTTTCTCTGTCTAGCCGTCGAAATTTGATGAACTGTATCTATTAAATAATAGGTAGTATTTAGGGAGAGACTTGTAGAGGCCTTCTTCAAGGGGATTCGTATGATACACTTTGGATATCACCAACTCTTAAGTATACATCTTCATAGGTAAACTTAAATCTCATAAACTTCTTTACATGGCTCGAACTAAACCTCTTGATATACTTGAAATAAACTTCTGTAGCTGGAACTAAACTTCTAAGTTTCTATACTTCTAAACATCAAAACATGCAGCTTAAACCTTCTTCTAAACTTCTAAACAATCTCTATAGATATAACTCCTACAGAACCATCTGGATACAGTCAGGCTACAAGATGCTTTTCTATTAAATAAACAATTTAAATTATTAAATGAATAGCTTCACAGAGACCAAAATTAATATGAAAAGGAAAAATCTTATTTAACATATTTAAATATAGTAAAGCATATTATCTCTTTCCTAACAAAATAATAGATAAAATTATATAAAACATGTGAGTCTTGTGTCATTCAATGTGTTGAGGTTATGTACAATACTTGACATTTTAATAAAAAATTCTTGTACAAAATATATATTTTCAACAAAATATCGGTAGGAAACTTACCTTTTTAAAATCAGACGGTCATTAAAAATATTAAAGACAATTAGTACTCAGGATGTTCAAGATAAAAGATAATTAAAAATTCAAATCAACTTCCTTGTTGACAGAGACGAATCGAAATGATAATCCAACTTTTGACATAAGGCATAAACGACAAATGACATTTGTGTAAAGATGTTGGTGTCAAAATAACGAAAACGGTTCCGACCGTTACAATGTTTGGGTCTAAATAACGAAAACGGTTTCAACCGTTACAACTGTGCATGGCGTCATGGTATTTTCCAATAATTTATGTTTTATGGTTTTGTGAGAAGAAAATTTGACAGACGATGATAAAAGTAACAGAAGATGAATCGGAACATGATTTAAGGTTATATTTACTTATTTACTAAGGCCGTGGCTAAAGTAACAGAGGTGTTACTATAATTATTTTCTTAAAGTAACATCAATTACGTAACTGATGACATCATGGTAAAATTAATGTTACTTCTATTCTGGACTAAAGTAACAGAGCTATTGCTCTAATTATTTTGTTAAAGTAACATCAATTACGTATTACGTGGCTAATGTGAAGAGCGATACGCCTATAAACTTATATGTCTGGATTTGCACATTCTGCAAAAAACACTTGGAAGTATTCCAAATATTATGTGCGACAGTTGCTTAAATTGGTATCATTTTGCTTGTGTGGGTTTATGTAGAGAACCCAAAACAAAAAATTGGTTTTGCCGAAATTATTTTTAATTTCTTATAGAGGTTCTGAGATTCACAATTCAAAAATGTACCTATTTAATTGTGCAATAATTAACTTAGTTGCAATATTTGCTGTTTCCTAAGATTTTGTAAGCTTATGTTTTATAACAGATATTCATGTGTTAAAATTTCTGTTACACAAGAAGTAAATTTTATTTGCCAATATGTTGTTTTATTTTTTTGATTAGGTATGTGCATTTAAAATTACCTTTCTATTTATAGGGTTACCACATTTGAAGAGTTCAATTCCGGGACGTCCTCCGTTCATGATAAATATTTAAAACAAAAAAAAAACATTTGTAGTACCTATATATACTTAGCTTTATGTCCATGTGGCAACCCTATCTATTTATCTTAAAATTCATGTACGACAAAGAAAAACTCAAAAAAAAAAAAAATGTATAAACCCAAAAATTAAAGAAAGTCAGATTCTATAAACCTATATTGTGAGAAACATGGCCGGCATCCCATATTTCTGCCGGTACATGACATTACACAAATGTGCCTTTCCTGCCTCGTGTCTGGTTTTATAAACATTCTTCTTCAAAGTGGTAGTTTTTTGTATCTATTTTTATTGTTATTTTAAAACAAATGCCAAGAATATCACCACTGTTACTTTAAGAAAATAATTAGAGTAACAGCTCTGTTACTTTAGTCTAGAATAGAAGTAACATTAATTTTATTATGTTGTCATCAGTCACCAGTGACGTAATTGATGTTACTTTAAGAAAATAATTATAGTAACACCTCTGTTACTTTAGCCACGGCCATTTACTAAATTATTTCTAATATTAATTTTAATTCGTTAATTTTTAGGTAAAGTTAATTGAAGATGAAATATAGCTATAGTTGAAGAATCTCAAAATAGATATTTTTAAAAATATAGATTTAGGGTCGGTCTTTTCACCTTCAGATAAAATTCCAGATAACTAACTGACGGATATATTATCTGAGAGTTACTATCTGTCAGATAATTAATTTTTTGTTTTTTCAAATAAATAATATGTGTGGTAGGTATCCAGTAGTTTTTAACCTTATGTGGTTATGTAACTACCTGTTTATCCATCTGTGAAGTATTTTATCAGAAATTTCATAAATAAGATAATTTATCATTCAGAAGTTAGGTTTACCCAGAAGTGAAAAGATTACTTTTTAGGTTACTTGGGAGATAAAAATTATCTGACACTTTATCTGAAGGCGAAAAGACCGACTCTTAATTATGCCTTTGCTCATTTCTTTGTGAAAACTCTAATTATTCTATTCTAGAATACTAAAATTGTTAATAAAAATTATATATAAGGTATGAGACATTTATAATGTAACACCCTATAAAGAAAAGAAGTCCTTTTATTTAAAAAATCGGATTAAGAATGGGAGGGTTTAAGGGGGGTTAAAATAAAAAAAAAATCAAATCAAAAATGAAAAGCGATATCAGGAAAAATTTTTAGTAAAAATGAAGCCCTATAATATTGATCGTAAACAAAATTTGAATACAAGTGGGAGGGGGGGTTAAGGGTGGTTAAAAAATATGCAACTTTAAAAAGAACAATAATATCAACTTGAAATTTTTGGTTCTATAAGAGAATGAAGCCTATTGATTCTGAAAAAAATCTGATTGAAAATGACGGTTAATCTGTGACGAGCACAATAAAGAATGCCAACCATTATTTATCTTCATTCTAGTTTGTATCTATGTAATGTTATGTATTGTGATGGGAGTTACAAAATAAACATTTTAGTTCACTTGCCAATAAAAGGTGTTTTAAAAATATATTTTTTATTTGACATAATGTAAGAAAAATTATTAAATTTACAATAAAAACTGAAAAATGGTTGGTAAATTTTCATATAAAAATATTTTTTAAACAAAAATCAATGTCAAGCTTTTCACATATCCTGATATTGGCGTTTTTAGAAAGTTTTGGACCGAACTTAAAATAAAATTATTGGAAAAAGTGAACACCCATTTTAAATTAACACGGGCCGCCACTGGTTATATTCCCTATTTACTCATTTAATACTTTCATTTTCAATTATTAGAAGAAACCACGATAGTTAATTTTAACCACAAGGGCGATTTCTTAGAAATAAAAAGTTGAAAAGTTGTAATAAATCAGAAAAACACTTTCCACACTGTATAACTTTTTAAAAGGAAGATAAGATCATTTTTTGTTTTTTTTTTATTTGGTGTCATCGGCATCGACTGCTAAGGTCGTTAGCCTCGTGTTCTGTGTAGGCTTTGTTACTGTATCCTAGCGCCACTTTAGGAACAGCACTGTTAATTAGAACCCAACCGTGAATGGTCGGGTGGGGAATCCTACCAAATCTTAATTATATATTTTCATCCAAATCGGTAGTTCGAAAGATTTCGGTGGCAATAGCCTACTTTTACCATATTATCAACACCTATCATTATTTTGTATTTATAATATTATATTATAATATATGCCTGATGTTATAGTAAATCTAATTTAAGCTCGTACTTTTGTTATTTTCTTCCCTCTAATAACTAAATTATTTACACCCTCTCAGAAGATTATGTCAATCATTTGTTGTTTGACTTCTAATTATTTGATATTAATATGTTCCTGGGTCTTATTTGACGGCCTCTCTTCCTTCTTTACTTGTCCTTTTTTTTTGTAGATCGCCATACCACACATAACTAGGCTACTGTAGCTTGTTCATAAAATTCTTGCTGATTCACGACAATAATCCAATTACAATAATCTTTATTTGCATCAATTATTACAATTAAACTTAAATTTAACATTTTGATCATTCTAAAAATACAAAATTAAACACAAACAAAGAAAACAATTCCCACAAAGCCAAAGCTGTCTGTGGGCTGGGTTTATTTGTTTATTTTATTTTTACATTTTTAAGTGCATCTTACTAATTAACATTTTATATTTCCACATTGTTTAATTTATTTTCACAAATCAAAAAATTTATAAATATCTTTCCTTGGTATATTTATTAAAAAGGATTTAATTTTTTTCCTAAAATAAAATACTGAATAAGTTGAGAAATATATTTCCTTTGGTAAAAAATTTAAAAATCTAGGTCCCAAAAACATAAGACTTTTATGCCCTATTGTTTTTTTGGCAATTGGTATCAATAATTTTCCGGAATCCTTACTTCTAGTTTTATGACAATGACATATGTGTTTTAAATCCAACGAATATTTTTCTTTAGTTAATAAGACCCCTTAAAAAAAATGTTTGCCTTAAGTCTAGGATCTCTGCCTCTTTATAAAGAGCATTAGAAGAGTAAATTCTATTTTTCTGAAGTATTATTTTTAAAAATAATTTTTGGACTACTTCCAGCTTTTTTAGATGAGTATATGTTACTCCTCCCCATCCTACAATTCCATAGGAGAGGTGAGAATCAACCAATGCATAATACAGTGTTTTAAGAAGAGGTAAGTCCAAAATTTTTGTTAAATATTTGAATTTACCTAGTAATGACCTAAGAGTTTTTGTAACACTAGTAATATGATAGTCCCAACGGAGATGGTTGTCAATAGTTATTCCTAAATACTTTACTTTATCTGTTTGTTTAATATTTATTAAGTTACCATGATTATTGATTTCTAGTTTGTTGTAATTAGGAAGATTATTTTTATAGCTTGTTATAGGTAGAAACATAGTTTTATCAAAGTTTATTGTAAGCAATTTGTAATTAAACCAATCTATAATATTACTTATATCTTTTTCAATTTTTTGTTTCAGACCATTCCAGGTGTTTGCAGTATAAAATATGACAGTATCATCAGCAAAGCTTGTTATCTCTCCAGAAGTTGTTAGTATAAGTAGATTATTAATGTATATTGTAAAGAGAATGGGACCAAGAACTGTCCCTTGAGGAACGCCACATTAAACAATCCTTTCCGAGCTTATACTATTATCTATTTTATCACATTGTTTCCTTCCTATTAAATAAGATTCGAACAGTTTTTGTGCAACTCTTCGTATTCCCACATCCTGCAAAGAATCCAACAGCTGTGAGTGGTCCACAGCATCGAACGCCTTTGCAAGATCAAGGAATACCCCTATGGCCGGACAGCTGCAGTCAATAGCCTTATATAATTTTGATGTTAAGTCTAATATTGCATGTTCTGTAGAAATACCTGTGCGAAACCCAAATTGATTTTTAGAAATAATATTATTATTGTTTAAAAATGATTCTAATCTTTTAATTACCAATTACTTCACACCTTTGTTTAAATCTAAAATTTTACATAAGTACCTACATAAATATGTCGAAATTCACCAATCCATAAATTTTTGTTATTAGTTTAAGAATTTATTATTTAAATTTATTATATAACACAAATTGTCTAATTTTTAAAATAACCCAAATGGTTATTATCATTACCAATTAATTTTTCTGCTTCTTATTAATAAACAAAAATTGTTTTTTAATTTAAATATGGTTATATTAATATTAATACAAATTATTTAAAACTAAAAAATAACTTGATATTTTATTTTATTAAATCCATTTAATTCTATATTATATGTGAGTTTTTCACATTCATAAAATCGTTTCATAAATGTTATAGTTTCAAATTGATGCTTTTAGAAGTACCGACGACATGGTGCTCTGTAATTTGTTAAGAACGTGTGATAAACACAAAACATGCGACTGCTCATGCTGATCTTTGATAACTCTTTCTTCTCAAGCCGCCTTATTTCGAATGTAAAAGGTCTTTCATATAAATCTCTGTTACGAATAATTCGTCTGCAAAGGGTAAGTTTCTACATTCTTATTTTATTATCTAGTAAACAAACTCCATTTCTTTTAAAAAACAAACATTTAAAAGCTAAGCGATACGCCCTCTGTAGGACATATTTTGTATGTAAACATGTTCCAGTGTTGCCAGCTGTAGCAGAATTTCGCTAAGGTAGCGGATTTTCAGCACTTGATCCGATAATGTTGTTAAGAGTGGACGGCTTTTTTTAAGTAGGGTGATTTTTTTCTACCAATATATGTTCATACTCTATATTTGTTTTGAGATTTTTATAAATTCGTTTTTTTTTTATTTAAAATAAAAAAATCAGTTAGCGACATTGGCGTTTTCGCTTGTTTTTCATAGTAGATGAGTCAACGTAACTGAAATATTTTTTCCTTCTTAAAGAGCTTTTTATTATTTGTGGATATTAATTTTTTTTATTTCTTGTGCTTATGCTGTTGCAATTCTAGATAGGTACGTAAGATATCATCAGAGACAACACGAGACGGTTAAGTCAATGAGAAATAATATGTCCTAGGATAGAAATGATTTTTATTTCTACGCCACGAAAGGTAAAAGCAGGTGGCGCTCATTGGCGTAGCTAGAGGGAGGCCAGGGGGCCCTGGCCCCTCCTGATGTACCCCTGGCTCCCCCTAAAAAATATAAATAAAAAACTGCGTATCAAAAAAACGTAGTAGGTGAATTTACTCATATTTATTAATTATTTAATTTGTGTTGTGTTGTGTTGTGACTCGATATCCTAAGCCCTGCCTGGTTATTTGTATTTGCCTCGTATTTTTAAGACTGGCACTTACAAGTAACGTGGGTTCACCACTTGTTTGTGTTGTTCCACCTCCGAGGGTTCCACTACCACCCCCACAGACACTAAGATTTCATCTATTCTCCTCTGGTTGAGAGCTGTTTATCTACATTGAAGGGAGCTGCTGAAGTACAGCTGTTACGTTGAACGACATTCAAGCGGCCTAGAGCAATTTAATTTTAACTGATTGCTCTCGCACAAGTTAGGTAATTTGATTAAGTTTTTTTTTTAAAAACAAAATAACTTAACTAACCTGCGCGATCTGGAGTCATCGCGGTTTGCCTCGCAATTTTTTTTAATTTTTATTGAGAAAAATAAAAATTCTAACTAATTTATCTAACCAGTGTGGCCTGGAGCCATCTAGGGTTGCTTAAAATAAGGGAAAAATAAAATACTTCACTGATTTACCTAACCTGTACGGCCTGGAGTAATTTAACTGATTGCTCTGACACAGGTTAGGTAATTTAGTTACCTTTTTTCTATAAAAAACTTAACCAACTTACCTAACCTGTGCAGTCTGGAGTCATCGCGGTTTACTTCGCAAAAAATAATCAAAAAATAAGAAAAATAAAAAACTTAACCAACTTACCCAAACTGTGCTATTTAAATTTAACTGATTGCTCTCTGTTACGTTGTAATCGTCACTCCCTTTTAATAGTTACAATATTTAATTAGTTCATTATTATTCCAATATATTCTAATACTTTTTGAGCGCCCCTCGTATTTGGAATTATAGATATTATGTTGAAACGGGAATTTGTCTCTGTCTAAGACATTCGATAGCCCAACCAATGATGCGCTCTCTCTAAAAATCAATAATTACGGTCAGATGTCGTGCGCACGCCTGGCTTACTTATGGATGGGGAATATTCACCTTTTCACACGTTTGGTCAGCTGTCGGCTTTTGAACTTTCTTTTCAATCTAGCAGCGAGGTAAACCGGTTGGGTTTAGTGCTTTGTGTGTCCGAATAACTAAGGTAATCTCGAATTTTTTTTTATTAATGAAAAGTAGAAATTAATTTTATTGTGTGCATATTCTGCTGAAATTATCTTTTGAGTTATCTCTTTTATTAATAGTGAGCTTTTCGCGTAATATAAATTCCAAAATGTACAAAATGGCTGCCATTAATTTTATATTTTTTTTCTTCTCAGTTATTTGAAAAGATCTTTCCATTCTTCATGTGTTTTAAATGAAATACTATTGCAACTCTCTAATATTGTTGTAAAATTTGAAATGTTTAATTTAAGAATGTTTAATTTAAATTGTAAGATTTATTGCTGAACACATGTGTTGTTTTTTTTTTTGAAGCAATGGAAAGATACGTTTTTTTTTTGTTGTAACTGACACGTTTTTTCTTTCTTAAAAAATAAGGAACTGGGTCTGGAACAAATTAAGGAACTGGCTCTGGATCTGTACCAAAATAAGGAACTGGCTCTGGATCTGTACCAAAATAAGGAACTGGCCTTGGTAATCTGGAACTGCAGAATCATTGTCAGCTAGTTGCCACTAGAGCTGCGGAATATCTTGGGCTGAGTTGCGTAAGGAACTGCAGTGTTTGAAGTCATCGTAGGCTCACCGCTCACCTACCATTAAGACAGGGACCAGACCAGTTCGACCGTTAAATCCGGAAACACAAGATAAGTGTCGGCCAGGACCACACACACAATTTTTGAGTCACTAGTCAATTTTTATTTTAAACTTATTGGTAAAACGTAATCTGAAAAATGTGTTAAAATCAATTAATTTAATTTTCTTTTATATTATGTAATCAGTCAAATCCAAAATTTAAATTAAAGCCGATTAATTGTTTTGAAATTTTAGTCTCTTTTTTTTTTTTTACTTTCAACCGACAAGTTGATGACAAATTTGCTTTTATTTTACATCTAAAAGTATGGCGCCCAAAATTAATTTCATTGAAATCTTTTAAGTCTTTTTAATTAAAGACTTTGTCATTGACTTGAAGGTAAATTCTAAACGAATCCCACTGACCTATTTTGATCTGAGCTAGGCCTGAGGCTTGTAAGAATTCTTATTATAAGGTTTTTCACAATGAGACCCAGGTAAGGGGTAGAAATTTAACGTGGTGCAAAATATGTTTTAATAACGTAACTTCGTAAACGTAACATTTTGTCCTTATAAAACGTTTATTATTATTTTGAAACGTAACATTTGGCGCCCAACGTGTAATTAGAATTTACGAAAGTAAGAAATAAATATCTGGCTATATATATTAAGTTTTCTCATACAAGTTAGGTAAGTAAGGTACGTTAGTTAAGTTTTTTATTTTTTGTATATTTGTTATTGCGAAGCAAACAGCGATGATTCTTGGCCGCACAGGTTAGGTAAATTAGTTAAAAATTTTGTTTTCATTTTCTTAATTTTCTATAATTTTATGTATATTTGGTTTTTCGATCAATTAATTGCTTATTCTATCAAGTCTATTTTCGATAAATTTTTTTTTCGATCATTGTTCTTTTCGATCATTTTTCTTTTCGATCAATTGTTATCCGACAGAAAGTTTTTTTCGATCAAATTCATTCGATCAAATGTATTCGATCAAAAGTATTCGATTAAATGTTTTCGATCAATTTTGTGTCACCCTTTTTTTATATATTTAAATTTATTACCGTGACTATGTTTAAAATAAGGCATGGGTGTACATTGTTAACTTTCGCTGGAGGGCAAAGGTTTGACAACGTATTAAATGGTATAAGTCGGAATTTTCGTTGTCTTATTTCATCGATTTATGTTGGGACAAAGAAACATGTTTATCTGGCATTCAAATAGATATAGTGCCCTTATTTAAATACTTTAAATCTTGGTACTAAACGGACCAAGCCTTTATCTACTCAGAGTTAAATCAGAGCCAGGGCGTTACCTGTGAGCTTTGTTAGTTGGAAATTGTGTTTACAAGTTAAATTTAGTGACAACCGTTGGACCTGAACCCAGACTGCGTTCTACGGAAAGTTTAGGAGATAACTGTTGTAGATGTGTTCTTCACTACCAGTTAATACCAGTTAATTAAAAAAGATAATCTAGAAAAACCAGTTTTTTATTATATCGTCAAACTGACATCAATCAATAATTTTTTTTACACATTAAAAGAAAAAATAAATAATAGAACATCAAAGTAAACTTGATTAGATGCAACTTCCAACACCCCCACTCAACGAATCATCTTTCTTCTCCCAAAGTCCAATTGCTTTTCAAAATTTCTGAAAAGCTTCATTCGGTAGTGGTTTAGTAAATCCATCTGCTATCATATTTGAGGTGTGACAATATTTTAATTGTATTATACCAGTGTTAACCAAATCTCTCAAATGATGGTATTTTACATCAATATGTTTAGTCCTTTGACTTTCTCTTCACTGGCAATTTTTATACATCCTTGGTTATCTTCGAACACAGGAGTAGGTTTGACATTTCCAATATTAAAGTCCGAAAGTAAACGTCTAATCCATATCAATTCTTGGCTAGCTAAAGACGCGGAAACATATCCGAACTCAGTCGAAGATACCTGCTTCTTACTTATCCATGAAATAGGCTTTTCTCCAAGGAAAAATATGAAACCACTAGTCGACTTGCGATCAGAACTATCACTTGCCAATCTGAATCAACATAACATCTTAATAATAAGGCTGAGCTGGAGTTCAGTTTAAGTTTGAAATTACTTGTTCCTTTGAGGTATTTCATTACCTTTTTAACAGCTTCCCAGTCCATTTGTCTTGGTTTACTTACTCTTCTCGTTAAATAGTTTACTGCTGTTGCAATATCGGGTCTAGTCATTGTAGATGAATAAAGAAGTACCCCCACTGTTTTTCGGTACTTCTCGTTATTCGGTAACAAGTTTAATTCTTCTGATATTTTGTGATAATCCGGGTTTATTGGAATATGTACTTGATTAGCATCTGTTAAATTTAGATCTTCAATTAGTGACTGTATTTTCTTTTCTTATTAAGTTTACTTTGATGTTCTATTATTTATTTTTTCTTTTGATGTGTAAAAAAAATAAATAAATAATAGAACATCAAAGTAAACTTGATTCGATGCAACTTCCAACAATAACAACGTCCAACAACTCTCTAGTAGCTCTACGCCACAACTCAAATTTATTAGTATCATATTATTAATCCCTACATTCTTTCCATTCCACTGAAATTAAATTCGGACCACCATGTACAGGTATTCTGATAGTTTTGTACATCGACTACTGTTTGTTCGATATCGAAATGATCAGTTGAATTATTTAACCTTATCTATGTCACTACTTAAAATACTTTACAAACGAAACAAAGACATCCCGGTAGAGCGAAATAATTTCACTAAAATATCTGCGATTCAGAAATGCAGCCTGAATGATACAAACAAACACAATGTATATATTAGATACCACACAATCCGAATAAAAGAGCGCGAACAATAGCGTTATAAACAATGTGTTGATCGAGTTTAAAAATCGATAACGGAGGCAGAAAATAATATGTACTTGTCGTGACCGGTGGAAATATTTCAATGTGCAAAAATTCTCGGCTCTATTCTTTACAACTATGAAAAATGTAGCTGCTGAAACGTAGTAGCTCTTATACCAACTGTTATTCATATACAATAGAATGGTGCTGAAAATAAATAATTTGTAAAAATGTGTTTACCTTGCTTCCTTGCTTTGTTTGTAATCGTTGCGTAAGTTTGTTGAATTTACTCGGCACTGATTTATATCATATTAGTACTTGCTTACTTAACCCTAAACCATTTAAGTCGGTGCACGTGTAAGTAGGCAAAGCGTTTTACAATGGGGCATGTTCAAAAAATTTGAATTTTTTTTTTATGAATAAAAGAGATGAAAATAAAGCTACATATTTTTTAATTTTTTTTTATCTATTCATTTGCCAGAGTTATGAATTTTTTAAAATTTATGACGTCACCGGGAATAGACCAATAGGAGCTAGCGCCACAACGTTGCCGGTTAGAAGGTTTACGAGAAGTGATGTACGTTCGTTTGTGTACTCCTTCTTACTTTTAGACTTCTAAAACATCGTTAAACAAATATCTTTTAAATATATAATATCAAATGTTTTTTGAAAGTATTGTTTCTGTTTAAACTTTTACCATATTTAAAGTTTCATTGTTTTAAAAGTCACTTTAATAATTCAGAAAATGGCAAAACGGCAGCACTGTATGTGTCATCTGTCATAGTGTCTCGATCAATAATTTATTTGGAATTTTAGTATTTATTTTGTACTTTTAATAAATATTATGACTACGAAAAAGTGTTTTGTTCCAGAATGTGATAATGATTCACATTCATCTTCAAAAATATTTATTAGTGTTCCTAGAAATTTTGAAAGAAGAAAATCAACCTTCTACTAGCGATGTTTCTCGTCAACCTTTTGATAAAAATATACCGGATATTCAAGATGTAGCAGTAATTTCTGCTAATTGTCCCCTTCAGGAAATTCAAAATGAGGCTACCATAAATTCTTAGGTGTATAACCTAAAGTGGGTATTTAAGCAAACTGGTTCCATGATCCCATATAATGGCAGATAGGGAGTTTAAGAATATACAGCCATTACTTAAAAACATGGGATGCACTTTAGTAAGGCCACCTAGTGTATCACAGAATGAAAAAAGTGCTCCAGAAGATGTACAATTAAGTAAAAGAATAGCATCTCTAAGAATACATGTGGAAAGAGTTATAAGAAGGGTTAGGGAATTTTACATGTTAAAACCACATTCCTGTGTGAATTTTAAGCAAGTACATTTACTTAGTAATATCTGCATAATTGCTTGTTGTATTGTTAACTTACAAGAACCTATTTTGTAAGAGTAAATATTAATTTAATAAACTTTTTTTATTTGTTTTTTAATTTAATTTACCTAATTATCACATTTCAGAGATTAGAATGAAGGGTTTTTAAACAGCCAATATAATTTTTTATAAAATTTTAACTTTTTGAGCAAATCAAAGAGGAATGAGTATCTGTATATGCATAGAATTTTTTGAGACTAAAACTACTAAACCAAAGGCACCTATTTACAGCAGTTTAAAATGAAACATTTTAACAAAACAGCCTATGTCACAGTGATAAATATTAAAAACAACCAACTTCAGTTAAATGTGGTAGCAAAGTCTATATATTCCAATAAGTCAGGTATCACTGGTGATAAATTTAAAAATATTACAATTCCTGCCACCTTTTTCAAAAAACCAGCAAGTGTGTCTTCTTCCTTGACGAAAACACTGACAAATGTGAAAAAAAAAACTTAATATTGCTATCCGTTATTACGATAGTAAAACATGTTCGCAGTTCTGTTTATTTTTTTATGGAAATCTAAGTAAAAACAACCAATGTCAAAGGATTATAATTTTTTCTCTGTCAAACCAAATATAGCACAAAATTAAAAATTGATCGTAGGTCAAGCTAAAGTAATACCTTTATTAACAGTAGCTTTAAAAAAGGAAAATGAATAATATTGACTTGTTATTATTATTAACATTGGTCATTTTTAATAAAAACTCTTCAATTATTGTTTACAAACAAAAATATAAAAATCGGTGAAAATTTTATTTAATAAAAAATGAGAAAAATGAAGTAAAAATAATTTATTGACAAATAGAAAGTATATATACAAATCCTAAGAATAAAAAAGTACTTAAATAAGAAAACTGAAGTAAAAAAACACTATTTACAAATATAAAATATATATACAAATCTAAACAATATACGAGTAAAAGTACTTAAATAAGAAAAATTAAGTAAAAAACACTTTATTTACAAATAAAAAGTATATATTTATATACAAATCCTAAAAATAGCTTCTTTCCAGAACGTAGTTACATAATTTAGAATGTCTTCTAAAAATTGATTATCAAATTCAACCTCAATTATTTCTACCTCATTATTTGCTTCAAATGTGCGAGAAGCAATGCAAAATAAACCTTTTTGATAATTAGCAAAATATATTTGAAGTTGAATTTGATAATAAAACTTGTTTCTTATTTTGCTATCTTCTACATAATTCCTCACATTATTGTCCTTTGATGGACATTTTACTTCGATTACATATTCTGATGTAATACCATCAGGAGATGCTCCAAAAATTGGATGTTCCTTTTTTAAGAGAAGTCCAGGGTGACATCTTATTTTTTTTTTTACAGCTTTTATTACTTTAGCTTTAAGCAGTTTCCCTCTTATTGTAGCAGCTGTTTCAAATGGTTGTTAGGCTCCCAAAATTAGTTCCGTCAGTGATCTGTTAAATGTTTTGCATTTTGCTGCTTCATATATAACTGAAGCAGTTATTCTACCAAATCTCATCTCAAACCATTGATACCGACTTCTGGTGTTACATTCTATATCTTTGATCATCAAAGCAGTAATTTTAGCTATTGCAAACGTCAAGAAATGTTCTACAGATGCATTATTTTTGTGGTTTTCCAAATAATTTACCAAAAAGCAGTGAATAAAAGGGTTATTATTTCTCGGTTGCAATAACATAAACATGCTGCCTTGATTTTCAAAACATGTTCCACTACTGATTTCTTTTCCTGTAGTGGATGAAGAGGCTTCTTTAACAATCTAGCCAAGTCTACATCAATATTTACGCATTTTGATAAATTAGAGCAACAACACTGAATAGATGTTACAGTTGGTTCCACACTTCTTCTATGAAAAGCTATATGTTTACAACCACCTCAAAAAAATAAAAGGATTACATATGCAGTTACAAAATAACTATACAGAGTGGCCCAAAAGTCTGAAAACGGCCAATTATCTCGTAAACTGCTAGTCCTAATTGTACAAAATTTAGGGAACACCTATTTTTTAAACCACACCACTTTTTGGCTCCAACAATATTATAAAATATTCGAAATTTGGTATTTAAAAAAAAAAATGCAATTCCTTGCCGACTTCACAGTTTTTTTTTCTGAAAACAAAAATACTTACCACATTTTTAGGATTTTAAAATAGCCTAAATATGTGTCATAAGTAGTTGTTTTTATATATAAAAAAAAACAAATTAAAAAACTGAAGTGTCCTGCTGACTTTGTTCCAAAAAGCACCCTGTATTATTTAAAAATAGCAATTTTTTTAGTAACGTTTTACAGTATTTCAAGAGTCAAAAATATCCTAAAAATGGGGTGTAGTTTTTAGAAAAAAGCTTTAAAAAACCAATTGCTCTGCTGGCTTCTTTCGAAGAGTAGCACGTATTTTTTTTTTAAATATAATTTTTTTTTTTTCGAAAAAATTGATAATATTTCAAGTGCATAAAAATATGGTGTTGCTGTTTTTACAGAAAAAAACTTTAAAAAAAGAGAGGTACTCTGCTGGCTTCGTTCGAAGCTATCAGAGCATTTCGAGTTTTGCAGAAAACGAGGAGCATAAAATTTTTGAAAAGGGCATAAAAATAGCCTAAAAATATGACATAAGTTTTAACTCAAAATTTCATAGGTGCTCTGCAGCATTCTTTGGCATCATAATTATTACTAGGTTCACTAACAAAATCGATTTCTAGATCATTATAACACTTGCTGCGATTACAGAAAATGTCTATATATCAAAATTAGAAAAAATATAGGAATAAAAGGTATTATACACTGTTTATTATATGTGATATAAAAACAAAAAAGCGTAATAATTATTACAAACCTTGAGATGCAGCATATCCTAAGCATTGGGCACTAAAAATTTCAGTTTTGTTAATTACAACAACCACATCACAAGGTTTTTGCCATACTTTATGTTCAGGTGTAATTTTTCCCTTTACTGTGCAAGTATCTCCTTATCTCTTAAGTTGTACATGGAAAAATGCATTATCTCCATATTCTTGCTTGGCAGATCTAAAAATAAAACATTATTTAATAAAGTGATTATTTTTTTAGTATTTTCAGTAGCCCTACTCTAAACATTTGGCCTAATTATCAGATATTTTTACCAATTTTTATTATTTTTCTGTGTTCCAAATTATTTCATAATTTATTATTATCTCAATTTAAAAATATCATAGATTTATCCATGTAAACATTAGACATGTGTACAATAAATGTAAAAGAGTGTATGTACCATTACAAAAAGTAGTTATGCATTTTATGTATACAAAAATGTACTTAAATTACAATATTTACAACGATATGTAGCAAGTAGGTAATTGTCAACCAAATAAAAACAATATTGCAGTAAATACTTGCGCCCTACCCTTCTAAATACATTTTTAGATGTTATTTAGTTTTAATTTTTGAGGTAAACATGATAAATTTTAATTAAGAATCTATGATAACTATGTTTTTACTTCTAAGTACTGAAATATTTTTTTCTTATACATATAAATGAGGGCATTCCAAAATATAATAGGGTGGTAAAAGTTATATTTAAAAAAAAAAAAAAAACTGTTAGTGTTCGATAATCCTAACAGCCTGAGATAAATATTTTTACTATAAGGTATTACCCCATACAAATTGTAACTACTATTAAAACAAATTATAAAGATTTACATACCTTCCTGTCTTTTAACAGGCTTAACTTTGGCACTTATAAACTTGAATCAGCTTTTATAAAACCAGCTAACAAACTTATATTAATAATAAAATTAAACCAATTGGCAAAGACAAAAATAAATTGAGGCAACAACAACAACAACAACAACAACAACAACAACAACAACAACAACAACAACAACAACAACAACGACGACGACGACGACGACGACGACGACGACGACGACAACAACGACAACAACAACAACAACAAAAACAACAACAAAAACAACAACAACAACAACAACAAAGACAACAACAACAACAACAACAACAAAAACAACAACAACGAATGTTAGGTTAGGTGGTGTTAATTTTAAGTGTCACTAAGATGTGCGTTCACTTCGACATTCGGTTTGTTCGTAGGCTTGGTTTTGTATAACAAAAAAAAATTCGACACAAGCTGATTGGTCTATTCCCGATGACGTATACATTTCAAATTTTAAATTTCAATTGGGCTTAATTTAAAAACTTTTGGCTTTTTTAACGAACTGATTATTTATAATAACTTGTATAGCGACTATTACAATATAATTTATAAAACAGCATATCTCACATGTGAACATGGCCCATTACGCTTATCTAAATTTGATCCAGAACAAAAATCTGTCGTCGGATAAATGATTAACCAATAACACTTTTACGATCTCTCCAAATCGATGCGTATATTTTTATTTTGTCGTCTTTCCTTTAACCAGAAGTTGTCAAGATGGATAATAATAATAAAAAGCATTAATTGCCCAACTACAAAACCATTAACAGAGCAACATTTTCACTAATGTGGCAATTCTTAATAAGGAAAGAAAATTATAAGTCATTTATCACAGAATTTTATTTTTAATTGCTAGTAGTCAATTCGGCCATGGCCATGGGCCATCATCAGGCCTAAAATTGTAAAGTTACATAGTAGATAACATGATCGAGAGTATATAAGCAAAAAATTTTTTAAATAGTTTATAAACTTACCTAATATTGTCAGATAGAAAAGAGGAGAGTAAGTCCTAGATGAAATGTCTAGTCTAGAAAGTGTCTGATTATGTATTGAATCAAAAGCACATGTTAAAAAGGGGGGTTATCTTCAAATTATAGAACGGGGAGTGGGGTAGGAATTGACTCGAGTTATAGAAGATGAAGATGGAAAGGTGGGTAGTAGTAAATAAAACCGATTCCTGATATCCTCGAGAAGAAGCTCATAAAATAATAAATTAAAAAACTACCAGGAATCAGTTCTATGAGTTATTAGGGTAAGAAGAATGTGGAGAAAAGAGGGTAATATAGAGGGAAAGAGCGAGAGTGGTTTGTTAGATTGGTGTGAGAGTATAGAGAGGGATGAACATAACAAAAAATTAATGTCTAATGTTAGTACAGAGGCTCGTGTGCTTGCTCAATAAGCCAAAATTTGTGACAAGTATGATATGGTGAAAGGGGTCTTAAAACAGTGAAAAAAAATATAAAGAAAGAGTGAAAGAAAGGCTCAAGAAACCAGAAGAGAGATAAAGGAGGGAGAAGATATCAAATTGAGAGTAGAAGAGAAAGAAGAGGAAAAAGTGAAGGGAATAGAGGAGAAATATATAAACATTTCACTAAACGTACAAAGAGATACTGACCTGTTTTGAAAAATATGTGAAAGTAATATTAATTATTTATTAATTATTTACTTTAAATATTTATGTTATATAGCGATATAGGGAGATAATTGTAAATTTAATTTACATATTTCTAAGGGGTGGTTTAAATCAACCCCTGGTCATTTATATTATGGTACTAAAGAGACACACTAGTCTCACGATTTACCCTGCCCAAATCAGAAACAGGAACTGTTAGTTGCTGACATGGGTGCGTCATAAATTAAGTAATTATTGTCATGGTGTGTTGCACAGCCAACTCGAGGGAGTTTTTCTTTCTGAACTTAGACAGTACAGAATATTCAAAGAGGGTCCAACCAAGGGCAGACAAAATCAACTGCTAAACCTTTGGAGAAGCCAACTGAAGGCCGTAATAGGGACTCCTTAATCTCTTAAAGATATTTGACTGCCATGTAGAATATGTGAAGAGGAGGACGAAACCTTTATTCACATATTAAACCATTGGTGAACCATAAATGGGAATGTGAATGGCACTTCAGGGTATAATATCCGAAATCTGAAGATATCACGAAAGCGCCCATCAAGAATATTACCCTGGTGGGGTAAAAACTGTGAGGTACGCAATAAGCCCAGAGCTTCAGTATGAGTAAACTTTGAACTACACCCTAATTCAGACAGAACAGTATTTTTTTCCTAGCAAACTAATTTTTATTCTTAGCTTTCATTTATATTTATCAGTGATTTTTCCAATTTGTTTTTAAAAATTTTAGCAGCGATATAACTATACAGTATTATAGCGTCTCTTCATGCTACTGAAATGTGAATTATGTATGGTGTGGAATGAAATACATTTTATAATGAGTTGTACTTATACGATATTATTTAATATTATTAGATTAATCACAATGTGTTAAAGCTATATCGCAAAATTAGATAAACTAACATACGCATATAGCTTTTGTGTTAGTATATAATATATGTACCTTTCCTACAATTTAACAATTTTTTGTAATTAAAATTTTGGTATAAATAAACAATATAATTTTTTATGTTGATTAGTACAATATTCATTAAATAGGTACTGTTAAAAATATTATATCAAATTAATTTGACGGAAAATTAGAAATACCTACCTTAACCGACTTTCTAAAAAATACCACGATGATTATTCCTCCTAGAAATAGCTCGTTGCCACTGTAAATTAATTTCCCTACAAAAATAATGTTAACGGTTTTAACGAGGCTGAAGTAGATGAAACAAAGTTTAGTTAATTCAAGACGAGAAAGAAAAAGTCGTTGATGTAGGTGTTTTTATAAGTTGTTGATTTTTTTAAAGATAGCGTAAATAATTTAAGACAAACTACAGTTTTGTGTAAAGTTTGTACTTGATTTTTCGTTAGATATGTTTCAGAATAGACTAGAGTATATTTTACTATGCAAATTGAATATATTTGTTTACAAGATTAATTACATTTTATTATGAAATGTTTACAAGTTTTAGTTTTTATTTTAAATACAATTAATCTAGGTAGATTTTTAAAGATAAGTAGGTACTTATACATTATGGTGGAGTGTATTTAAAAGATTTTTATAAATTTTGAAATATTATATATAATATGATGGCACAAAAATCTTATTTTTACAATAATATTTAGAGGTGCCCCTAGAGTCTTGAAATTTTGATTACTTAGATATTTTTTTCAATTAATATTATTTTTTAATTTACAAAAACTGTAACGAGCTAGTACAAAAATGTTGCATTTGGAAGCTTAAAAGATTCCACAAAAATTTTAGATCTCTATGATGATATTCAAATGTACTTTTGGGAGTACAATTTTGATTTTTATTGATTTTTTTGGCAGCTCTTAGCTTGTCTTTAGTTTTGTACCAAACGAGAGACTACCCAGAAATTACCACGTGGAGGAAGCTGCTTATCGAGTTCCCCTACCTCCCTCCACCCGTATTGTAAATATCAAATTACTCACTTCTGTTCAACGTTATATTAGTACTATCTGTTGGTGTTAAAATGGGGCATCTGCTGTCTTGGTTCAATTTTTAACTTGATGAAACCATATCTGTTTTTTTTGTCTACAAACTGGGATTTATGCTATAGTGACTAGCTTAACGCATCCCTCCACCGCTTGAGAATGACACGGATACCTATTTATTTCGGTTTTGGAACGATTTTGTACCATTGGACAAATTTGCAAGTAAAGGAGAATCTGTTGATTTAGTTTAAAAAATTGCCAATCAATGAGGTTAATAAAATCATTAGCATCCATGTTTTCCTTTGGTACTTGTCATCATTTTCCATTAAACGGATTTTTAAGTTCCCTTATATTTTTCAACACATCTGTTACCATTGAAAGTAGGATATTTTCTGGTTATGCATAAAAAATATTTTTTTTTTAATTTCTAGACTATTTGATCATATTAAACAGATGCCGAGGTCTATATTTACATAATGGTTTAAGTTTACTATTAAACCAGATAGGCATGTAAACCATCATTACATATTCGCAGAAAGTGTTAAGATTTGTTGAAACTTTCTTAGTTGAAACGTAAATCCTTAAGATTCGGCTAGATGCTGTAAGCCAACAGGCAAGGGAATCTGGATCTATTCTAGATAAACTTTCTGGGCAGATAGCAGAAGCTGTAGCTTGACAAATATCCCATAAGCATTTCTCATCAGCGCTTTAGTCATCTGGACTGATATGTTCTCACTTCGTACTGGATGAAAGTTAGACACAGGTTAAGTTTTCACTCGTCTTCAGTGATTTACCAATGAGTCCCGAAAAACCATATGATCCAGTCATAATCCAGTCGTATGTCCATATAGATTTTGTAATAAATGTCTTAATGGCAACTCGTTTAAATTAGATTAGATTAGGAGTTGGACGTTAATTGTCCTTGTCCACCGCGACCTTTTCAGATCTATTGTGGGACAATACGTTTAAATGAAACAGACAGATGAACCAGTGAAGTGAATATAACGTTCAGACTGCCGAATAGTCCCATTTTTTTAGCCAGTATTTACTACAGTGCTATTTGATCCTGTTGCAGCCAAATCGAAATAGTCTGAATTTTCATATAAAAATTTCACGATCTTTTTTATATTCATTACCGAACCAGCAATTGGTGTTACATGACCGATGTACTTTGAATCAGGTTCTGCGATTATCACTATTTGTTCTTCGACAACAGTTTTCCTATATAATTTTCCACCTTTCGCTTCATGTGTGATAGTCCGGTCACAATTTCTTTTTTTGTAAACTTGTAAACTTCTATTGAAAAATCAGCAAGCGTAAAAATTTGTAAATCCTCCAAAACAGCAGGAGCCTTATAGCAGCTGATCTTCTAGTCCTTTACAACAGTTTTTGTTATTTTACAGGAATTTGGTTCTTTTTTACAAGTAAATTTCAACTGCTGTTTAATCCATAAAAATATTTTATCACATTGTAATGAGTTGGTGATATAGTTTTTCCGAGTTTTTAAGTGTCCGAATACAAAAACTGACAAGATAGAACAAGTCTAATATAGAAGCACAATAGTAGTTTGTGCAACAAGAGTGGATATGATGGCCATACTGCACGAAGAAGAAATTTGAGCACGACGCCGTAGGCAGTACATAATATTAATTATTTATTCTCAACGAATTTGTAGTGGTTTGTATGGCTTATTAAAGTTATTTATATTTCAATATTGTATTTAAATTATTTTGTTCTGATTTGTAATGGAAAATGTGGACTAAAACACCATTATTACTAGGTTGTAGGTTTAAGCAAATTCTATTTTTATAAGTCAATCTGCCCTTCTTGATGTAAACTTTTATTGATAATGTATATATTGATTTTAAAATTTGATTTTTATTTGTTTTCTTTTCGCAATTAGTGACAATAATTTGTTCGTAACTAGTTTCATAATATTTAACACTTGCTACGATTACAAAAAATGTCACTTTATATGTCAAAATTAGAAAACAGAGTTTTAATAAAAATAGTTTGTTGGTAAATTTTTCGTAGCGTATAAATATGTTCTGGAATTATATGTTAAATAGGGATTACTAAAATATTAATGTGCTGAAATAATGTATTACACATTGTACATTACTAGATTTGTAATGTTGACTATTTCAATAAATATACAAAGTACCCTACAGCAAATAACATCTTCTAAATCAAGTCATTACAGTTATCTATCACATGAATCATTGTACAGAATCCTTCTCATCTTCACCTTCTTTTGCTCAAGCTGATGATACAGATTGTCTCTATATTTGTTCCTTACATACAATTGACAATCGATAGATATTCAAGTAAATAAAAAATTCACAGTTTTCGCAATACTTACAGTCATCGGCAATATTGGAAATAACTTCTTAAAAAAAAATTTTCATCATTTTCTACATATTTTTTGTAATATTTAAATAAAGAATTAGATTCCAATGCCACACCGATCAAGTTGAATTGATTTTGTTATTAATAAGTGACAATAGTAGGAGGTTGTATTATCACTGTGATTGATGGAATACCGTGATTTTGAAACAAACTTCTTTCGATAAAAACTATTATCTATCAGTTATAATCGTTGTCACAGATGGTTGCCATCATACTCATTATACTCTCTTTATCTAAATTGAATTTCATGGTATGCTTAAATATTATATGTTGCTACTTATTAGCATATACCCTAAAATAATTTAAATAGATTTGTTGAAATCCGCTTGAAATAAATGCCGTATAGGTACTTTGTTTATATTCTTTTGTTCATGTACTAGGTATCCAAATTAGAAGAAATATCAGCCAATATCAACCATATGCAAAGAATCATTCATCATACAGAAACCTCTTTATGAACCGTAACGTATTTGTTTAAGTTTTTTTTTTTTAATAACCCCGAAATGTTAAACAAGGCATACCTTCCCTCTACGTTCCAAAATTGCAATTAGACCTTTTACTTGTGAAAACTAGCAACAGTTGTTTTAAAGGCATTGTACAGAAATCATGTATATCTATAGAAAAGGGTTTTAAGTAATTTAAAAAATTTAAGTTTAAAATAAAATTGTTATTGCAAAATAAATAAATAAATAAATAAATAAATATTAAAACATAAAAGAAAATAGATTTTTGTTAAAAGGAAGATTTACAGTATACAAAATTAGCCGATCGTCCTACCGATTGAATTTGCCGAAGTGTTTGCTTTTAAATATTCAGTGAAATGAGCTGCTTACACCATAGATGAGGGCAAAGTGAATAGATGGGAAACTCAATGAAAAAATTCTGAGGCGATGTGCTGCCATCTGTCAAATTGGAGTGGTACTAAATTCAATATGGCCGCCAGAGTCAAGCTTTTTAAAATTTTACTTTCTGCTGGCTAGGCAAAAATGTAATGAAGAAAATCAAACAAAAAAAAATAAATTAGAAAAATATTGGGCTAGTTTCAAATCATAAAACAACCATACTTTAACTGTTTTATGATTTGATTACATTTTTGCATTAATTATTAACATGAAATAAAATGCATTTTTTTTTTATTACAATAAATTAACGCCGCATTATATAATTTGTCTATTTAAACATGGAAATACTCAGACAAATATGCATTTACACCATTTAAATATTTATAAAACAAACCTATCAAAAATGTTTTCTGTAACAAAATCAGCATGTATAGTACTCAATATATTTATAAAAGTTTTGCGACTTGGAGTGTCTTACTATCAAGGTGAATTTGAGTAGGCATAAAATTTGCCATACGCTTATTGAGTCGACTAGTTAGGCTGAGGAGTATTTCTTCATTCAATAATTGATTTATTTGTACAGCACTTGTAGTTTATCAAATTCTTATTCATCATCTGGGCACTGTGATAAATGAATTTAGCTATGAAGTCTAAATTAAGCTTACACACTTTTGGACCCTTGAAGATTTTGGGGTAAGTTTGCTTGTTTGATGTCAATGGCATTGAATCAATTTTTGATACTGATGGCTGAGGCTCACATACTTCAACGATTTACAGGGTATTATGGAAGGCCAACATTTAAATTAAAACAACAAACCAATTATTTTAACACTGAATCAAAAACAAGTTTGTAAATATTACTTACCACTGATGTCAAACAGTGCAAGATGCATTTTTCTTAAGACACTTATTACAAATTGTTTTGTCATCCTTAATATGACGACCGCATATTTAATATGTGGTATAAATTGCATCACTACCAATATCTGGGAGTGCTTTATTGTTCATTGCTGAAATCCATCTTCCCATCTTTTGAAAACATGCTTAAAATTGGAAGGTATTGAAAAATAAATCTAGATGTATCAAAATCCAATACACCTCTACGGCTTCAACTTCAACAGCAATGTTAATTTTTCTAAGTTTGAAGTTTGCTGACAACTGACATTTCGATACGAGCGCTATCCCGTTAATTGGAGTAGTACTAAATTACCTTCCTCATGTTTTTCCATTTGAGTTACCAGCCCCTGGTTTACACTGCACATTTTCATTTTACCGACAGTGGCAGACCTATTAAGCACTGCCGGTCAATATGTATAACGTCATTCAATAGCGACAGCTATAGTGTTGCTAACGGTGAGAATTTTTACCTGATTTTCGGGTATTAATCATCTTATAAACTTTTATAAATTAACGCATATAGTTAATTCATCAAAGAATATTGTATTTTCCATTTAGTAGAATGCACTAGTTCCTTGTAAAGTCATGTTTTAAAATAGTTTCATCAGTTTTTATTCACTATTGCATTTATTGGTGTCTTCGGGAAAAATAGAGTATCTATTTTGTAATTTTACATTGAAGATTATAACCGTTTCACCGTGCCAATACTTTAGGCACTACCGTCTTTTGACCTTGAACATAAAATCGTAACTTGGTCCCTTTTTGGCAACTAGAATTTAAGCAAAAATATCCTGATCGCCGACAACCTCGTAAAGAAATTTTTGAAAATTTGTTGGAAAGATTCAAACGTACAGGTAATGTAGCATATCAAAAAAATGATAGAGAAAAACGAACTTTAAATGAACAAAATGTACTCAGTATTCTACTTAGTGAAAATCCAAACACCAGTACACGCATCATGGAAAATGAAACGGGAATAAGTAAATCATCTGTCAATAGGATACTATTAAAAAATAAAGTACATCCATACCATGTCCAACGTCATCAGGAGCTTCTTGAAAACAATTTTCGAAAAAGAATAGCTTTTTGTGAATGGGCAATAGAGAGCATTAATAATGAAAATGATTTTTTTGATTGTGTACTTTTTGGGGATGAATCAACATTTCACAAAAACGGTTTCGTCAATAGACACAATTTTCATTACTATTCCACCACCAATCCTTATAAGTTAATGACACATATCCAAACACGATGGGCTATTAACGTTTGGGGTGGTATATTAGGGGACTATGTCATAGGATCCCACATTTATTTCATGTTCGTGTAACTACCGAGGTCTACTTAGTCTTTCTGCAGAATCATCTACCTCTACTAATGAAAAATGTTCCACTAAATATAAGACTTAGAATGTGGATATTACATGATGGAGCTCGTGTACATCATGCTCAATCGGTTCGCAACTTTTTGAACCATAATTTTGAAAACAGGTGGATTGGAAGAGATGGTCCAGTTATGTGTCCTCCCAGGTCCCCTGACCTCACTAAAGTAGATTTTTTGTGGGGTTTCGCAAAAAACGAGGTTTATAAAACTAGTGCATTAACTAGCAAGGAAATGAAGGAAAGAATAAGACAAGTGTTCGCGAGCATAGATGTACAATGTTTTAAAAACGTTCAAAGATCATTTGAAGATAGATTACAACATTGTATTGCAGTTGGAGGGAGTCACTTTGAGCAGATTTTGTAACAGCTTTTTTTTTTCTTTTTTTAATATACTAATGCTGCATTCTAAAAAATTAAAATAACTTAATTTTGGCACATGTTTTTTTCATTCAAATATTAAATATCTTCTAAACTGTTGTGTTTAAGGATAGGGACAAACGAACGTATAATTAAAGTACTTTTAGTAGAGATATGAAATACAGGGTGAACCTAACCTTAAAAGTAAAGAAAGTAAATTCAGTTATTAATAAATTGTAGCTAGGTACCTTAAAAATATAAACTGATTAAACAGTATATTTTAATAGGAGCTTAAATCAAATTACATTGTGAATTTAGTTATAATTAACTCTTTTTAACATTTCATCTAAGAATCTCGCTAAACTGTTATGTTTAGGGATAGGCAATATTAAACTTAAACGA
>OV651813.1:52890367-52955367 GCA_927349885.1 Psylliodes chrysocephalus | reverse complement strand
AGGCCGTTTCGTATAATCTATTGTCGCTAACGATACAGAACGAAGACATGACATCTAAGGTCCAATGACGGAATTATGAAAATATACAGGGTGGGTCGGGAAGAACGGCACAAACTACAAGAAATAAACATTTTTCCTCCTGGCCTTGAATTATTCCCGATGGTTCCATTAACTGTTATCCACAATCTCCAGACCTCACAGAACTAGAACACAATTACTTGGCCTTAAAAATAATTTTAAACAAAATAACAAATTCCAAAAAATATTTAAATTTCTTAGCCATTAATTCTGAATCTTGAAGAACTAATTAATCTTTGGATTCCATTAAGAACTGAGGAATAATTAGACCAAGAAGTTTAACTTTTTGCCAAAAATATTCAACAAGCAGCGTGAAAAAACACTACTGAACATAATTGCAGAGTGTAAGGTAAAAATTATCCCAAAGGGATCAGAAATCTTATCTCAGTAAAAAGAAAAATTTGAAGAAAATGGCAACAGTCTAGAGCACCAGATGATAAAACAAAAATAAACAACGCAACACAACTAAACCGTGAAATACGGCGCATTACAAATAAGTCGATTTGCAAGTACTTAAAGGAATTAAAGTACCGATTATTTACTCTGGAAAGCTACCAAACGAGTAAAAATCCGTAATATACACAACCCACCAATCAAAAATATAAATGAAAGCTGGATCCGAAACAATTTGGAAGAAGGAAACAGATTTACGGAATATTTAGAGAGTATCTTCCAACCCAATAATGGTGAAGATCTTCAAAACTGGATGGAACTAGCACAAGAAAACTGAATCGTTCAACCTACCTCTCTAAAGGAAGTTTGTATGAAAATCCAAACAAATAAAATTCCGAAAAAAGCCCTTGAATTTGAACTCATTACTGGCGAAATTTTGAAACTGCTTTTACGGAAAGCTATTGTCAAAATGGCCAATCTCATCAATGCGTCCCTTAGATTAAAGTACGTTCCAAATATGTCGAAGGTATGGCAAAAGTTATAATGATTCCCAAGCCAGGTAAACTCCCCCATGAAGTTAAATTTCCTTGATACATGCTTTTTCTTAAAATTTATTTTTAAGGGATTTAAACTTATAATAGAAGAAAAGGACCTAATACCCTCCCGCCAGTTTAGCTTCAGAGAAAAACACTAGAGCGTAGACCAAGTTTATAGAATCACAGATAACATCGAAAAGTATCTAGAAGGAAAAAGTTTCTCCACCTTCTTTTTGGATGTAACTCAAGCCTTCAAAAACGTATGGCATAAAGGTATGATTCGAATACTGAACATTTTTTTGCCACGTTAATGGTCTGAACAATTAAAATTCTATTTATAAGAAAGGTATTTCAGAACTGAACAGTAGGAAGCCTATTCCGACATAAGAGAAATTACGGCAGGAATATCTGAAGGTTGTGTACTAGGTCCAGTACTCTACTTGTTGTATACTAGAGAAATTCCTAATCTTGAGCCCAATACTATCGCAACATTTGCTGATGATACTGCAATCCTTGCTGTTGGAAAAAAAATTAATTGATGAGCAAATGATTAAATTTTGTATATATACTCGTATGTCAAAAATAAAAATGTATAACTCATCAACGCAAAGACATGCATGGTCTGGTAATGAGATATAATCTGGAAGGTCTAGCAATGATAATAATTTAAAACAACCAGACGTGATTTAGATAACTTTTTTACATATTCAACATCTTAATAATTAATAATCCACTGATAGTGGTTTGGCAGAAGTTATTATTATCGAAACAACACAATTTTAGGGTTAGTACTAGAATGTCATGAAGTTTTGGCCGAAGTAGTCAACCAAATACTTTTTGGACCTGGCCCTTCTATTGGCCTGACAAAATCGGTAGTGACAGACCTAATTAAAGAACATTCCCTTGTGAAATTCAAGGAAAGATGGGATGAAACAAAAAACTGCAGAGTTGCCAGGGAGCTCTTAAGATATGCTGACAACACTGCAGCAAACAAATACTTGACTATGACTAGACAGAATCTGCGTCGGGTCACAGGCATTCTGACTTGTCATTGCCAAGTACGAAAGCATCTCCATATCATGGGACTGTCAGAATCCGCACTCTGCAGAGGGTGCGAACAAGAAGATGAGACCATCGAGCATATCTTTTACGATTGCCTGATGCTTTTATTTATTAGAAGATTTGTGTTCGGCGAGTATCGGCTAACACCGGCCGATATAAGAGAAGCACCTCTTGGCGACGTTGTCAACTACATTAAATCTGTAGGCTGGCTGACGAGCTAGGAGGTGCCTATCATCTTAGGAGGATGCAAAATGGGCCTAATGAGGCCTAAGTGCCGTGGAAATAACCCACCCTCCACACGTTACAGATACAGATATACTCGTATGTCAAAAATAAAAATGTATAACTCATCAACGCAAAGACATGCATGGTCTGGTAATGAGATATCTGGAAGGTCTAACAATGACAATAATTTAAAACAACCAGACGTGATTTAGATAACTTTTTAACATTTTCAACATCTTATTAATTAATAATCCAGTGATAGTGGTTTGGCAAAAGTTATTATTATCGAAACAACACAATTTTCACCATCTTCCACACGAGCAAATGAATCAAAAATTTCTACCGCCAGCACCTAGCTGTGAGGAGAAGAAGAAGCAGAAGTATGTAGCTTATACAGTAAATACATGGTCCTTCGAAAATTGAGAAATTAGGCACAAAAATAGAGCTAATTTTTTCAAGTAATATGTTCCTAGTCGTTATTAGGATACCGAGAAATTTAGATACACCACTGCCTACCACTGTACCTGACACAATTCCGCAAAACAAAGTTATTAAGAGGATATACATCATTCGGACGTGCCTTATTGATATCTTAAACTCGTAAATTTACAGCCTGCCCGCAGTTATATGCGAGCTAGATGGCGTGCGTTGTCGTTTTAATTTCTTCTTGCAGTTCCGTGTGGGCGGTGCTGAAAAAATTCTCCATGCATCTACTAATACATTGCGTATGTATCGCTTATTACCGTATATTTTCACGATGGAGCTATATTTCAATGTGGACTATATTACCTTGGGCCAGATTCACGTAACAATTAATTATGCAGAATAATTTCACATTAATAGAATATTACTAGCAGACATGATAGGTTCGGCGTATGAAGATGGAAGACCATTATTTTTTTTCTGCAAACCAGGATATCGTAGAACTCTGGTATATGTCGGATGATGTATTTCTCTTTTATTTGTTTTAAAAGGATTTAAATTACCACGTCGACCTATTCAGGGTGGGCTAAGTATATTCTTTATCTCCACGTGGCTCTGTACTTCCCTATTTCATTTCTCCTAAACTTTATTTCACTAATTAATACTCTACCACAGAACAGTTGAATAACACAGAAAGGACACATAGAGCTAATGGTGAAACATTGTCAAAATGAACGTAATTTTGTAATGTAGTTTCAATGAACAGTTTATTTTCACGTGCACAAGTTTTTCTCAGGCGGCATTGAATTCAAAGCACCCTTAGCTATTGCATTGGGAGCTGTTTTTTATCTGCCCTACATGTCGAAGCTTGCGAAACTGCTTCTCTATTTTTCTAATTTTCCCTTGGGATATACGCGGCAAATTTGGAAATTTTTCATAAAATAAGCGTTTCATTTGTGTCCTTGTGTTATCTCCATAACCAATCATCTATAGAAGTGTTATTTTGTGTATTTCTGTTAATTGAACCATTTTTCTGATAAGGAGTTAAGGAAATTCAAACGACTATAACACTGGCAACTACCGTCATGAAGTCAGATAACAATTTGCTAAGGTCAGGCGTTTTAAACAGAGGAAAACAAAACTATTTAATTATAGCTTTTTTATTTCATATTAGTGAAAAGGAACGCTAAAATGATTTTTGCTTACTTTCTCATTATCAGGACCTAAATGAGAAATAAGATTTGAGTGTGTTGCAGCGAATTTCTGTAATGAAACAATTTTATTTCGTTAATGGTAATTTTTGCAATAAATCAGAAAACATTTAATGTTTCCTAAACAGTTAGGTATAGGACATAGTACATAAAATATGTCTAGAATTTTCTGAAGAAACCAAAAATTTAAAAATATACATGGTGTTGCATTTAAAATAATAAAGTTAGTATTGGCCACTGTTAAATGACACACCCTATAAAAAGTTTTTGTAAAAAAATGCGCCCCCATTTATTTATTACCGAATTTATTCCAAATGCCTGGGCATTAAAGCTTACCCACGTTATATGTGGTAGCAGTTGGTCTTTTAAAATCTGTCATACTGTTACATGGTTAATGTTTGAGAATGAAATATCGATTCGTTTCCAATCGTCAATGACGTCGTCATTTTCTATTGAATTTATGACGATATGTTGTCGAATATGACCGAGAAAACTTCCCTCGCATGAGGCTACTTCTTCAGTGAGCAATTTCTGCAACTCTTGCATAGCATGTTGTTTTCTTTACCAGAGTCGTCCTGTTGATTACTGGTTGTGTATAGTTTCTGGTTGATTCCTATTCGCGCAGTGCGAAGTCATGGTAAGAGAAGCAAAAGCAATGCTAGCGCAAGCTGCGGATAAGTGGAAGACTTTAGGGCGATATTTTATCATTTTGGCGTATCAAATACACGTAGTTTATATTTGTTTAACAGTTAATAACAATGCAATGAGCAACTGGAGTTGCTGTGTTGTAAATTGTAAAAATTCTAGCAAAAAAAACAGTGCAAATTATACAGGGTGGCCATTTTTTTAATGGGATTGTATGAGTAATTTTCAAACCATACTAGTTAGAAAGTCGGTTAAACGGAGAAAAAGTTGCCTATCTCGAAGCAAAATCTAGCGGCAAAAATTAATCGAAAATAGCAGGCCCGGTTCTTGAGATATTTCGATAAAGGGAAATTCGATTTTTTCGGATTTTTGGGTATCGTTCATTTATTTTCAGAACTATCAAAAAATATTTTTAAAAGGTTTTTTATTTGATAGTAAATTTTCTTTGATTTGACGTTTTCATATTTTGCATCCAACGTTTCGTATTCTCCGGACCACCCTCAACTTCTTTTTATTAAATATGAACCTGGATATTTTATAACATTATTTGAAAAACCTTTTCATCCTGCATCCAGCGGTGTATTACACAATGGCATTCAATGACGGTTTTTGGGTAATATGGACCGTGATCCAAATTTTATTAAATTTATGCTTGGTTTCAGCCATCTTTAGTTAAATCAATATAATGTCATGCCTCTCCATAAAAAAATAAAGTCAATTCTTACAAAATTTATGTAATTCTATGAAAATTAAACATTTTATCAACAACAACAATAGTAATGTAGAAATTTTAAAACGCAATTACTGATAATAACAAAAAAAAATTCAGATTTTGTGAGTCATAATCAAATTATCTGAAAATATCAATAAAATTAATTGAGAAATTGTTCAAAATGTCCGCCATCTTCTTCAATACACCTGGCGATTCGGATATTCATATTTCTTATGCTATTGCTTATTTCTTCTTCATGGATATATCTTCCAATGCATCTTCAATTTTTGCGCGGAGAATCTCAATTGTTACATTCGGTGTATTATACATTTTATTTTTGATACGTCCCCACAAATAAAAATCAAATGGATTTAGATCTGGAGATCTGGCAGGCCACGCCACTGGACCTCTTGTTCCAATCCATGAATTGGAAAAAGTCTCATTCAAATAATCAGTGACCATTCTTGAATTGTGTGGACCACATCCATCTTGTTGGAACCAGATTTCGTTAAGACGATACTCTATAGGAAGATCATCTTACATGTCCTGTAGTATATCTAAATATTTGTCTGCAGTAAAGTTTCCGTCAATAAAGTACGGTCCCAGTAATTTATTAATTAACCGCACTACATATTCAAAAAGAAACGATATTGACGTCTCACTTCTTGGATTAGATGAGGATTTTCCGTGGCATAAAAATGTTTATTTCTTCGATTGAACATACCAGAATTTGTAAATGTTGTTTCTTCTCCCCAAATGATATTGTGTGCAAAGTTGTTATTAATTCTTACCTTCTGTTTAAACCAATTACAAAATAACAATCCTCTTTCAAGATCATTACGATATAGTTTTTGTACCGCTTGGTATTTTTAATCATGGTATCCGTGTCTCTTGACTATCTTATTAACAGTACTTTTTGATAAATTACATTCACCTGCAATAGTCCTCGACCCAACTCCTGGATTTATTCGAAAGACATTAATATCGTTGACTGGCTCCTTTCTTTGAACATACGGAACTCTAGGTTTATCGAATGTATTATGTTCGAGAAGAGTTGTAGACAAACGTCGAAAAAATTTTATATTTGGTTGCATTCTGCCGGGATATAAGTCCTCGTAACTTTGTTTTGTTCTAAACGAATTTCTGTCCAGTTTAATGTACAATTTGTACATATCTCGTTCTTCTTCTGCAGTATATCTTACCATATTGAAATTAGACTAGGTACCAAAAAACACACAAAAAACTTTTGAACAATGAGAAATTTTCCTAACGAAATAAAGAACAACATAATAATAATGTGACAGTTCCTGTAATATGGATTGTTTTCACGGCCTACTATATTTTATAACAAGTAAGATGATACTAGTTTAAAATCATATCAATTGATGTGCCAGTAATAAAATAATCAATGATGATAATTAGATGGAAAAATAATTGAAATAAATAATTATATCTTAAAGTTTATTCAAAGCAGTAACATAAAAATTTGGTAGGTATGTATGGTCAAAAATGGAACCGGGAATATTTTTTAATTATTTACCTATCTCATCAAAACAAATTTTTTAATAGTCGAATAATTGATTCTCATTTATTTTTCCCAATTAATCACTTTATGTTCGAAGTATTATACACTTTGAAAAAATTAACACTGATTATGAATTCAATACAGATCCGTACCAATAAAATTTGGATTACGGTCCATATTATCCAAAAATCGTCATTGAATGCCATTTTGTAATACACCGCTGGATGCAGGATGAAAAGTTATTTCAAATAATGTTATAAAATGTCTAGGTCCATATTTAAAAAAAATAAGTAGAGGGTGGTCCGGAGAATACGAAACGTTGGATGCAAAATATAAAAACGTCAAATCAAAGAAAATTTACCATCAAATTAAAAATCTTTAAAATATTTTTAGTAGCTCTGAAAATAAATGAACGATAACCAAAAAACCGAAAAGATCGAATTTACTTTTATCGAAATATCTCAAGAATCGGGCCTGCTATTTTCGAATAATTTCCACCGCTAGATTATGCTTCAAAATACGCAACTTTTTTTCAGTTTAACCGACTTTGTAACTAGTATGGTTTGGAAATTACTAATACAATCCCATTAAAAAGTGGCCACCCTGTATAAGTCTTAAATGTTCATTAAGAACTAGATTTGTGAATTTGATTATTGTATGTGGCTGGAATGCAGTTTTGTGATTTATTGATAGTAACCAGTTTTAATCATTAATTCTATGTTTTCTTTCGAACTAAAAATAAAGAAAATATAAATAACAATCACAAATATACCAATTATTTTTCTTTTGTTAATACATTTTTAATTCCACGTTATTATTAAGTGGAAATTTTTTTATTTTGAAATTATTTAACCTATTCTTCAATAACAATTTTGGCTTAGGCAACTGCTCATACATTTCGTCATAAATACTGTTAACAGCCTACATTTTATTACTTATTTTTATTGATTATACTTACTTTTTTTAAGTTGACACAATAAAAATATACAGTAATAAAATAATTTTTTCACTTCTTTTACAAATCCATATACTTTTATTAAAACCAACATATATATTTTTTAATTACGAATTCTATTAAAAATTGTATTGTCAGTATACGAAAGAAATTTAGTCTGCCGAGCGATAATTCTATTACAAATTTCTGGAATCACGTTCCGTATGCGTTGACTGCGGCGACGCGCTTGGCAACGAGCACAAATTAGAAATTTACCGGTGATGCAGATTTTCTTTAATTTAAATTTCATTAAAATGCTAATGCATAGGTAGGATTCCCCACTCGACCATTTACTGTGCTGTTCCTAAAGTGACGCCTGTCTGTAGAGGTCAAGGAGTATTAGAGTACTAGCACTCCTGCACTATGGAGTATTAGATTACTAGTACAATTTATAATTCATAAAGAATACAAGGCTAATAACCTAAGTTATCGAAGCCAGACACCAATAAAAAAAATGTCATCAAAAAAAGTGTAAGCAATGAAAACAGGAGCGGTTTTTCCATTGGTTCATTTGTGCATTTACATTTCATTAAAACACACTATTTTAAAATAAATAACAAAAATATAAATTCAATTTTAATAATTGTTTATTTTGTAGGTTGTCTATAATGACTTTTAAGTTATAGAAAAATGCCCTATCTATAAATACTAGAGGTACTGATGAACAGTTTTAGACTGATGTAGCACTGAGGAATTTATAAACTTACATTACAGCTTTTTTAAAGACGATATAAAATATAAATATTGAAGTGGTCTAAATTAATTCAAGAAACTTAATAGTTGTGTCTATGTTAGGTATGCACCTATATCAAGAAGACTAAATTAAATATTTACCGATACCTACCTGGGAGGTAAACTAAAATAAGTCGACATAGTGCAGTTTTATAAAGTTTATATTTTTAAAATCGGCTCATCGAGACCTTTTCAGGGGCATTCCATACTATCCCAGCTAGCACGAAAACATCCCATCTACGTTAATAAGCTAAAATTTTAGGTTCTTTAAACTCGCATGCAATGTATTTCTAATGTAACCCTAATATCCCTGCAACCGCCGAATGTCCGCAACGGCAGGATTTTTATAGCACATCTCACAGAGGTTACAAAGTGAAATTCGGAAAATATCACACTAGCACTTTTACGGTACTTACCTCGAAAGTTGCTCTAAAACGTTCTATAGATGTTATAATGTGAATTAGTTCTACAGTATTATACAGTGTGTCCACGGATGGACTTAACTATACTTGTGAAAATATTTTAAATTAAAAAAGTAATTCTTCCTAATTTCTTTTACTTGTTAAATAAATTCGATCCACATTGAGAAATTACGAAAAATTACTTTTTTTTAATTTAAAATAAATATTTTTACAAGTATAATTAAGTCCATCCGTGGACACACTATATTGTTCTTTGTGTAATGTAATACAGAGAGGCTGAAATTGAGGTTATAGTAAAATCTCAATCGAGACATGGAAATTTCAAATAAAACAAAATATTTATGTAAATTTATTAATAAAATGTTCTATGCAGTTACACATGTGCGATAGTAGAAGCTACCTATAAAGCATTGAGCGATTGGACAAAATTACCTTAGTAGTATAATAATGTATCATTATTGCATAGGTTCACTAGAAGCTTAAATGGTGAACGATTGTACAAAAGTATATTTATATAAGGTACGTTTCAAGATGGCAATTATATGATGCTAAAACTAGATTGGTGAATAAGAGATAATTGTGCCGCGTTTGAATATCCACATCCGATGCATTTTTACATCTCGAGCATTTGTTTGTCCACATTGAACACATCTATTACATCCAGATCTGCGTTTGTTTATCCAAAATGTACCTGTCCAGATTACATTTTTTTTATATCTCGTTTGGAAATGAGATGTGAATGAGTTGTTCGTTCCATGCCAGAAAGTAAGTGTCATGTGAAGCCAAGTTTGTCAATTTATCCTTTGTTTATGCTAGCATGTTTGTTTAATTTTTATTTAGATTTCAAATTTAGGTTGATTTGTAGTCTTAAAAGTTTAATTTAAAAATTATAAGCTTCTAACTTGTCATTGTCATTTTATCACGTGACCAATAAAGTCTAGAGCGTCTGTTACATCTACATTTAGATCTAATTCTCATCACGTGATAAAAAATGTGGATATTCAAACGCGGCATATGTACCAATAAAAACTCCCAGGCTGGATATTTTGGTAACTAATAGAAATATTTTAATTCTGTAAAAGTCAATTTACAGAGCACTAAGAGAGCTTCAGTTTAACATACACTACTCTCCAAAATTAACGCGCCACCTTAAATGTACCATAAGTTTGAAGCTATTTTTCTTCTGAACTGTTGATTGGATTTCAATGATTTTTTTTTACATTATAGTCCTGTTTCTAAGGAATTACTATACCAATGTTTTCTGGGAAAGGACAACGTTTTATCCATAAATAGGGCGTAAAGATAAATTTGTGTTTTTTCATCTTATTCTGCAACACCCTGAGGAATTTATTAAAAACAAACGCTACATTTTATTAATACTACGATACAGCTTCATCTTTTTTCAAGATTTTCGTAAAAAAATCGTCTTGATATCCTTATTATCAAAGATTATACACAACTTTTAATGTAACAAGTTTAAAGCAAATGAAAGCAAAGAAAACACTACTTACATAAAACTTAGTGACATTTAAAACAACTAAAACCTAAGAAAACATAACCCAAATAATCTTTAACAAGTTCCCTCTCTTAAAAACACTTAATTACGAGTACTTCCGCCTCTATTTCTAATTACTTCTTCACAGCGACTAGGCATACTTAATATTAAGCGACGTATTTGGTCTTGCTCAATTGCATCCCAAACTTATCTTACGTTATGCTTTGAACGCACTTTTCTTCTTTGATAACAGAGATATCGAGACGATTTTTTTTTACGAAAATGTTGAGAAAAGATAAAGCTATTTCGCAATATTAATAAGATGTAGCGTTTGTTTTTAATAAATTCCACAGGGTGTTGCAAAATAATATGAAAAAACACAACTTTATTTTCACATTCCGTATATGGGTAAAAAGTTGACATTTCTCAGAAAACATTGGAATAGTAATTCCTCAGAAATAGACCTATAATGTGAAAAAAAAATCATCGAAATCCAATCAACGGTTCATAAGAAAAATAGCTTTAAACTTATTGTACATTTAAGGTGGTGTGTTAATTTCGGAGAGTAGTGCATAAATTAATTTTAAATAGATCAATATGTAAGTGGCGCTGCGCTCAATATTTTTTTTTTCGATGGGAGGATCTTTATTGTGTAGCGCATCTTGTAAAAAATGGATTTCCAAGCAGATTTTGCTTCATGAACTAATTCGATAAATCTAGCCATTTTTAATATACAAAGTGGGTCAGTTAAAACAGTTTCATCCAGTTTTTCAGCATTATTCATTAGATTTTATTAAAATGCTAAAACGTGTCGATTTTTATTCCAAATTAAAAACATTTTTAGAATACACATATCTGTCATGTGTGTCAACCTTGCTATTCTCCAACCCCTTAATTTTAAATAAGGAATCCATGTATGGCACATCATTGAAAATATTATTTAATGGGGGATTCAAAAATATTTCTGTACCATGCGTTTCTTAAATTTTATCACCCTCTAGCGGAATAAAAACTATTACGTATTATAGAGAGTGAAACTACAATGTTTATTACATCATTAAAAAGGTAACTTTATGGAAAATTTAGAAATATGACTGTTTATTGCGATACTTTTAATTGTACCGCCCTCTATTGGGATAAAAAACGGTACGTATTATAAAGTTTGACACCTTACTTGAAAGCAAATTTAATTACTAATTCAATGCACCACATAACATTAATATAAATATCCTCCATATTGAACTTGCAATAGTTTGAAAATTAGTCATGCATGGTACATTTCTTAGAAGTAGAAGGGAGGAGGTTGACACATTACAGATGATTGTATTGTAAAAAGGTGTTCAATTTGGAATAAAAATCGACCTATTTTGGCTTTTTCTTAAAATCCAATGATTAATGCCAAAAGACAATATGAAACTGTTTTGAGTGACCCACTCAGATTATCAAAAATGGCTATATTTATCAAATTAGTTCATGGAACAATATCTGCTTAAAAATGCATTTTTTACCAGATGCGCTACACAAGAAAGATCCTCCCATCGAAAAAAAATTATTGAGCGTAGCGCCATCTACATATTGACCTATTTTAAATTAATTTATATCCAAAACTGAAACTCTCTTAGTGCTTTGTGAACTGGCTTTAACAGAATTAAAATATCTCTATTACTTGCCAAAATATCCGAACTGGGAGTTTTTATTGATATACCCTATATATTTTATTATACGAGTTCCCTGATTTCTTACCTGTAGAAGCAAAGATATATCATCTTTTTTAAATCAAGCCTTTTAACTTATTTTTGAATAGATATGTATATATTTTTATTTTGTTAGTTTACTATTTATGCATGTAATTACATGTGGCTTGAAAATATTTTTATGTATGCTATAATGTAACATAAATATATGACAATTTATTAAAAGAGGATATATTATATTTTTATATAAGATTTTACTTTTCCACAATATATTAAATAAAAAAGAGATTGATCCACTTGTTTAACTATTATTAATCGAAATGATATAGAAATTTAAATCATTGCATTTATTTTTAGATAATTTTGTCTTACTTTGTTGTTTTAAATAAATCAACCAGCATCACTTAAGAATCGTTTTTTAAAGTTAAGGCATATACTTAATTAACACCCGGTATCTTCCTAAATATAATTTTGGACATTTCAAAAAATTGTCGAAAATAATCGTACCACTTATTATTACTCTCGATAATTTGAAATCCCACATCTTATATTTTCGTTTGCTACTGCTGTTAAGAAACAAAAAAAAAAGATAAATGGGTGACCCATCTCTGAATGTGTTTGTGGTCTTGACTGTGATGAAAGCAGGTGTACAAATTTGATTTCGGAGATTTTGTGGTTATTGATTTTGAGCAATTTCCAATCAGTGAACTATGAGACCCTCACGTAATCTTGTGCAGGTGAAAATCGGTGAACTGAAATAAAGCAATTTAAGTAGCTATTATAGTTTTTTTTTATTAATTCATTTAACCGATTTTGGACTAAATTAAATCAGTAGTAAATGTTTTAAATAGAATGAGAACATTTGGGACGTTAAATAAAATTTTATTTTAATTATAAATATAAATTTGTTACAGTGAGTTGACAAAACATGTAATAGCTTAGTTAATTATTTAATCAAGTCATTTTTTGTTTTAAAATGCATTTATGCCTAAAATATGAAAAAAATAACAAGATTAACTGTGTCAATTATTCAATGTCGGATTGTAATGCAATCTTCCAAACAATTAATGAATGAAGAGCTATTATAATCCTTGGCGAAGAACACACGCGTTGTTGAAAATCAAGTCATTTCTATTCTCAACGAAAGGCAAGAGCTTCGTATAAATAAACTGCCTTTCCGATGATATTATGAAAATTGTTGACACAAAAAACTTGCTGGCTAAATTTTGACATTGATTTCATTCAGAATCAAGTTGTTGAATGAAAAAATTACGCGAATAATAAAACAAGCATCATTTTATGGTTATTTTTTTAGAGGTAATTGCAAATATACAGTTGAGCTTTAAAATAAAAATTGATTTACCATTTAAAATTTTGGATCGAGTAATATCATATGAATACTTATTCAGAAGGAGAATTGCTTATAAAAAGACTGTAAATATTTTGAAAGAAGAACATATTCCAAGAGACTGGAAAACGTCGGTAATTTGTTCAATTTTAAAAAAAGAAGAGAAGATTACGGTCAATAACTAATGGGGTACTTTATTGGTTGATGTAATTTAAAAGATCTTAGTCTTAATAATTAGAGATTGGTACATTGGGGAATATCAAGGGAATTCAAGAAAGGACGGTCAACGGTAAATATTTACAATAAAATAAATTATGTATAATAGCTTTTTATAACATCTTGACTTACACATACTGTTTGTCGACTATAAACAAGCATAATACTGCCTTGTGAAGGTAAATAGCAGTTAGTGCAACAGTAATGATTTTGAGTTATTGCCAATTTAGTGTTTTTTGTTCTACGCAATTTATTTTTATTTCTATTTCAAATAAAAAAACATTATATAACGTTACTGAATAAGTATTATTTTTTAGAAAAAAGTTAAATTTTCTCACTTTGATTTTTGCTGAAAATTCATCAGTTACTGCTGTTTATCCTAACAGTAGTACATATCAATATATTATTAACAAGCAGTAAATGTAAGTAATTTTCCAGCTTTATGTAAATAATACCATCTCCAAAATAAATAAAACAAATACAAAATAAAGCAAAAGTTTATCAAAAAATAAAGCAAAAGTACATTAAATGACATGAAACTAAAAGAAAAAATTCGTAGGTAGGTACTTACATAATTTGAAAATTATTGGTAATTATCTATCAAGTTTTCTACGTTATCTTGTTTTAATGAAAGTTTTCTGTTTTCAGGCATGATTGGGCACAGTTGCGAAATTATTCCTTGTTTCTAAAATGATCTCGTAGTTTAAAATTTACTTTAAGAAAATTATATTCCTTAAAGCTTTCGTCGTTAATATTATTTTTATTTTATAGTAATCTGTTACCTCATGTGAATTGTACCACAAATATATCGCACAGCAAGGGTCTGCCCTTTTATTTGAATTTTCTTAGTCTTTTTCTTTTTCGGGTGCGAATTATTTCATCATTTATGTTTTCCGGTTCATTATTTACCAAACTTGTATTATCTTCTGAACTCTCAGGTTGTTGATAATTTGGATCATCAATTGAGTCGTCAGAGTATTCAGTAATTTGGCCTATTTCTTCATCGTTTTGTGCTTTGTTAGACGATGTTAATATTTCGGGCGGTAGAAGGTCTAAAATATTTGTTATTATTAAAAAAAATCAAAAAATCATCAAATCAGTACCACATGTTATAACATGTTTTGTGGTAATAATTTGGTGTTTTTCTTATTTCTTTTTATTATGACCACGTATGCGAAATATTATTTATTATTTTTAGTTTAAGTCGCATTTATTGCAAAACCAAGTGCTTACCTTCTTGATATGATACTTCTGCCACTACCGTCTCACTATCTTTAGTAGATGTTATTGTAATATTTTCATCTATAAAAGATTTAAAATATCAAAATTAAATAAAAAAATCATATTGCTGTATAAACCTGAAAAAAAAAATATTCCAAATTATATAAAGTGTACCTACCTTGAGCTAAATATTTTCCCCGTGACAAGTATAAACAAAAAAAAACGCTTCAAATCACAGTTGACGTACTAACAAGTCTGCGCCCGCTAAAGAACAGAAAACAACTAAATAAACATATTATGTTTAGGAAAAAGGCAGTATCTGGGTAGATACTTACTTATGTATTGACGTATTACAATCATTAAATACAAAAAATGTGAAAGAAAAAGGCAGTAATTAAATAAAAAGTAGATACTGCTCTTTTACATTCACATTTGAATTTATGTTTTAAGAAACTTTGTAGGTAAATAGCAGTAATTGGTTATTAAGTTGCCTTTTACTGTAACAATGAGGGGTCACATTGTCAGATACTGCGATTTACCTATTTGATTCTGGCTTAAGTTGATTTATAAATGTGCACCAAACCATATCTGACGTTAGCGCAGTTACTGCTTAGGTATGTAACATTAATATCTCATTTTTGACAAAAATGTTACTTACTGCTCTTTACCTTTACACGGCAGAATATACCTCAATAAATTAATAAAAACTAGTCTAATCACCTCCAATTAAATAGGGGTCTAAAGATTATTTGTCCACACCTATTGATTTAATATCAGAGAAAATAGAATTCAGTCTAATAATATTATGTAAGTACTATAGCCAGACGTTAGCATATTCCGACGATCTACTAATCATAACTAAATCAAAACTAGGAATAAAGAGGACATTTAGAAGTTTCTAAAAATGAAAAAAGATATAAGAAAATATATGGAGATCAAGATGGAAAAAAAATTAAAATCAACACAGAAAGGGTATATATTTAATAAAGTGCAGGAATTGAATTATAACATGCAACGAAGAAGAAAATGATAAAAGAAAGTAAATAAAGCCATAAGATCAATGATAAAACCACTGAAGGTCAAAAAATGGGCCATGTTCAAATGTGAGAAATGCTGTTTTATAAATTATATTATAATATTTAGTCGCTATACAAGTTATTCTAAATAATCAGTTTGTTAAAATAGCTAAAAGTTTTTAAAGTTAAACCATTTCTAATTTAAAATGTGTACGTCTTCGAGAATAGACCAATCAGCTTGTGTCGAAGTTTTGTTTGTTATATAGATCAAAGCCAACGAACAAACCAACACATAGAATGTCGAAGTGAACGCACATCTTTGTGACACTTGAAAATTGACACCACCTAACCTAACATTAGTTGTTAGTTGTTTACTTTTTTCTCGATTCTCGATTTGTTTCTTTTGTCTTTGCTAATTGGTTTAACTTTATTATTAATATGAGTTTATCAGCTGGTTTTATGGTAAACCAAGATATAAGTACTGTATAATTTTAACAATACTCAGTTTATAAGTGCCGAAGTTAAGAATGTTAAGACAGAAAGGTATGTTACACTTTATTAAGATTTGTTTTAATAGTAGGTACAGTTTATATGGGGTAATATACTTTATAGTAAAAACATATTTATCTCAGATCATTAGGGTTATTGAACGGTAACATTTTTTCAAAAATAAACATTTTACCTTTACCCTGTTTTTATATTTTAGGATGGCCTTCATTTATATGTATAAAGAAATATTTTTCTTATAATATATTAGCGTATACTAATATCCACAAATATAATACTAGAAACTGGGATTTTAAATATACCTTCGGTTAATTTTCAATTATTTTTATTGTATTTGAAGATCGGGCTCATTATTATAAAGCCACTCTAAATCAGATATTGAAGATTTTTCTTTTGATTCAGGCAAAAATTCAATATCTTCAAAACTTTTAGGAGGTTTTGGATATTCTTGAAGAAATGTTTCGAACTTATAGTAGGCTCATTTTTAATTTTGCGAAAGGGAAACTTTTTAGAATACATTGTTTTGTTTTTTATTTTATTTTTTTTTTTGGCAGAATCAGTGTGCTGGGCTCTTGTGTGGTAAATAACAAGAACGTTGGAGACATTTGCGAGGCACTACTCACTTCTTAATAGGTGAATTTATCCATCATTTAAAAAATGAACAGTTTTCAAAACCATCGGTATCTAAAAAAACAAAATCATCGTCACTACAATGTTAGATAATTGAAGTCTAATAAATTACAATAAAACATTTTCACTTTAATAAAGAGTGTAGAAACAAACCTTAAAATAATTTTGCTGTTGCTTTAAGCATTCCCGTATGTCCTACTGTGGCTCACCATAATTTTCTTCTTTTCAAAATTCTAGCAACACTAATAAATATTTTTAATAATGAATGTAAATCATATGTGAATTATTATCACATGTTGGAAGAAAATTTTCAAATTCCAAATGAATAAATTGACAGTATTGACAGATAACACATACAATGCTGTCGCATTGCCATTTTCTCGTTTATTAGGTCACGTTTCTTAAAACAATGAAACTATAAATGTGGTAAAAATTTAAACATACATAACATTTTAAAAAAAAATTTTATATTATATATTTTAAAGATAATTCTTTAAAATAAATAGTAGCAAAATTTTTATAATCCAGGAGATAAACCCCAATATAACATCATAAATCAGTGACGGAGAATTTCTAAAATAAAATGTTTAGCATTATTTGTTCCAAAATAAAATCTTTGGTTTTCTTCCTAATAATTTTTAAAAATACCTATTTATTTCAATTCTTTCTTAAATTTTCTGGTCATTTTAATTAACAAAAATAAGGTAATTATAATGGGTGGAATGAATAAAAACTAGTATTTGCTTAAACTTAGATAATTTTAAGTATATTCTTTGTTTTATATGAGTAAAGTTGTAAAGAATATACTACCTCTTGTAAATATTAAGCTTACCAGAGAACTAGAATATTCTAAGCTTACCGAATAAATAAACATTAGTTTTTACTAACAAACGGTAGTATATTCTTAATATTTTTAAAGCCAGGGGTATGGGAGACTACTTTTTAGTCAGACAGAATGGCGATATTTATGCAAATTCGTGGCAGAAAGACATATCTTGAACGAAGAAAAATAAATTATTGTAAACAGCTACTAAGGTTTGAGGATGAGAACATTGATTTTTTGACATCTGAGTTTTTGCCTGATAGTTAAGAAATACCTACACCACTGGTAGCTTTCCCTTTCATTTTACCTGATAAGAACCGGCATACTGATGTGTCAGGGATTCCCGGCATTTATCTGTGAAGTGCATTATTGTTAGATAAAAACTGATATTTTGTTGAATATTATTTTTATCATAACTTATCTATTAATATTACTAACTCGTATTTTTACCAGCATTTATCTTTTATATCTTAGTATTTTTCCAACGCATTAGTATAAAAACCTAATGTACGTTGATATCACGTTCTTATTTTGTAACCTGCTATTCTAGAATAAAGTTGTTCTCTAGTTTATGAGTTATTCAAAATAATTAACCAAAAACCTTAAAAATATATATATATATATATATATATATATATATATATATATATATATATATATATATATATATATATATATATATATAATTTGATCACGAAGAGACTCGAGGTGGAGCACTCTCATCTCGCCAAAGGATGGAGATTCTTTTTCGTTACCTTGCTGATCAAAGTGCGTATTATTTACAGATTTTAAAGTTTTTGGGAAAGGGTTGATGGTTGAAGTATTTTAAGTTAACAAGAATACTTAAAATTGCTTTTACAATTGAAACAATACCAGTATTACGAAATTTCAATTTTATAATATTCCTATGCCTTTTAAACTTAGGTAGCCATAGAATAGAAATGTTCAACAAATTCTGATAAAAACACTATTCAATCGATTACCAGAAGACATTGGACACTTTCAAAATATGTAAAAACCTTTCGAACAGAATTAAAGAAAATATTTTATTGTGCAGTTACTCGTATGATTATTATGTCAAAAAATATAAATATGAACACTGTTTCAGGTTTTCGGTGTGGAGTTGCCAACGACCTAGGCGTTCATCAGCACTGTAGCCAAAACCACCCACTTTGCAATGAACAAAATAGTTGAAAAGGCTGATAAATGAATAAAATTCCCTTTAACTTTGGACGAAATGAATGAGGCAGCACTTTTATGGCAAAATCGGTTGAAATTGTCTACTGTTATTGGAGCCTTAGACTGTACTCATGTAGAGATTAAAAAGCCACTATTTAGTGATGAATATATCAATAGGAATGGCTGGCCCAGCTTAAACGTTCAGCTAACCTGCGATGCGGCTAAAAAAATCACAACTATATCAGTTGAGTGGCCTGGTAGCGTTTATGATGCCAGAATCTGGAGAAAGAACATCATAAGGAAAAACATTTTTTTTATGATGGGGCTTTCTGTCTATTGGGTGATTCTGGATATGGACTCTCTCCGTGGCTTATAACTCTTTTCCAGGAACCAGGAAAGGCACAAGACAGATATTTAAATTCAATTCACTTGCGAGAAAGAGTTATTATTGAAAGAGTGTTTGGACAAGTTAAAAAGCGCTTTCCTATTCTTGCCAATTGTTTTCGCGTGTCATTAGAAAACGTTGCTAAGGTTATTGTGTCTTGCTCAGTGCTCTATAATATGGAAAAGTACCTAAATAACCAGTTAAATGATGACAATGGAAAGAAAGATCAACGTGGAAACAATGACGATCAAAATCCAGATGGTCAACTCGAAAGTCGAGCCACATGTGAACAAGGAGAACTTAAACGAGGAGGTATGTCTTACCATATTGCCCAAAGACGTTGTGAAAATTAAGACATTAATTTGTTAGTGAAGTATAAATTTTGTTTCGTTATATTTTCTTATTTTTTTTTTTAGGATACACAGTATCATTTATTAAAAAAAGTAAGAGGACAGAGAGTAATATTTATTGACAAAATGTAATAGTAGGTTAAGTAACATCGAGTTAATTACAAACCTGTCAATACAATAAATTTGTCATCTAAATCGCCATCAGCGTTGTTGACTGCTAGTGTGTTGGCATTTCCAAACTGTTGAAGTTGCTCTAATTGCAGCTTTTCTTTTTCAAGTTGAACTTTGTTTAGTTGGAATTGCTGAAAAGAACTAGACGTTGAAGTTCTGGCACAGAAAAATCCTTTGTTTCTTCAGTCTCATACCTGTTGAGTATGTCCTTTGTTTTTCGAATTTTACCTTTATCTAGGCTCAAATGTCGCGAAAAACCATACAAAATTTAAACTTCAAAATGTTCGTCAACTATTATGTGACTCCATATTAAAAATTTCACCGGACAATTGGCAAAACGCTATAATACATGTCATAGCAGAGGAAGAGAAATTCTGGAAACTTAATATGGTAATAGAGGAAAAAAATAGAACCAATTATTATTTCTGTGGGAAGTGAGGAAACTGATGATAATGACTCCTTATCGGGAGAAAACGACTTATTTATTTAGGTATGTAACTCTATATTTATAATAATTATAACAAGTATATATGACGCTAGTACCCGAAATACAAACAAATTTGTATGGAATTACCCCATATTTCTAAAAACAAAATATGAGTGTTTTATAATAAAAGATTTTGTTTGCAAAGATTTTTTTAGTATAAAATATAAATTTGGTTGTGTGTATATTTATAATTATATTTTAAGGAAATGTCCTAACCTAAAATCTATAATACTATTTTTATAAAAATAAATGTGGTTACTTAATATTGACAGTTTACTATTTTTATATTATAGTAATTTCGTATGTCCCTTCCAAAGAGGTTAGAAAGGGTAGAGATAACATAGAAAGAATTTGTCGCTGCGCGAATTCTGCCAAAACCGAAAAACTGGGTGGAAGGAGTAGGGAGATGTTCTGGGCCGGATTTAAATACTTGTATTGTAATACCTAATTTTGGTAGGTAACTAACAGATGAAAAATTATGAGACGTTTTTTTGACTTTACTTGTTAGCACGATTCATTTATTGAGGGCAATAACACTTTATCAATATATAGCTAGCTAAGGGCCGATTCCACCGTTGTATCAAAAGAAGTTTAAATTACCAAATGAAGATTAAAATGACATCTTTAATTTAAAAATGTCATTTTAATCTCCATTTAGTATTTTAAACTTTGTTTTTGTTAATATAAAAATGTCATTTTAATCTTCCTTTAGTATTATAAACTTCGTTTAACAAAACGGTGAAATGAACCCTAAGTAAAAGTTTATAAAATTATTTTAACAAAATAGCTGTTGAGACAAAAAGTTATAGAAACAACTTTTTGTTTGAATTACACACAATATTTTTTCTACGATCACACCGAAATAAAATAAATAATTAAATTTTATTAGAAATGGGTTACCTTTTCGTTCGTTATATTATTTTAAGTTTATTTGACATAAACCTACTATTCGAAGAGAAAAAAAGGTTTTGGTACTTATATGCCGGTAATTATTTATGATTTAATTATTTACGGAAAATACCGTTCAATGATTTAAAATATTAGGAAATCAATTATAATAGGTATTTATGTGACCAGTTACGAAATGCCTTATTTTGTGTAACGAGTAAATATTTGCGGGACGAGCGCAAAATGAACGAGTTACACAAAACGGCATTTCGTAACGTGTTTACATACAAGATTTTTTTAACTTTGACTTGATTATTTATAAAACTGTGTTGAAAAGTGATTCACCATCATTCTTTTGTAGGTACTTCCAATCAAATATTTCAGAAGATTTTTTTATTAGTAATAATAAAAATAAGGGACCTGTGCAGTGTTGCCGATCTGATTTTTGACATGACCCGCGAGAAATTAAAACGTTTTTACCCATTACTCTTAAAGGAGTACGTAAAAATTTTCCCCTTAACATTTTTGGGCAGTTTTCAATAACGGTGTTCAATTATTTAAAAAATAAAACGCAATTTACAGCTTTTCTTTTTTGTTTTCTTTTTTGTTGTTAAACGTAATGTCATATTTTCAAATGTGAAATGTCACTATTCATTGCCGTTTTTTCGATATTTGGTTTTTAGATTTTTAGTTTTTTGGATTTTTGGATTATTCGATTTTTTATTTCTCGATTTCTTGATTTTTCGATTTCTTGATTTCTCGATTTCTCGATTTCTCGATTTCTCGGTTTCTCGATTTCTCGATTTCTCGATTTCTCGATTTCTCGATTTCTCGATTTCTCGATTTCTCGATTTCTCGATTTCTCGATTTCTCGATTTCTCGATTTCTCGATTTCTCGATTTCTCGATTTCTCGATTTCTCGATTTCTCGATTTCTCGATTTCTCGATTTCTCGATTTCTCGATTTCTCGATTTCTCGATTTCTCGATTTCTCGATTTCTCGATTTCTCGATTTCTCGATTTCTCGATTTCTCGATTGCTCGATTTCTCGATTTCTTGATTTTTCAATTTTTAACTTAAAACCCAAAAAAGAGGCAGTTTTATTTATTTTCATTTCGTAACTGGTGACATAATCAACTTTTCGTAATCAGTTGCATAATGTTCTACTTTATGCAACTGGTTGCATAAAGTAGATCGTTTTTCCACTTGTGGCGATTACAAAATATATTACTTTATATGTCAAAATTAGAGAAAATAACAAAATGTAAATTAAATGGATAGATCTCATATTATTATAGAGCAGTGTTTCTCAAACTTTTTTGGCCACGGAACCTTTTTGAAAAGCGAAATATTTGACGGAGTCCTAAACACATAAAACATAATTTAAAAAACATTTTTAAAATTTTTCTTCATTTTGACTCTCATTTTGACTTTCAATAGGTAAACGTAATAAAAAATCGGCTTTATATTATGCTCCGATTTCAAATATTCAATTTTATAATTATAATTTGACAATATTACTGCCCACCTACGTAGTATGTTGGCTGAAAATTGGGGTATACCTTTAACTGGGTTAAAAATAGTTACCAGAGGTAAGTGATCTGTAACTAGGATAAAGAAATGTCCATATAAATATTCATTAAATTTATTTAAGCCAAAAATTATTGCAAAGCCCTCTCTTTCAATTTGAGAATATTTTTGTTCGGACTTTGATAAGGTACGCGAAGCAAACGCTATAGATTTCTCAATATTTTTTTCAAAAATATGACATATTATGGCCCTTATTCCCACATTTAATGCATCTACGATTAATTTAATTGGCAACTCAGGCTGAAAATGCACAAGAACATCATTTGTTGTTAATTTATTTTTGATTAATTCCAAATTATTAATTCCTTGCAAGAATTATCCCAAATCCATTTCACCCATAAAAAATAAAACAAAAAAAGTCCTCAAGCAAAATCATATCCTCCTTCCTCTTAGTGACTTAAAAAAAGTACTTCTGAAAAAAGAGGTCCTCAAGCCAGGTCCCTCCATTTTATGGCGATAGTAATTTTTTTTTATGATTATTTTCTTCGCGGAGCCCTCACAAAGGCTTTGCGGAGCCCCAGGACTCCACGGAGCACATTTTGAGTAACACTGTTATAGAGAAATACTAAATAAATAGTTTTGAAAAACTATTGAAACTAGTTGTGAGTTTGAAACGAATAAATTGGCAATGAAATTGATATTTTTGTATTTGATTGTATGTTACTCTTTCCACTTCCTGAAAAAAAATTCCCCATGAAACAAGAAATAATAAACAGTTTATAATAATAACCTTTATTTGCTACTTATAACATGTACCAATGATCAAGTCCGATTCTGTTTATTTTCAAATCAACAAATATGGACGTCGACAGAATCTTTAAAAATTATATATCTCACCGAAATAAATGTAAGTTTTTTTTTATCTCCGTCACATTTCGCACTTTTATTATAAATAAAGCTTTTTACAACACATCTTGGCATTTTCAACGTTAATTTCCAAAATTTAAGTCACTAAAATACCAAAAATAATTCTCGTTGACACATTAAATTTAGATGGACAACGCTCTGACATGTGATGTTCTCAACTGTGAATGGTGTGTGTGAATATTTCAAAATGGGATTATGCGCAGTGTCTTATGTTCCATCTAAGGTTTGTATAATCTAAGTGAGGTCCCTTCACAGAGGCTTAGAATTATTGATTAATCTTTTAGGGTTTGCTCATTTGCATTTGATGACGTATTGCATTCCAGGTTTTTTGAAGCGGTCATACCAAAATCTAGTGAACATTCAGATAAGAAGGTATCAATATTTACTTTTTTCTGCTTTGAACCATCCTGTATATAGATCTTTGCCATAAAAACTGTGCTTTAATGCTTTTTCAAATAAACAATAAGTAGAATGGATATGAAATATATTCGTTCAGTTGGACGCATACATACTTTTTTTGTAATCTGTGCGTAGAATAATTATCTAAAATCCATATTGGTGTATATAAACAATTTTCACCAACATATAACGTTTATAGTAATAATATATAAAAAATTAACTTTTAATAAAACAAAAAAATTAAAAGACCATCCAATTTGGGGCTGAAATCTTTGAAATCATAACCAAACTTTGAAGTTTCAATTAAAAGCTCATACACAGAAATTTCCAAAAAAAAAAAAGTTTAAAAAAAATTGTGATAAGACAAATTTCACCTCCGAATTACATCATATTGATATCTCCCCATTTAGGTAGATTGATAATATTCACTTGTCATTTATCGCTCTCCTTATTTTTGTTTATAACGAGGTGATTTTTGTCATTATAAATAATTATTAAAATTATTTTTTATTAATTCGTCGCAACATTAATTTCTTTCGGTTGAATGATTGTACCTAGTCTATAATTTTGTAACAATGTTAGTCTAATTAAAAGTTGGTCAATTTTTTTAAGGTATGTATGGGACGTAAGCTTAACATACATTTGTTACTTTTATATTCTACGTCCAATTGTAATATTTTTGGAAACAATTTGATGATGGTTTTTGGTCGAAACGTCAAAAAAGCTTAATTTTTGTTCACACTACCCTTTATCATGTAGGTACATGTTAATAGACAGCAGTAAATTTAAACCGAACTAAAAAATACATCTTAATGCATTTATTCACTAGCTATTAAGAAAAACAAATTTCTAACACATCCTTAATTAATACATTATGCTAATAAGAATCCCAGCTCGACAGTTTGATATGCACTTTTTACCATCAGCCAAGACGTAAATACCAGATATAAATATTAGCAAATCTTCTAGCAATTACATTTTGTAGCACTAATAAAATATTAATGATGAAACTTTTAGAAAAATTTGATTGATTTATTGTAAACGATTCTGATTGGAGCCGATAAATCTTAAAAACACGGTTGTAATTTTATATATCTTGATCATTTCCGAACTAATTGATACATAGTTATGTATTTAGGAATATTTATTAGGAATTAATTAAGAAGTAGCGAATAAAATTAGTTAAATAAATAAATTTGTCGCCAGTAGAAAGGTGAGCAACAATCTCGGCAAGATTTATGTTGACTGTAACAAGTTAAATTTGGCGTCAGTATTATTGATGAATTAATCAGAGAAAGTTGAAAGATAATAAAGTTAAAAGGTATTCGTTTATAATAAAAGGGATTATGCTAGTAAAATTAAATAAATTCTTATTGAAATCATTTTATTTATTTCTGTTGTTTAATATAGGACATCATTTTGAGGATGGGATAATAAGGATTTAAAAATTGTCTTTTTTCGTTTTGAAATCGATCCAAAACATATTTAATAAAATGGATTGGTGTACGAGTATGTGTAAGAAAAATTAATGATAATGTCAATTTCATATTTATTAACGTTGGCCAGCGGTGTTTTTTCTTAAATTTTCGTTGCCTCCGAAAGGGTTTCTTCCTGTTTACAGGGTAGAATCGTGGACTGTATTTTTTGGTAATTCTTGGTGGTAAATAGATGGATAAATTGTGGTATAATGTAGAAATTAAAGTGATTGCTTCTGAGAGAGACTTGGGCCGGTCCTGTCCGAGCCAGCATCGTTATGCGCATTAGCTCCGGCACACTATTCTCGATTCAAATTATTTTTCGCGCGCATGTCATTTGTCACCTATAAGTAGGATGTTTGTTTATTTACATGTGTTTGTTTTCGGCGGATTTTGGATTTGTGAATTTTTTTGACGGTTTTTAGATAATATTCTTATTGTAATAGTGTTTTTGAGTTTCATTTAGTGTTAATTTAAGTTTAGGTCTCATGCTTTCGTCATAAATATAATATTTATCATGTGTATGTTGTATACATGTAAATGGTAATAAAACCGTCACAAATCAGATTACAGTTTGATTCTAAACAAAGTTTTGCAAAATTTTAATATTGTGAATTTGTAGATATCCATTTATCTTAAAAAAACAAAATTTTACGACTTGCACTTGAAAAATAATGAATACTTCAGTTTTGATTTTGACATTAACACCATATAGATTGCAATTTGCTGGGAACTTTTTCGCAGATTTCATTTTTAATATAAACATTATCACATACTATAAAAAATAAACAAATTTAAAGCTAAAAAGTAAGAAAAAAACTCGAATTGTAATTGATACAAATTAAAATGCAAACAACAAAAACGAACGCCAATGTTGCCAAATTATGAACTGATTTTAATACAAAATTAATAAATGAACTGAAATTTAAAAAAAATAAATATAATAAATCGGTTTTATAAAAAAATCCCTAAATAAATATAGAGTATGATTACATATTACTCTACACAAATTTTGATTCTTAAATAAAAGGTCTTATCCACTTCTTTAAGAGCTAAAATCCGACGACGCAGCGAAATTTTGCTACTTCTGGACACGCTGAACGGGACTTCTACCTTCTACAAATTTCCTCCAGAGGGCGTAACACTTAGCTTGAATCGCGAATTTGCTTCTTATGACCCAAGTCTTTGTTATGACCCAACTAAACTTTTTTCTTAGGTTAGAAAACGATTTTTCATTCGACGTGATACAAGACGTCACTTCTAAATTTCTTTTTCTTAATGTCAACAAATACGTAACACGATGAGTTTAATAAAACGGATGTCTCGAATTAGCACGAAAATTGGCGCCATCTCATCGACAGTGTATTTTTCAATCTTAACAAGGGTTTTCTGAAATAATTAGGACAAAAATAAAAGAGTCTAATTTGCGTTTTAGCTTTTAAATAATATAAAAAATGGTGGAAAGTTCATAACTTTTAAATATTTGGTAAATTTCAATTATTAAAATATTAAACATTAAAAGTAAAACAAACTATAGACTTTCCACCATTCTTAACAGTATTCTGAATCCATTTTTAAAAACAATTTCTGAACATATTATCGTTTAGTGCTGTATTTTTTTGTAATAAAAAAGTCGCCGTCACTTGTCATTGACAACGCGTTGAACTTGTACTTAAGTAGCGATGGGATAATCGGATGAATTTACATAATCGGATTCTCTGTATTTAAATGAAACTAATAATCGAATGATCATTCGAATGATATTGATTGAATGTTTATTTGGCCGGTGGTGGCCGGTTACTAGGGTATGTTACATGTATTATTATATATTATTTTAAAGTCCGCACAACTATTAGTTAGTCGGTAAAGCAGATTACGGCTGGTTCATATGTATTACTTTGCTTTATTATTTTTAATAAACGTATGGTAAATATGCGTCCACGGACGAAATAATCTAATGTTTAGAATTACTTTACAAAAAAACAAAGAGACAGATAAACTCCAACGTGCAACATTTACAAGAAAATACAATGTTTTGGTGGAACAATAAATTTAAACATCATGATGGTCAGAATTCATCCCACACAAATGTAAGATGATGATAATTCAAATGAAGTGAGTGATTCCAGTGATTCCCAGTCCCAAGGAGAAGTACGATAATGATCTAAGTGCAAATAATGAACGTTCCGTCGTCACTCAGAGAGAGAGAGAGAGGTCAGAAATATAGATAAAAAATTATTAAAATTAATAACAGTGTACTTCCAGCCTCTATCAATTGTTGAAATTAAACTACTTAGCAGAAAAAACTCACTTATTAAATTTTACCAAAATATTACACAGATTTAAGTTACAGAATTAAAAAACATTCCTTATCAAGTTAAGGCTGTCGCTGTCACCTAGGAAGTCTGGACATCAGATGGTATTATAGCATATATTTCAATAACAAGCCACTTTGTTCATGACAATATATTAAAGACACGTATTTTTATACGAAAGACATACCTGGAAGTCATATAGGTGAAAATATTGCTGCCACATTAAATGATTGGAATATTAAAAATAAAGTTGTGACACTGGTAATTGACAATGGAAGTAACATAAAAAAGCAATCACAGAATGTCTGGAAAAATATTACCATCAATGCTCTGCGCATACGCTTAATTTAAGTGTCAATGAAGCCATAAATCAAAACGAGAACCTAAGTGCCATCCTGCTATCCTACAAAAATTTGGAGCAATTGTCGGTCACTTTAAACATGGTGACACAACATTAAACTTATGTTTCTTGATTTTTTTTTAAATATCTAATTTATTTTCATTTTTCTACACGTTCTTTTATATTTCTTTTTTTTTGATAAATTAATTTATTCCTTGCTTTTTTCTTTGTCGCCAATTGAATCAATACTGGTTCTATATTATATACCTGTAGTACACCTCTATCTATACAGCATCGTAAGTCTTACCCCCCCAAACTAACTCGTTACTGGAGTCTTGTTAGGAAAATCGCCGAGACACGTCGATTTTTGATTTCTACCATGTACATTTTTGTATGAATGGTTTCCCCTTAATATCATCCCTTACTGGACGGGAGCAACCCTTTCGAAAATTTTAAATGGCATGGGGTGGTGAGTGATAGCTCATTTGAAACGGGGTTTTATTATCTATTCAACCGTACAAAAAAAAATTGAAATTTGCTTCATTACGTGTTGATTTATTATTGTTTAAAAATAACAAAACAGCACAAATAAGAAAGCAACTAAACTAACAGTGACCTTATCTAATGATAAAAGTCTTACTTTACGTCTGAACCAAAACCGATATCATGCAGGATCGAATTTTAATTCTAAGGATGAGTGCGTTACGTTAATTTCCTTAATTCTGAAACAATAATTAGTCGAGAATTAATGAAGCAAATTTCAAAATTTTTTGCACGGTTGAATAGAGAATAAAACCCCCTTTTAAATGAGCTATCACTCACCGCCCCATGCCATTTAAATTTTTCAAAAGGGTTGCTCCCCTCCAGTAAGGGATGAAATTAAGGATAAACTATTCATGCAAAAATGTACATTGTAGAAATTAAAAATCAACGTGTCTCGGCAGTTTTCCTAACAAGACTCAAGTAACGAGTTAGATAGGGGGTAAGACTTATGATGCTCACTGTATATCTATACTCTTACTCTACAACGAAGCGCGTTCGACGTTCGACTTCCAGCATTTGCAATCCGATTTTTAAAAATCGCCATCCTATATTATATTTTATTGCATTTGAATTGTTCATTTGAATTATTATTCGAATTTTTTTACTTGATACATAACCCGAAACAATCCAGTATTAATTTTAAATGTTATATATCATGCGAAGATCGGATTACGCCGACTATTTAAAGAATTCGGATGATCAAGTATTTTTCATTCGAATGATTCCATCATTACCTTAAGGTACCATTCGGGAGCGCGAGACCGAGGCAGGAGGCAAGCGACCGATGCACTTACGTAACGTGTTGAAAGTACTGTTGTGGTCTCTTGCATCGGTCACTCTGTCTCAAATGTGCTTTATTTAATTACATGTGATTTAGACGTGAAGAGACATATTTCGGTCACCTAACGCGGTCGCTTGCCTCTGACTCCTGCCGGAGTCTCGCGTTTTAAAATGGTACCTTTATGGATTCACTTTTGACGTATGGAATTAGCTTTCTATACTATTTCGATGCAATTTCTGGTCTAAAAGCTGCTTTCTACGTTTTAATTTTAATTCTACTTATTCTCTTAATTTATCTATCTAATATCCTTGTGTAAATTATAAAACATAACTACATTTGACATTCTGATTGTTTGAAATTGGTACAATAAAAATAATTTTAATTATTTATATAGTTATTAATAAACATTAATAATACGAGTATAACAAAAAAATTATTATTCTGTTTCTCATGGGAATTTCTATGTTAACAAAATTCAAGATTAGACTTAACAAAAATTATATTTCTATTAAAAAGAAAAACGTAATATACATTTTTTTTTGTATTCAGCGAAAACAATACTAAAGTTACAGTCTATTTAAAACAACATTTCAATTTTTTTCAAAAAATTGTAAAAAATGATCTCGAACGAATTCAACTTTCTTACATTGGGTAGCGAAAGAAAGAAAATTTAAATAACAGTAAATGTGCATTATGAAAACAAAACAATTATTACTATAAGGAAAAGGTAAAAAATCTAATAATAATTATTTTAATAACAGTTACCAGGTAACTCTCGGCATTATCCTCGCTCTGTCAGTCATTTGTTTCCAACCATGACGCCACGAGCCACAGCCAACTACTATAGTTCACCTGCTATCTCGGAATATCTCAGATGAACCACTTTTATTTGAATCATAGTTCGCGTTTGCAGATGGAACGTTGAGGTATTGTTTATTAACGGCAATGCATTTATTTACACACTGAGACTTCGGACGACTAGGGTAATTGTCGCTAACTCGAACTGGTCACATAAATCATCGAGATTATCATTTACGGAATAATGGTCACAGTATATCTAATCGCAATATTTTCTTTGATAAAGTAGTTTTATGAAATATGTTACGTTCTTCGAGTCATCTGTGGTATAATAGTAGAAATAAACAATAAAATGAGAATAAATGATCTATATAAACAACAAACTATGTCTTGGCTCAGTGCCCTGAGCTTTTGTTAATTTGTCTTTTTCTTTTTGTCTCAACTACTAAGAACCTTTTGGGATATCGTACCGACATTTTAAGTTCTTCACTACAGTAGCAACCCAATAAATAATTTAAAGATAAAGAATGGTAGGTATCCAAAATCAAACATAAAAATATTTATTAAGTGAGCTACCGATTTTGTCCATCATCAGGCCCAAACAGGAACCACTGACTGGTATATAACATACAAAGAAATACGTAATAAGCAATAAACACACTAAATTAAGGTCACTTTCGTTACCCAATGAAGGGAGAACTAATTGCCATAATGAGAAAAATCACATATTCAACAACTCACTAAAAAATCAGATTTTAAAGCGTTTTAACATTAAACACAGGCAAGGGGTGCAGACAGAGGTATGAGGTGAGTGAAAATGGCTGCTTCTTTCAGAAACATTGTCATATCAGTCAATTTTAAAGGTATTTTATTCAATTTTTTTTATTGTATGTTATATAATATAGTTTGTGCTATTAAGGTAGTTCACTCGTAAAACGGCTTTTCTTAAGAATTCAATAAAATTGAAATATAAGGTTAATGAAAGTGTCTTATATGTAAATAAAAAAAATTAAATTTTTTGACCGTCTGTGAAACGAGATATTAACAATCAAAATGTGCATAATTAACTCTGTTGAAGCCTCTCATTTACACAAGTAATGCATTTATTTCCAGATATCTCGAAAACTGTCCTTATCATATTTTTTAAAAACTAATGTAATGTAAATCAAGAAGGTATAAAATTTTCTAAAGAATCGCTGAATTTTTTGACCATCTTAGTAAAAAGATAGATTTTTAAAATAAAAATATTTTTAAAGCAATTGACGCGTAGTTGGTAAAATTATTACAACTTGGCAACGTTGTATACGCTGCCATCAACGCGTTGTACCAAACTAACACTCGATCAGCTAAGAGGATGTTATAACCTCGCAACGTTTACTTGAAAAATTAATTCGTCAACTGTATTTGAGAACTGGAATCAGCGGTTCTGTTTGAACCAAAACAAACCATTAAAATTAATATGAAGAAATCACAAATTTCTATAGCAAACCATTCATGTATTTATGAGGTTGCCGGATGGATTTTATTAAAATCCATATATATAAGATGATATAAGCTTACATGTGTTTTGTACAGTCTCTTACAAAAATAAAATTGATTAGCATTGAGAATCTCGAACTATTGGTATTCACCATTAAGCGATATTTTTATGTACGACTGTCGCGAGTGAACTACCTTAAAGAGATATTTTTTTTATTAAATAATTGAAGTTTCGGATAACTCGGCAATATGAAACAAAATTAAATCACAATATTTAGCATATTTAGAATAGAGATACAAATAACTCTGTAACATTAGGTATGTAACAAAACTTATTTATATAAATGTAAAGAGTAAATTAAATTATTGAAAAGTAAGTATGTGGTTAATTATGAATAAATAATATAGTTAACTAATCTATTAATATAGTGGTGTTTTTGTGTCGTTATGGGCGATTTATATTATATTAAAATAACACTTGTTAATTCCTTTCCTTTTGTGGATTTCATCTTGAAGTTGTTCTTGATTTATATTAGTTCATTAAAGAAATGTCATATATTAAATATAATAGTTGTCATACTCATAACTTTAATAGTCTTATTTTTTCATATTTATAGTAACTAAGATATTAGATTTATTTTGGAAACCAGGTAAAAAATATTATTTCAAAAACTAAATAGATAGTACATAAATAATTTTAAAATAAAATTTTTGACATGTATCGTGAAATATGTACACCACTGTGTTTTTGTTGGTTATTTCATTAAATTCAGTCATAGCCACGAAACATTTTTTTTTGTATACAAATCAATATCAATGTTAACAGGTGAATATTTTAAAACTAATAACCCTGTACAGGTGTAACACGCTCAGCGGTTGAGTGCTTACTGGGCGCGTCTCCGGGTGGTGGATAGGAGAATGGACAGGATGTTCCTGGTTAGTGGTAGACATAAATAGAGAAGCCAAAGGTCGAAATAGAGGCTGAAGCGGTGCCCAGTGAAGACTCCTTTGAAAAGGAGTTTTTTTCCCATTTAAGCCAACAGTGGATGACGTCGAGCCAGAAAAATGACAATCCACCAAGAAAACTCCGAAAAGCCACAAGATATCACCCCTCCCCACTTTCGGAGGAAAGGATGGTGCCCAATTTTCAACGGAGGACCGGAAAGCAATAATAGAGGTAACAATCATACAATGTATCTTGCAGCACAGAAGGGAGCAACATTATGCCGCCGCCTTAATGAGCTTCAAGATACAATAGCACTCATAGAGAAACCCGGGATAATGAAATTCAAAATTTTAGGTCTTAAAAATCTAAATGGTTTAATTTTTAGTTTTTCCAGCAACCAACAACCTAAGGCAGCCATTTAAATTCTTAGGAAATACGAAGCAATTTAACATCTAAACGTTAATCCTGGCATTTGCATACCTCTTCTTCGACGTAACCATACCACCACCCAGTAAAGAGATGGATAATCTGATTGAATACTGTCTAACACAGAAGTTTGAGCTGGTAACAGGTTGCAACTTGAATGATCATCACTTTAGTTGGAGACGTAAGTCACTTTATGATTATATAATTACCACAAATCTTTGTATTTTAAATAATTACCAAAAATCTCTGTATTTTAAATAATTATCAAAAATTTTTGTATTTTAAATAAAGATTCTACACCAACATTTTTAACCTCTCGCAGTCAAACATGAATAGATATCACTTTATCCACAACTGGTATCTATAAATAAATTCTAAACTGGAAAGTGTCTGATAACTTTTCGCCGTCAAACCACCACTGGTTAACATTTAAAATAAACTTGATGTTGCCAACCTCCACGTTATCTCGAAACCCTAGAAAGACGGTTAGGATAACCTATGCCCACCTTGTCCAAGAGGCTCTAAGAGACTTGGAGGCGGAAACACCAAACAATAACAATGCTTTGGAGAAGTACTCGAACACTATCCATAGCACAATGAACAATGCCTGTAAGACGTTCAGACGACTACCGCATGGTGTTGCTACAAGCTGGATCATCTCAAGAAGGAAATCTTTTAATAAGGCAGAACCACAAAACTCGAAGAGGACTAGGATACTTACAAATCTCACCTCAGAGAATACAAAAAAATCGTCAAAAAAATTGAAAATGATTTTTTTATCAAGAAGTATCTTACGTGTTTTTAAACAGCTTTTTTATTCTGAACATTCATTTTTCCATTTATGATCCTAATTTACCTGATCAGTGCTTGGGCTTTCCTTCTTCTCTCCAGTAGCTTTTGTCATTAGAAGAATTCATTGAGATTTGCTAATATTATCATTCATATTGCATCACAAAAATATACGTTTTCCTATTTTTAATGCTTTACGCTCACAATCAGTCTCACAGAGAAACAAATAGCTCTCTTCTCTATTATGCAGAAAGTAACCAAGCCGCTTGGATTGCTTTTGCAGGCAGGTTAATTGCTTAACCAATCTAGTCGGTTGGTTCATTGTTTAACAAATAACGCTAGGTATCAGAATGTGGCCTGGATCTTTTTGCAGTAAAGGTTACAGTTCTTAATGCAATATTAAGCGAAAGTCTAAAAATCACAATGTGGATTACTTCCTTTCTGAAAAAAGCAGTCCAATTAGACATCAAGAAAGACAAACGGTCCTCATATCAACCAATATAACATGCTCTAATAACATTGACTACTACTGGGCCGACCCTGTCATAGCTATCGGAAAGAAGGCAACACAGTGTGCCTATGTCTGTATTATCTGTGTGTCTCTATGGTAGGTATTGTTTTATTAAAAAAAAAAGTGATACTTTTATGGAAGGTTACACAGAGTTCCTTTTTGCTCTGAATAAAATACGTTTTTCTACAAACGCCAATTACTTAGGACCAATCTTCTTACCTATGAGTAGGTAGTTGCTGGTAAGACTGCAGGGTTACTTAAAGATGAAACCGGTCCAAAAATGACGTTCTTTTTAATAAGAAAAATCGAAGGTAGAATGTTTAAATTAAATTTATCTATCCTGTTGCGGTATTAACCGAGGGGTAGTTGTTTTCAGTGTCGCTCGTATTTTATGTAACCATGGCTTTGTTTTAATTATATTATTTTATGTCTTGGTCACGTTTGAGTTGGAATTATTTTCCTTTTTTTTACTTAGCAGATCATCAAACTATGATATAGTCTAATCAGCAAGTAGTTACTTTCAACATTACTTAGAGGAAAAAATACTGGCCTTTAGTTATGAAAAAATTATAAATTATAGTATTTTACTATTAATTAAGGAGCTTGGTATCGTTCCACGTAGAGACAAAAGTACCTTACTCCTCTGTTAATAACAATGCACTGGTATAAAAAACTTAACCGTTTTATTAGTAAGATGTCATTGTTTTACTCAATATGTATAAGCGATGGAAAATGTGTAACTAACTCGTATATTAAATGTATTAAAATGTCTCGATCGAGCATTAGAGTGTAGATTTAATAATTAAAATAATAAATATTATAAAATTCTGAAAATATTGTTACGCAGCACCCTGTAGCGTGCTGCGGTCGTCATAAGTAAAGGTACGAGTAAATGAAGAAGATAGAATATTCCCAAAATGTCTCGAAATGTCATTCCTTGTCAAAGAAAAGTCCTTTTTCGAGAACGTTCTAGAAGGTCGAGGCAAGTTATATAAGTCGACGACCTGACGTCAGAGTTCAGTCACAGTTTATAGCTTAAAAGAATCAGTTCGCTCACTCGGACTAATTGGATGTTCCAAAATAACATATACTCCAGGGATACAAATTCAGGATGCGCAGAAGACTGCTATTTGAATATAAGCGGTTGTCATATATTGTATTAGGCATTCCAAACAAATGAACTGCCAGTGGGAAGATTTGATATATCCAAGGGTTGCGACATACGATGTATTCTGTTTACAATACGTAAAATCATAAATAATGGATTACATTTAAATATTTTATGTCAAACACAATAAAAATAAGATACATTTTTTCATAAATTGGCAGGCTTTGTGACTATTATTTCGAATAAAAAAACGGTCAAGATGCAAGACTATGTCTCTACCCCCTTAGATATACCAGACCTTCTCACTGACAGCTATTGTTTGACAGGTCGTTGGAATGCTTAATTGGTAATAGTAAGAGAGCCCACTGCAAATTACGACCGCCATCTGATAACAAAATGAAATATGCTCCAAAGACATGTAACAGCATTGTACTTTACCAAATTGCACCTGTGCCAATCTGTAATCCACAGCAAAGTGTTTAAAAAAATTATTTTATATTCAAAAAATTACATAAGACATGACAGCGATAATTGTGTTTTCTCTGAAAATTACAATCCTAATTCATTGTGAATTATTAATATTGTTAACTAACTTTGGCAGAGATAGTCAATAATAATTATAAACTCTTGTTAGACAATTCTTTTAAACCATAATCATAGTTTTTTTGTCGATTCTATGACAACCTGTAAAAATGAATCACAACAATAGGCATACAAATAAATTTTTAAATCAGCAAAAATTGATTCATATTTTTAATGATTTTTACCTACTAATGGTGTGTAGATGTTTTTGTGCGATGTTAAGAGGAAGAAAATGTTTCCCGTTAACGATATATATCAAGATATATTTGAATATGTTATTATCTGGAAAACTTTAAGGGCAAACAAAATTAGTGCTGTCATGCCTTATGTAATTTTTTTAATATAAAATATTTTTTTTTAAACACTTTGCTCAGGATTGGGACTGTCACAGGTGCCATTCGGTAAAGTACAATGTTTTTACAAGCTTTTGGGGTATATTTTATTTCATTATCAGATGGCGGTAAAAATTTACAGTAGGCCCTTGGGCTATTATGATTTGATTCTGTATGCGCCAGGGATACAAATCTGAGTTGCGCAATATATAAACTGGAACATTAAGATCAAAAGTACCGACGCAGAGTGAGCGAACTGATTCTTTTAAGCTATAAACTGTGGTTCAGTGTTATAATAGACGTTAAACGTTAATGTTATCAGTTGAAGTTTATTGTATCAGTTGCATAATTGTTGTTAAAGTTTAGTTAAAATAAATTGTGATACCAAAAACCAACGTAACATTGGTTACAGCGGTGGGATACAAAGTAAAAGTTCATGGTAAATACTAGATCCACTGAATACGAAGCAGGCATGGATACTTTAGGCCCACCAGCATGGTTTTTGAAGATGGAAGAGGAAAGAGTAAGGCGAGAAGAGGAAAAGGAAAGGCGTAGGAAGGAAGAAGAGGAGGAAAAGGAAATGCGTAGGAAGGAAGACGTGGAGGAAAAGGAAAGGCGTAGGAAGGAAGAAGAAGAGGAAAAGGAAAGGCGTAGGAAGAAAGAGGAGGAGGAGAAGAACAGGCGCCGGAAGGATGAGGAAAAAGAGAAGGAGGAGAGGCATAAAAAAGCTCAAGTAGAAATTATGAATGCTTTGCTACAAATCCAGGAAACCTTCATGCAAGAGATTGGTCAGCTCAAAATTAGAGCAGATCTTTTAGAGCAACAACAAGAGCATTTAAAAACTAAGTTAGAACAGCAGCAAGAGCATTTATAAACTAATTTAGTTAAAATATATTTTGATACCAAAAACCACTATTATTTCGATTTATTTTGTAAAATTTCATAAGATTAAGATTTATATATAAGTAGTTTGTTTTAATTTGTCCACAACCAATAAATATCATTAAATTCTTATAAAAATTTTGTGTAAAAAATTGTTCGACTGTATGATTAAAAGTAACTCACACTGAGCAGAAAAATACAAATATTTATTATCATTCTGCTAGTCATTCAACTAGATTAAAGAAATAATAATATTAATCTATCCTAATTAGTTACATTAATATCTTATAGATCAGCAGACTGATGGTTTTTCTGAGAACGTTTGCAATTACTAGATAGGTTATGGAGTTAGATCAAATATCTTGTAGTAATTTTAATTAAATAAATCGTTTGCCATATCTTACAAATAATTTAATTATGTAAAACATTTCTTGTAGTTAAATTCAGAAATAATAGGCAGTATAAAAATGTGAGGAATATGTTGCCATTTCCAGTTTTTCTGTAACCTTTAAAATACCATCCAACATTTGGAACAATGACAGACGACAGTATCAGGAATTTTCCATTATTGCCTATTTTTTCCTGATTTTAGTGTATTATTAATGACAAATCTATTTATTGCCCCATTTTATATAAAAAGTAATTATTTCGAATTTGAGAAGTACCCGAACACTATGCAAAGCACAATAAACAATGCCTGTAAGACGCTCAGACGACTACCGCATGGTGTTGTTACAAGCTGAATCATCTCAGGAAGATGGCTAGGAAATCTTTTAATAAGGCAGAACCACACAACTCGAAGAAGACCAGGATGCTTACAAATCTCACCTCAGAGAATACAAAAAAATCGTCAGAAAAATTGAAATTGATTTTTTTATCAAGAGGGATCTTACGTGTTTTTAAACAGCTATTTATTGCCCCATTTTATATAAAAAGTAATTATTTCGAATTTGAGATTTTAAAATTATAGTTTTTTCTGGTAATATGATACAATGTGTTTCATTGGTAAAAGAACAAACGTGGATATGGAACACTAAGATAGTTCTAAAAAATCTACGGTTAATGGATCTCACCTCATTAATAACAGAGATACAGAGGTTTTTTTATGGAGTTTGCTCATTTCTTTTAACGATCTTAACTAACGAACCACCTTGTATATTTTTTTAAAAATTGTTTTGCTTGTTTCCCTTTCACTGCCCAAATGACCGACGTAATAGCCAGAATAAAAATCTAGTTCCGTATTAACAAAAAACTGTGTCCCTCAAATATAATTTTAAAAATCCGAATTGATACTTTGAAAGACAAAACATTGAATTAAATAATGTACTTTTTGTAATTCTTCATCCGATTCTACGGGTGACATTTTATTCTCGAATTTACATTTTTTCATTAAAACCGGTTAATAACCATTTCAAAATTTTTTTTTTGTTATTGAATTAAGATAATAATTTATTGTGATCTATTGAAACTTGTAAAATATGTATGTAAAATATGTCTGGAGCAAGAGATATAGTGTGATTTTAAAGCTTTAAAGCCAGCCGGCAACATACAAAAAAAACTAAGGACCATGATACATTTAATATAGTAGATTAGCTTTCAAGAGAATAGGTATACTTATTTTATTTTTACTTCCCTCGATAAAAGGAAAGTATTGTAATAATATTTAGAAGTTCACGTTTTTGGGTCCCTAGAATACAAAAAATATGTTTTCGTCATTCCGTCGGTCTGTCTGGCAATTAATATATACATATAAAAAATGTTTCTAGTTAGAAGTATATGGAAAATGTATATATTTAGTTTCTCCTCTAAACATTAACAGAGATGCTGCAATATAGGTTGTGCAAACTAACCGGAAAAAGTCTGTAATAACTAGATAGGAGAGCTATGTGTTGAAAATATCAGATTTTTATTTATATCACCCAATAAGAGGATTCAAACAACTCGAGAAAATGCTGTTCAAGCAACATAAACATTTCGTTTTGATTTATAATATTTAACGTAATATTTAGATACCTGTAACAGTTTCTTTCCTTTTGAGATAATTCCAAACATGAGGCGTAAATACAAGAAAATTTGTCTAGCTTAGGGTGTGCTTAGTTGCAAGGTTTTCTTTACCACCTCCTCTTTATCTCACATTTTAAAAATCAGAAAAAGAATGTACAACGAACTAAGTTTACACAAACCTAGTCCGCTCCTGCCGGTTGGATTTTCAGAAACCTGCACTGCATTGAGTAAGTATAACTGCCGACGAGTTATTCAAGACGCAGATTGTTTAGGAGTACATTTAACACGATGACGAAAACAGAAATACAAAATTTTCTAATGGACAATGATTTGTATTTTCAAGACAGCTATAAGAAAAAAGAACTTCCTAAAGTTTTACGGTCGAAACAATTTAAAAAAGTATACGCCATAGATAATATTGCTGAATACCATGGACATACTGTATTGAGATTTTCTCCTTATTTTTGTATTTTTTGTAGGATATAAAACCACATACTTTAGTGGCGTTTATCTTATCGTTCATAAATTAAATTAAAATTTCATTATTTTGCCGTATTGACGATTAATTTTAATTATTTTAATCTAGAACCGAGCGGCTGGTGAGAAAAATACAAGATGCCTTATTAATTGTAGAATTGACCAGTTAAATTAGTAAAAATATCAATATGGAAAATTGTTAGTGGCGTACCACTTTTTTGTAGAAAATATCAGATGATATGTTTGCAGAGACGCCACTGGTAGAACAATAAAATAAATTTTCCAACTAAAATATATGGTTTTATAGCCTATTAACACATACCAAAATTGAAAATTATACTTAAACTATTTTCAGAGATATTAAAAAATATCTCTTTAAAAAACAAATTTTCAACTCCCTGTAGCAAACAATTAAAGCCGTTGCGGACGTATGTTCATAGGAACTTTTCTTCATAAAATAACCTTATTAATCACACCCTACAATATTAGAATACCATTAAAAAACACCCTGTATAAATTATAAAAACAGGAAAACCATTTTGAATTTTTAAAAAGTAATTCATGATCTGTTATCTCTGATTAGATAACAATTTTATCAGAAACCAATTTTAGTCGAAATCTGCTGACTTTTAAAGATAAAAGTGTTTTTAATTGCTCAAGCTGTATATATCTGACCGGGAGTATAACCGATTTTGAGCCAAGAGAAAGCCTTACCTGCATACAAAATTTTAAGTTTTCCTCGTAATCCGTTTTTGAGCTACTGCGCCAAAAGACAACAGACGGCGGACAGACCGACGAAATGGGGAAAATATGTTTTTCGTAATCTAGGGACCCGAAAACGTGAAAATCTAAATTTTCACGATTAGAATACTTCCCTTTTATCGGGGGAAATAAAAATAAAATAAGTATACTCAATCTCTTGAATGCTCCTCTACTAATTTAAAGGTGATGTATCAGTCTCTTTAGTTTTTTTTGTATGTTGCCGGCTGGCTTTAAAGCTTTAAAGTCACACTTTATCTCTTGCTGGTACTTATACCTGTTGATTTCATTATCCTCTTAAAATGTGTGTACAGGTCCGTTTAAAACTAAATATTCAATTTTTCAATTATTTTTATATTTTAAATAATTACTTACACGACCAGAAAACAAAAAGTTACAAAAATTGCTTGAAATATCCCCCATTTTCTTCAAAGTATTTTAGTGCTCGTTTTGAAGTGCTTCTTATTGCCTTTCTAATGATGCCTCGAATATTTCTGAATTCTTCGCAAGCATTTTCTATCCATTGTAAAAGTTCTTCTCTACGATTTATTTTTATGGAATACACTTTGGACTAGTTTAGACTTTGGGTATCCCCAAATTGCGTAATCTAAAAGATTAAAATCAAGTGACCTCGATAGCCAATTTTGAGGACCACCTCTTCCCACACATATATGGGAAATTCTCATCTAAAAAGTTTCTTTCTATAACTGTAAAATGGAGTGAAGCTCCATCGTGTTGGAAATATATTTCTTCAAAATTAACGCCTTCAAGTAACACTGGCAAAATGTTTTGGAGGCAATCTAAATATGTTTCTCCAGTAAGTCTAGCGGGTAAAACTCTTGGACCATGGGTTTAAACGATCATTTAATAGCCCGCATAAAATTTTAAAGGAAAATATTATTCGTTAGTGACACTACTGTCTTATTGCATACGAATTTTATTCGATCCAAACAGTTCCTTAAACAAACCACCTCTTATGAACTGCGTATCATCGCTAAACAAACATCTCCTTAGATTCCTTTGATTTTGGATCATCCACCTACTAAAATTTAATCGAGCAATGTTATTGCCATCCTCTATCCCTTGTACTTTTGGATGACTTTGTACCCTATTTAAAATGGTCTCTTTGATATCTAGATGTTGACTTTTATTATGTTCATTTATTTTTGAAGTTGGAACTCGGACATGATCTCTACATGAGAAAAAGTTTCATTATTTAGTATCCGTCGTCCATGAAGCCATATTGCGGACTATTTTTTCGCCGCTCTGGAGATGCCAACGTAAAATCCATAACTGTACAATTGTTAGGCATTCCAACCACCTGTCGAAATGCTGCGCCAGTGTGAACTGATAGTTTAGATATGGCAATTCTGTGGGCCTGTTTTTAATGACAGGGTCAATGATACATATATATTTATAGAGATTGCTCAAGGCGAGTCGTTTTCCAGCAGCCATATTACCTGGAAAGTGCTCATTAATTTTAATCGGTTTAGCAAAAATGTGTTTTAAAACGATTTTCCAGCCTTTGAATATTATAAAAAAAAATAATTGCCTACATTTTTACTTTAAGACATAAGCTTATTTTTAAATCAATCTATAATAACTATTTATATCATTGACCCTATCATATTATTATGTTATAACCTATTATGTGCCTATCAGTGGTCTGTCATTTCAAACGGGCAACCATTTTATTTGGAATACCTAATTGACGCAATTAGGCATTCCTAACAAAATGGCCACCAGTGGGTTTGCAATATTATGGCAACCCTGAAGGCCTAGTGATTTGACAGGGTCAATGAAATAGATAGTTATATAGATTGATAATCCATGTTTTTCAAAATAGACATATGCTTGTGCCCTGAAGTGAAAATATAGGTAATTATTTTTTTAATATATTTTTTAACGGATTTAAATTCGTGAGCACTTGTCAGGCAATATGGCCGCTCGCAAACGACCGGCTTTAAACTATCTATATAACTATGTATGTAACATTGACAACAGGTCCACAGAGTTGTCATATCTAAACTGTCAGTTCCCACTTGTCAGTATTTTGACCGGTCGTTGGATGCCTAATTAGACATTCCAACGACCTGTCAAAATGGCTACCAGTGGGTAATGACAGTTTAGATATGGCAACCCTGTTGTCATGTTGACATTAATAGGGTCAATGATACATATATAGTTATATAGATTTCTCAAAGCTGGTCGTTTGCGAGCGGCCATATTGCCTGGCAAATATTTATTAATTTGAATCGGTTTAGCAAAAATGTGTTCTAAAACCAATTGTCAGCCTTTAGATATTTAAAAAATAATAATTGCTTACATTTTTACATCAAGGCATAAGCTTATGTTTATTTTGAAAAATGTGGATGATCAATCTATGTAACTATCTATTTCATTGACCTTGTCAAATCACGAGGCCTACAGGGTTGCCATAATTTTGCCATATCATAACCTGTCAAAACCCACTGGTAGTCATTCAGTTTGGAATGCCTAATACTACAATAAAAACAAAAGCTATCAAAATAAATTAACAATTTTGCGTACTTTATGTTTTAGCGACATTTACTTATACAACCCCCAATAAATGAAAATGGATCAAAATACAGTATTGTAAATAATGGACAAAATTTACCAAAATGTATATGCACCAAGAGTTGATCATGATCTTAATTTTATATATGCCTTTGTTAGGCTAAAATTTTAAAAAATAACTCTGCTCATTTAATATAAAAGAAGGACTCGAGTAAAGAGGACAATTACCAAAAAATTACTAAATTAACTTTTTGCAAATGTACTTTTTTATTGTGCATTAATATGTACCTAGATAATATTAGATTATCTTCCACCAATTATCAGATGGTTCGTTATTTCAAAATGTATTTTGTAGTGTTAGAAAAATAATGGAAAATTGTATAGTTTGTTCTAAATCCGGACCTGTACTCACATATTTAAATAGTTTAATAAAATAATTAGGTACTACTAGATATATTTCACAAGTTTTAATAGATTACAATAAATAATTTTCTTAATTCAATAACAAAAATTTTTTTTTAAAGTTACTAACCGGTCTTAATAAAAAAGTGTAAATTCGAGATTAAAATGTCACTCGTAGAATCGGATGCGGAATTGCAAAAAGTACGATGTTCAATTCAATGTTTTGTATATCAAAAGATGTTGATATACATGATGTTGTTTGAGCGACACATAAACGTATAAGTTTTTTGTTAATACGGACCTGGATTTTTGTTGTCGGTATTACATCAGTCGTTTGGTCAGTGAAAAGGTAACAAGTGAACCAATTTTAAAAAAATATGCTGAGTAGTTCGTTAGTTATAATCTTCGAAAGAAATGAGCAAACTTCATTAAACACCCTGTTCTCTGTTTGTAATACCGTGACACTCATTAATCATAGGTTTCTTTGAACCATCTCTGTGTCCCTTATCCATTTGGCTATTTACAAGAGAAACGTCCTGTATAAAAATTGTAAATCCTATATTTTCCTTAACAGTATACAGACCTGAAAGTAAAAGGTTACATTTTCCTAGCTGCGCCAAACGCGAGCGCAAAACCCCTGCGGTATACGCAGGACGATTCACGCAGTATGGGTGTTTTTCAACTGAAGCTACTTTTTGCTGTATCTCACACTGCGTACGACACAGACGTAACAATGCCAATACTGCTCTTAAGCGGCATTTTCCTAGCAACGCACATTTTACGCAGCGTAGAACGTAAAACGGCCGATGCAACGCAACATCCAACGCGTTGCGTAAAAGTGTTTTCCTAGGATTGTCAGTTGCGTCCTGATCATCGCGATGAATGGGGTCAAATAATTGTAAAAAGAAATTAGCTTTGGCATTTTTAATACTGCAAGATGAAATTTTGCAAGAAGAAATTGACATTATAATCACATTTTGTCCATTTCATTCCAGATTGTGTCCTTTTTCACTACATTTTTAAATTCCTTCAGTTTCATATCCCAAAGAATAAGATAACCACTAACGACTTCAATTAATTGTTCGTCCTCACTAGCACACTAAAACGAATTTGTTGTTTTTGTGAAGTCATTTTGTTGCAAATTAGGAGCACATTCCTTTAAAAACGCAGCGTACGACTGAATAGACTGCTCTCCGAGGAGTCGTCCCGTTGCGTCGACCGTATTACGCGACGCAAGTCGTTTTTGCGCCCTGTAGGAAAACGACTCAATTCGATTTTCATTAGACATGTCCTCAGCGTTTTACGCCGACCGAATTATGTTCTACGCCGCGTAAAATGTGCGTTGCTAGGAAAACCCCGCTTTAGAGTATTTAAATCAGACCGTTTTCCTACAGTGCATGTTCCTCCGCATTGAACAGAGTCCGCTTGCGTGAAACGTTGGCTGTGCCTCGAGAGCAGTCAATCATAAAACGTCGTGCGGAAGTAATTTGTTTACTAGTTAAATATGACTGGCAAAGAAACTTAATTAAGATTTTATGGACTACCTATATGATGAAATTCAATTCATTGTAGTCCAAATGGTTAGTAATAAGTAACTTAAAGCAGCCTTCCAATTCCCTTGTTTTAAAAAACTAACTTTGGCTACTTTTTTTTAACAAAGTACTTATTCTAAATACTTATTCTTCCTCTCGTAGCTCCATCGTATTGAGGTATAGAACTCTTTCCTTATCATCATATTATTACTAGCCATTTTTAATACTGAACGCAACTGATTTGTGCCAAGTTGAAAAACACTGTTCAAGCAACCCTCACTGCGTGAATCGTCCTGTGTATACTGCAGGTGGTTTGCTCTCGCGTTTAACGCAGCTAGGAAAACGTACCTTTAGATATTGCGGATATTCGTACCGTGTGACGCTGACGTATTGTGATGTGAAGGCGGAGCTTGTAATCTATTTTAAGAGTCGAGAATGACACAAAACGTTTACTTACATTGGTATTTCACTAGTTTTATCGCAATTTCTTTAAATTTACGAATTTTAACAGAAATAAATTCTCGTGTATGCTCTTGTTTTAAGTTCTCAACGGTTGATAATTTTATTTGTGGATTACGTATAGAATTTTACGTTGATTTTTTAAAATCCCTTTGTCCAATGTGTTTAGACTAAAAAGGTGTATAGTAAGATGAAAATACATTATGTGTGGCATTTTATGATTAAAATGTTTCTTAAGTATTTTCAACAAACACATGTCATTATCGTTCATATAGTTGTAAATTGTGGAAACATATCTAATAGGGATCAAGTTTCTTCTTTTGTTGTGCCAAATAACTAAATTTCTAGACGCAACCGATTTATGAGCTAAAAGTAAACAACAATGGATGATAATTAAGTTAACAAAAAGCAAAATCAAAATGAAAGCAAAATAAAATAATTTTGTTTTCTCATACTTATTAATAATTGTGTTTAAGATAATCCAGTTCCTCGGCAGGTTGTAATACCTACCTATGGTGACAGGGCAATGAGGAAATATGCTAAAATCATGTACCTAGGGCAAACTGAGTGCAAGGACTACTTACTTAAGAAATTTGACGCTCAATTGATTTTGAAAATATAATAATTATAATATAATAACAGTTCTTAAAATTCCAAATATTAAAAAAAATATAATAAACAATAAAACGGATATTGATGATTTGGCATTTATTTTATTACATACTTTTATCTATAACGTGAGAAGGGCGAATTGCCTTAAAGCACTTAAGCCTCACTACAAAGCGGTATTCGTAGTAATACATTCCATGCACATGCGCATGCCGGACGGTAAATATACAACTAGATGGCGATGTAACAAGTTCTCGTTCTCGTATTATCTTCTGCGCATGCGTAAGCATGGAATGTGTTACTACGAATACCGCTTCCTGGCCTCACTAGGCCCATTCTTCTGAATCGATGAGGTCACTTATAGCTCATCAGCTAGCCCGCATAATTAATGTAGATAAGCACATCCCCAAAAAGTGCTTCTGGCCAGTGTTAGCCAATACTCGCCGAACACAAACCAGTAGATGAGAGCATCGGGCAATCGAAGAGAATATTCTTGATTGATGATCTTATCATCATGTTTGCACCCCCAGAGAGTGCGGTATCTGACAGCCCCAGGCTTCGTCCATGCTATAGAAGTTCTTTTGCACTTGGCTAGGATCAGACGCAGATTTTGTCTGGTCCTAATTAACTGTTTTTTTTTGTGCTGTAGTGTTATCAAGGTAACCCTAGAGCGCCACTGGTTAAATTTTTCAAAAGTTAGTTGATGTGAAAATATTATTTACTTAAGGAATATATTGATCACCAAAAACAAATAAAAAATATATATTTAAAGGAGTTTTAAATTTATGGAAAATTTTAAAATTTGATTTCAAACTTTTAGCACCCTGTATTTCGGTAACTAAACCCTTCAAGCGTTTAAGTTTCTAACACCCTGTATATATATAAATTTTAACCTCTACAATACGTGGTAGGTCTATGTCCAGCAATTTTGGGACACCCTGTATATAGAAAAATAAATTTAAAAAAATCCAATCGTTATTCAGGGTCACTTGGCAAGTTCTCAAATTTTGATTTATATTTATTTTCTAATTTTATTCATGTATGTTCTTTCCTAAGTAAATAATCTGTATTTTCACATTCTAGACTTATATTTACCCCATTATTTATTGTAGCATAAATGTTATTTTTAAAAATAAAGAAAACTAATTTAAAACCATAGTAGAACCCTGTTGGATACCTTATTGTTTCCCTGCAAGTCAATTACTTGAACAATTCTTCTACACATTGCATATTCATTTTTATCCTTCTAATGAAAGTTAGAAATAACAGGCCTATTAGAACGTAATTTACCAAATGAAATGTAATTTAATATGGCGAGTCCTTGGTGACTAATAACACACATTCAAAACGCAATTTCAACGAAAGTCCGTAAAGTACATGAGAAAATCTTGTCCATCGGAATCACATAGTCTGGTTTGCGAAGGTTTTGTGCTGTAATAATTATAAAACGGAAGATGACCAGTTTGAGTTTTAAATTATTTAAATCAAAGTAGAGTTGTTTTTAGAAAACCGGATGATTGTTTGATTGTTCTGAGAAATTGTAATTTAAAATCTTGCCAATCTAAAAAATACAGGTTTTTTTGTGATGTCAAATTCAAAAAAGTAAAATGTATTTATTTGAAATAGGTAATTCATATTCATTTTAAATTATGGAAAATGTTTTACATAAAGTGTACCAATATAAGGTAGTATGAATTATCACAAATTTAACATGTGATTATAGCAAATGAGCTTTGCTTTTTCTTAAAAAACTTATACGTTTCTAAGCATGAAACATTAAGTGAGAGAAATGAAAAATATTACTTGAAGCATAAAAAAATTAAAAACCCAAACGACAGCCAAATATCAGATCTATTCGGTGGCGTATCTAGGAAGAGAGGATAAGTGAGCCTGCTGCCTTATTTTTTGAGTGGTGAGATATTCTTAGAATTTCCATAACTTCTTAATATATATATAAGTATGTCTTGAAAATTTTTCTCTCAGATTAAATATTTGCTGATCTATAGGAATCAAAAGAAATCCTAAATTAAAATATTTGAAACGTTGTTTTTCTCATTTTTGCATATGCGCGTAAAGAAAACCAAATTACCTATTTTTTAATTGGAAAAAAATTCATTCTTTTCATTGTCTGTAATGACACGTATATATTACTACAATGCATTTAATAATTTCACCTCAAATTTTGGACTTCGATGTAAAAGATATTTTTGTGCGTTTACGTCTTCGTAAACGTACTGCAAACACTTCAACTCTCTATATTTTCATATTGGAATCTGCAGAATAAGATGTGAGGACACAGAACACATAGAATGGCTATTCCACAACCGTCTTTATCTTCCTAGCCCCGAACAACAACGTGGCAACGTCGCATTGAACTGAATCAGGAGGTAAATGCAGATGCATCGTGTAAGAAGTTAAGGCTGTTCTACCGCTTTCCGTTTGGTCGAAGTTGAGAGGTACCTCATCCAATTCATAGAATATCTCTGTGCGCAAGCCTCTCTTTGTTTATGTAAAGACAATTGTACGTGTAATAATTCTAACTTTCTCCGTTCAGTCTAATGGGACGCCTATCTTTTTCAATATTCATCTCCACCTGGAACGCGGGCTGGCCAAAATTGTCGGTATATTGTAACTATTGTATTGATAGTAATTTCGTTGCAGAGAATATTTTTATTTATTACTTCGACGACGAATTCGAAAGTTTTCTCTCTTCATCTAGTAGAATTATTTTTTAAATAAATGATTAACTACAATTAAATTGATTTTATTTATATTCTAAGGTGAAATAGTAAAGGATTTTTATTCATATAATTGTTGATTGTATTTTTTTATAAATAAACATTGTTGTTATTATTACTAATATTGGATAATATACACTTGGTATCCGCACGAAAGCTTTAGATGGCTTTATTTATGGTATATTTAAAGTGAGAAAAGATTTTTGGAAAGTGTTTTAATATACAGTATGTATACAGTAGTACATAATGTAAAATATTTGTTTTTTAAAAATAATCGCATCAATCTCAGAATTAATTTGTAGTGTAGACGAAAAATTTTTGAAAACTATTTTATCGTACGCATGTATATTTTATTGTGCATAATATTATGTTTTGTTTTAATTTCATAAAAAAATATAATGTATTGGTTTTATCTTTTCTTCGTTCACTGAAAGTAAAAAAAGTTCAAAATAAATTAAATACTTAAATAAAAGAAAAAAACTTTAATTACCTACTATTTTTAATGAAACATTTTATTTCACATAATTAAATACAATCACAAAAAAATAAATTACATTAATTTCTTCTTACAATTTCTTTTATTAAATATTTTAAATAAAAATCAACTATAACTTTGGTTCAGCCCATAACTAAAAATTGTCATTTCTCTCAATTTTCTCAACGAACATTCCTAGTGGGGTCCAAACTATAAAATAACAATATTTGGCTTTCATTATAGCCAATAATGGTCCTTGTACCTGATAATAATAATATATTTTTTTTAATTTAATTTGGCAAGATATTTTTTTCTTGAATTCCCATTTCTGGAGTCAATTTTGAACCAGAATATGGACATTTAATTACAATTATTTCATTATTATTAATAATGCCGTCTGGACTTGCTCCCAAGTATGGATGTTTTTCATAAATAAATAATCCACATTCTTGTACCGTTTTTCCATATTTATTTTTAAACTCTTCTAGCGCAATAATAGATTCATGATCTTGTCCCCATTTTGTAGCGACTGATCCGTAAAAAGATGAAAATAATATATTATTAACAATCCTTTTTGGATCTGTTGTTTTGCGTAATTTGCAAACAGTTCCAAAATTTGAAGCTGTGAGCATATTACTACGATGTTCTTTTCACAGATCATTACCTGTCTGACCTCTAGTAGATATTTTAATTTTACAAATATGATCTATTAGTTTTGGTAAACTGTCCAAAAATTGAAGTTTTGTTCCAAAACATCGCCATCATCGTCGCATTGAAGTCCGTAGTCCCTATCTTTGAGTGCGCCACTTTTGCGTTTTTTTTTTTTTTTTAATTGAGGGCCCCTGGCTTTTCTACTTCATTTACGTTTGCTCATTTAAGTAACCAATCTTTGTGTATGAGTCTCAGGAAAACTTTTTGACAGCTTTTTATAAAGAGTAGGAATATAGTTCTCTTTTTTATTAAAGGAAATGGCTGCAGCTGTACAGGGTATTTCATTATAATTTGACCGCTATTTATTTTCATTATTGTTGCAAACACAAAAAAAAGTTTTAAGTAAAAGCTATGTTGTTCTATTTGTACCGACTAAAAATGTAATAACAGGCTGAATTGTATATACAGGACGACTCCAACAAAATATAATTTAATTTTTTTAATGGGACACCCTATATATTTTTGCCATTTTAAGTAGACTTGCGTTTCCTGATAACAAATATATAATATTTTAATTATATAGTGACTTATTGCACTATGAAAGCATAATACATAGATAGCTATGAAAATCATGTTTCCAAGTGAAACAGTTGTTTGTTTATTAAAAGTTGTCAATTGATTGCTTGTAATGGGTTTTACTGTGGTCGCAAAAGTTGAGGTAAAACAACAAAGCTTTTACTTGAAACTTTTTTTGATTCACAAGAATTATGAAAATACGTAGTGGTCAAAATATAATGAAAAACCCTGTACACCGAACATTATATCCTTCTTTTACAGAAAAATTAATTCTCTTTCCTCCAACAAATTTGGCTACCATTGTATTATATGTCTCTGCAGCATTATTAGTCATGTTTAATAATAAACTGTGGCTATTTTAAACTAGCCTATTAGCAGGAGATACAATGTCATCCATTTTTCCATTTCTGTCACATAATCTCTGTCGTTTTGTTCTCTTTTACAAAAATCTGATGTGTCCAACACATGACTTTCCTATCTAGTTATATAAATGTTTAGAGGATAAACTAAATATATACATTGTCCACATACATCTACCTCGAAACATTTTTCTATAGATATTCATGGAAAACGAAAATACTGAAAAATTTTAATTTCCTACAATTTTTTCATTACGGTCCATTTTAAAAAAAATCATGTATAAACAAAAATTATAGAGATCGATATCGCAAACAACTTTTATTTCAAAAACTTTCATAATAAAAATCAGAATTTTGCACATTTTGTCAAATTTCTCGAATACGGACCATTTTAGGAAATTTTTACATAAAACAAAAATTACAGATAATAATATTAGAAGTAACTTTTATTTGAACAATTTTCCTCTTCAAACATAAATAACAGATATATTCCATAAAATATAAAAACGGCCTCCCATAAAGTACCCCCCCAGATGTTCCGACTTTGTCCAAAATCTAATCATTTCACGTCAGGCCGAAATAAACCTTAAGTTTAAAATTTAATGTTTTTTTCTTTATCCGTTTTTGAGTTTTCTTCAAAATTCGAAATTTACACATTTTCTCAAATATCTCGAATACGGTCCATTTTAGAGAAATTATGTAGAGAATAAAAATTATAGAGAATTATATTACAAACAACTTTTATTTGAACAATTTTTATAAAAAATAATTTTTTTTACATTTTGTCAAATTTCTCGAATACGGACCATTTTAGGAAAATTTTGTATAGAACAAAAATTATAGATAATAATATTAGAAGTAACTTTTATTTAAAGAATTTTCTTCTCCAAACGTAAATAACAGATATATTTCATAAAATATAAAAATGACCACCTATAAAGTACCCCCCCAAATGTTCCGACTCTGCCCAAAATCTAATCAGCTCATTAAACGCTGAAACAAAGCTTAAGTTTAAAATTTGGTGTTTTTCTGTGTATCGGTTCATGAGTTATGCGTTATACAGACACACACACACACACAGACACACACACACACAGACACACACACACACAGACACACACACACACACACACACACACACACACACACACACACAGACATCATCGCGAAAATAGTCAAAACGGATTCAGGGGACCTCAAAACGTAAAAATCCGTCGAAAACTCGAGGTCGAAAAAAATCATGATTCCTATACTTTCCTTATATCTGTATACAGATAGGAAAGTAAAAATATTGTGCAGTGTTTCAATGATTTCCAAATGTATGGTAAGCAGAGTTTTTAATGTCTGCAGTTAATTGCGTCACGTTGTCAACAATATCACAGGTATTTTTTCTGTGGTAATTTATAGCCGATTTAATTCCCACTCGTAACTTCAAAATCCTATCATTCAAATTTTTTTTTAGTCCTGGACCCACTATTTTGTTTTTTGAACTGTATTCAGCAAATTTTTTGGTAAAACCTTTTTATACTATTAAGGAATCCTTCTAAAATTTGTTCCGATTCCATAGAAGTCGACGAACCATCCCATTTTTTTGAAAATTTATGAGTTACAGCTTTTATGTTTTTAGTTAAAGCTCGAGAACAGATAGGAAAATATTTACTTAAAAGAAACATACAAAACTTTTCCAGTTTTCGCCCCAATAATGCAAGCCTGTAAAAAATAAGTGCATTTAAAAATAAACCCTTTATATGTTATGTCAAATATAAAAGTGTTTCTAAAGTAGACCATGGAAAAATCACGCATGATGGATTCTTCACAATTCTGTCGACATGGCTTACTTTAGAAACATTGTTTTTGGATCACACGTTATAATATTAAAATATAAACTTACAATTCCAGATAAAGCGTTATAATTAACTTTATATGACCTCTTAGACCATGCACCGTCAATAATCACTGCAATTAGACCATTTCCATGTTCCTCTACTTGTTCAATATCTTTTACAAATTGCAATTCTTCCAGTTCTGCTTGTTCCATGGCCTTCCAAGCTGCTTCAACAATACTTTTACTTACCAACTCATTATGAGCTGAATATTGTCGAAAAGACATTGTTGGGTGTTAGTACATTAGGATTTGAAAATAGGAAAATAATAAAGGTTAGTTTTATAATATTTCCAATAAATTAAAAATTAATATAGGAAATCTTTTCTTAGAAATATTTTGAAAATTGTCCATTATATTCGACTCGAGATATTTCTCAAAATATTCATGAATTCCGATATAATTTGGAAATTAATCAATAAAAATCATTACAGGTACCGTCAAACGGGGTTAAGTGAATCATAGTGGGTAAAATGAATCACTGGACACTTTTTGGAAAATCGGCAATGTTGTCATCGAAAGCTTTAAGTTTATTCCATGTTCCCATCAGAGTGTCGCTTCAGTGTACCTTTGGACGTAGTACCGAGTGTTTTGTTGCGTTTAAGTAGACTGGTAAGTTACACGAAAAGTTTATGGGATCAACGATTTTTTGTTTATTTATGAAATATTAAAAACGACACAGTGTAGAACTCATTGTTTAGAAATTTAATTTGTTTAAATAAAATAAATGTATTTATTAGATAGTTAGCAATATAATATTAATATATTTCATGTCGTAATATTTGTAGTAAAGTTGTCACTTTTTTTTAATAAAAAAAAGCCGGTAAAAGGGGTAAAGTGAATCACTCATGTTTTTGTAATATTTGGGTTGCATTGTATAAATTGTTTATTTTTATTCTGTCATATAATAAAATTGTGCTGTTTTTGTATTTTTATTAATATATTTTTTTAGTTTCAGCATGCCAAGGGTGTATAAAAAAAAGTTGGTTGGGACCACGAGGAAAATGTAATTATGATCCGGTGTTGTTGTCCTGGCATTGGCAGAGGTTCGACGCGGAATGTCTATAAGAGAAGCTTTAGAACAGTTTGGCGTTCCTTTTAGCACAATTCAAAGAAGGTATCATGGAAAAAAACTCCTTAAAATATGGTCGGCAGACTGCACTAACTGAAGTTCAGGAAACTAGACTAAAGAAAACCCTAGTAATTTGTGCCGAGTGGGGATTTCCGTTAAAATGTACGGACGTTAGGACAATTGTGCAACAATATTTAAACGAAATTGGAATGACAGAAAAAAGATTTAAAGAGAATATGCCAGGAGTCGACTGGTTTAAAAGCTTTATGAGCAGACATAGGACCTAACTTTTAAATTGGCAGAAAATATGAAGCGCGTTAGAGGAGCTTTAACTTATGACGTTTTTTTTGCTCTAAATTGATTCATTTTACCCATAGACATTTTAAAATGAGTTTTAATACAATTTAGATGCATGATTCACTTTACCCCAAAGTAGAGGGTAAAGTGAGTCACTCTTTAACAAAAAATTTATATATTTCTGTTTTTTCAAAAAAACATGATTTATCATTAGAACCACTCGTAATGAGTGTCACAACCTTCAATATTTTTTGTATATTTTTAGTTTCCTTATCTTTGGAGAAAAGATAAAAAAACGTGTTTTTTTGATTCACTTAACCCCGTTTGACGGTATACGATAAAGAGGGAAATATTTTCACAAGTTCGAAATAAATATATTATTGATAAACGGTTTACTACAAAACTAATTTATATTTTAGTTTTAGCAAAAACTTGTAAATAGAAAAAAAATCAACTATAAACTCAAGTTTTACAAAAATTAATATCTGCAAATTGATAAAATTTAACACGTTGACTGCCACGGCAATTTTGAGACAACTGGCCTAAAATGACAATTTGATTTAATCACATATTATTAAAAACTCCAATTCTAGTACATAGATATTATCAAAAAACATAAAAAATATATTTAAAAAAAAAAAGATCTTACGAAATATCTTGTAGTTGGCTTCTGTAACAGAAATCTCTTCACGGAAGCCGTTTTTTTACACCATACAACGTTATATTTACGTTAATAAAACGAATGTGCACTCATTGGGTTAACACTACTATTAAAATTGTAGAGACAATGCAAAATACTATTTTAAAAATTATCCTAAAAAAAAGAGAGGCTATTTTTTACAAATAAATTGTAATCTTATTTGGGCCATCTATACTTCTTTTAAGGTAAGATCTAATTGTAAATGTTTCTATTGTTCAACTTATATAATTGAGATAGATCACTATAGGTACCTTTGTTTTAGTTCCCAATCTATATATTGACAAAATATCCTATTGACGATAACTAATTTCTCTTTAATAATGATTTTGTATTTATCAACGTTTTACAGTACTTTGTTGTTATGAGACATCCATTCTATCCAGTTTTTTTAATTAAATCAAACATGTTCACAAAATTTAAATCAAGTATTATTATTTTCATATTTCACTAATTTTTTTCGTAATACTCTTATTGATACATAGTCACTTAAAAATGTTGAACGTGATGTCGTTAAGGTGAAATTCCTTCACTATCCTGTTGTTCATGTCCATGCAATTTCAGGTTCTAAACGTTTTGCTCCACATCTTTTTCAAAATCTATCCGATACAACAGTATGAAAGATTAAAATCCTAAATTTACAGCATCCAGTTTTGTAATTGATGAGAGGAATGCAGTCACAATGCAGTTTCAGAGTTAATTTTCACATGGGCATTACCTCTTATTTACCTCAGCACAAAAGCATATATATCTACTCATCTAACATAAAAATAAACTGGAAATAGAAAGTTAATGTTGTTTATGTACAATAGCAAAAAATAACGCCGAAAAACGCGTTATTTCTGTCCAGCCTGTAAAGAGAAGATTGTTTAAGAAGTTCCACAAAAAATAAAATAATATTTTATTTCTTGAATTTGAACTAATTTTTATAATTATATTTTTTGTTTCTTTTTTAATAAATTTTTTGTTCATGCAAGCCAGCATTAACTTATTGTTCTTTTCCCAGAAGCCATCTATCGATATTAGCACTGATATATTTCGAGTTTAATCGTAGCTGCACAACACATGACGAGATAACTCGTAGTTGGCGTCCTAGAGAAGAATGCAATCTACGAGTTATCTCGTAGTTGGCAGTCAATGTGATAATATTCATTTTCAATTTTTATTTAAAAAACTAGGTTATAACAAAAAAATTAAAAGACAAATATTATTAGTGCGTTTCTTTTGAATACTTAAGCAAAAAATGAAATTATACTGTTGATAAATAACTAAGATGCATGGATAATGCTAAAATAGTGAACCGCGAAAACAGTCTTAATGGGAACATTAAAATTTTTAACAGATAGATATCTAGGAACACAAAAATTAAACCTACCAAAATAATATTTTTTGTAATATTACAATAATTACTACATATTGAACAGTTACTGATATTTTAAACAATGTCACTGAGTATCGAGGTGAGTGTATGTAAGAAACAAAATTATTTTAGTCGCAAAATATAAAAAAAATAAGTTAATGTGTCACATTTCTGTGAATTAATAGCTTTATTATTAACAATCACTAAATTACTAAGAAGTTGATTTATTAAACATAATTAAGCTTTCTTTGTTTGTTTTTAAATTCTGATTTATTGGTTGCAGTTTGATTATTCTTTATATAATTAATAGTTTATAAGCTTTTTTTATTATAGCTTGTCTCTAATTAAAATTAATTTCCTTGATATCTTGATATTTTGCATGTCTAATTTGTGTATAATCACCAAAATCAGGATAAACAAATGTTTTATCCAAATTTTTTAAATTTCGCCAGTTATTTATTATATTTTTGAATATATTATGAAAAAAATCATATTTTGTAAAATTTTTTTCGTCTAGTTAATTTGGATTTTTAAAAGAAGTAGAACCGTTAGTTAAAGCATGGAACATCGAACGAATAAAAATGTGGTTGTCAGTTATAACGTCTAAAACTTTACACCCACATCTTTGGTTAAAATTTATTATATTTGTGGCTATTGGTGTCACTTGAAGCTCTCTTATGTTGTAAATTTCCAAATGTAGATCATCTTATGAATGCTAATATAGTTGTAGCTACAGAAGCATTATTGGACGCTACACCAATTACGTTTATTTCCCTGTACTCTAGTCTATCAATTAGATTAACAATTTTGTCATTATCTGTTAAAGAACTTGATACAATAATTAGGTAATTGGTGTTACTTTTTTCAATATTGCTACTATTGGATGACGGTGCTATATCTTATCTTGAAGAAAGATATTGTACAAACATAGAAGACATTATTATAGTAAATCTGACCTATTAAATCTGACCTATTAAAATTTCTAAAACTGAATTCTATTCCTTTTTATAAAAAATAATTTTTAAAAAGTTCTATAAGTTGATTGGATTCGAAAGATTGATATCGGCGTAACAAGTTTTCACATATACTGGTAAAATCCATTTAAAATCATTAAAATAGAGTTTGTTAACAAATTTTTTACTATCAATTTATTATCAATTAAAATTTGATTTACAATATTAAGACATCCCTTTAAAGGGTCAACTGTATTAAAATATATTGTACAATCGCCTGTAATTTTATTTTTCCAGCTTTCGGAAGTTTTGATCTTTTAATTAAAATTTAAAATTAAATCCCCAGAATGTTCTATAATATCGTATTTTTTAAGAGACTCACTTAATTGGTTAACACGTTCAATATGTTTTTCTTTTTTTACCACCTGATTTTTTTAGAGTAGATATGGGTTTTAAGAGGTATTTTGGCAAATTTGGAACAATACAGGGACATGTATTAGGCATAAATTTTGCCCTAACAGAAATTTTAGTTAGACTACCATCTAATTTAAAACAATTATCTTCTAGAATCTAACTTTCTGAAAAATGTAAAAGACAGACCACTGCTCATCCCTTGGAATGGATTTTAACCATTTTTTTTTTAAATTTTCATATTTAAAAAACTTAAAAACTGATACTGACATAGTTGAAATTGCAACCAGGAATACAACACATTCTGGGTATTTTAAAAGTAAAATAAAACAGTCACTTACCCAAAAATCCTTAATTTCTAGTTGTATTTTTATCAAAAGAATTGTTGGATATACCTATTATTCAAACTTACATACCATTAACTTATAAACTAAAACCTTAAAGTTATAATTATTGAGACATGTTTAAAAACAAAATAAGAGAATTTAATTAATATGAACATATAAAGAGAATTGAATAGACGAGCCAAATAAGAAAAGTGATGAAACCGAAAATATATGGAAAAAAGGGAAAGGAAAGACTTAGAAAAACTTGTCAAAAGAATTAGAGAAATTAAGATATAGAAATATATAGAATATATAGTATAACAAATTAATGGGACATAAGAAGATAAAAAAATGGCTGAAGATATAATTCGTCACTTAAGATAATAAGTAGATATTCTGTAGCAAAATTCAATTCTCTTAGGTCTTGGAACGTAGAGTTCGGCCTACAATGCAAATCTGCTCGATATATTACAGTTTATTGTCTAGCTGCAAATAATAAATAACTGGACTGGACTGAAAATACTTCCGTGACAAGTAGACCATACTTAAAAAATTTCTAATAATCTCAAAATTGCAAACAATGGATGTAGAATCCTTTTGTTACTCTCGAAAGACCAGAAGAATATACCCAAACAAAGGATAAGTAGAATACTGAAAATTGGCAAAATTTTTTAAACAAAGTTCTTCTTTTTATTCTTTTTTAGCCAATGTATGTCGTCCAAGGTTGGACATAGGTCTCATATGTTTTTGTCCAAAAGTTTCTATCCTGCGATAGTTGTTTTTATTGTTGTCTTCCAATCTTCTAAAGATTGAATTAACGGAGTAAGTTGAAGTTACCCAGCGGAGGTCTTTCTCTGATACTTTTATACAGCCTTGTATCTAATATCTTGCTGTTTTTAATTATGGTCTGCAAAATTCTAATTCAATTTGCCAACATGTTCTCTGACATATTTTACTTTTGTAACGTTTCTGATTCAATGTTTTGTCTTTTTGTTTTACTTTTTTCTTTTGTCTCTTAATTTTCTCTTTTTTGTTTTGTAGTCTTATTTATATCATTTCTCTTTCCCCAGGTCGTTCAGGTCTGGATTCTGAAGTCATATTTATTTAAAGTTACATCAGTCATTACAAAACAACCTTATAATTAAAAAATTACCACAAATACTTTGATATCTTTGGTTAGTCTTTAGTAAATAAAATTTAAACACATAGTAACTAATTTGGATGTAAAATAAATTATTACAAAAGTGAATCCTGCAACTCATACTACAGAAAACGTTAATAAACATTCAATTAAAAAAATAAACGAGACATTTTCAAAAACCTGTTTGGAATTAATCCATTCATATTATTTTCATTCTCGCATTTTCTTGGCATCTTCCCATTACGATTCATTCATGAATATCTTGAATTACGAAAGTTTGTACTTACACTATCTTTTATTAAACAACCATGGAGAAGTTGAGAAGTCTAAACGTTATTTGTGTTAGTTTCGCTGTGGTTCACGTACTTTTGTGGTCTAGAAGCTACCTGATTCCACATCCGGTCTACCACCTAAGACCACATCCTCCGTTTTTCAAACTAGCAAAGAAGAAGGACCTACATGGGCGTAGAAAGTAACGGGATAGACAATTCACGTAAAAATATTAACTGAAGCTATTTGTTTTTTTTTTTGTATTTTATACATATTTGTTAATGTAATTTGTGTGAATAATAGAAAATAAAGTGTAAGGAATTGTCTATTTCACTTTTCGAAAACATGTATTATTATTATGAAAAGCGATAAAAAAATTTAGATTTTTAAGACAGCTATTAAAATGCCTGATAAATAAATTTTAAGGGTCTTTAAACTAAAAAAGCACAGAAGGTCAAATGGATTTATCTTCAGGCATACTGTGATTGAGTGAATAATCTAAGATTTGGAATACTGGAAAAAATGTATTAAACAAGAAAATAAGAATTTTTTATAATATAAAAACATTATAATCGATACTAATGTCCTGTGGAGCGAAAAGACAGAATGGCTTTAGCTGGGAATTTACCATCAGGGTAGTAGAAGCCCACCAGATGGCCACTTCCTCAAGATGGCGCATCTTTAGAATAACCTGCACAACCTAAAAGACCCTCCAGCAGGTTTTTTATAGGTGAAAAACCTGCAGAACTTTGAGAAGATAAGAAGATGGCTGTCTTTAGATATCCCGTTGCGTCAACCAACAGGTTTTTTGACGAGTTGATAACTTGCAGCACTTTCACGAACTGAGAAGATGGCTGCCTCTAGATATCTCTCAGCAACAACTAGCTGGTTTTGGCAAGTTGAGAGGCAGGTGGTATATGCTCTTGGAGGATGCACCATGGGGCTTATGCAATCCAGAGAGATATCTGCAAGTCGCCTATGATTGGCCTAGATTATATATACACGTGGTCAATATAGTATTTAACTAAAAAATTTCCAATCCCGTATATACTAAGCCGAACCAAGCTAGACTCAGCATACATATCCCTGATAACTTTACCTCAAGATCAAAAATCAATTGATTTGTATGCCATACTTTCTGAGAGGACATGAAAGTTGACATACTATCGTCATTTAACAAACATGGCGTGAATGGTTAGCCCTTTGAGTTGACTTTGTGTTAGGTGTATGCATTTTGTTTGTTTGGTGGCGAGCAAGAGAATATCTGGTCGTCAATTGTTTGCATCTGGCCCGTAAGATTCATTTTTCTTCTAAAATGGTATAATGGTAGGAACGGGATTGGGGACAAAGATTAGTACATACCCATGAAGTCTCGAAAATCGTAAGTTTTAAATCCCCTATTGTTTTTTCTGGCTGTTTGTCCTACTTTGGGTTTTTGTTTGGGCTGTCATTGCGTAACTGGTACCTGGGATAGCATATGCTATTCTAGTATTAGGTTCTAGTATCTTTGGGAATTCTTTATAATTAGCTGGGAATTCGCCCTGGCAATGCACACACGTCGCTTTATTTTTTTTTGCCTGATGCACTCTTGTACTCTGTGATTTACACTGCATCTCATATACTTGCTGCTCTTGCGAGAGTTAGACTGTATATAGTAAACATTTTGGCATCTATAGCACTGTGTCGGACTCAGTTAAGGTATTAGTGATCACATCTTTACCACAAGTTTTTGACATCTATCAAATTCCATCATAAGATTTTTGTATTTCTGGTTTATATTTACACTAAACATTAGGAGACTTCTGCTGTCTCATCTAGACTTCATCGATTGCAATTTTTTTGGATTTATCCTGCTAATTATACCTCATCTGCTATTTTTTCATGCGGTTTGTCTGCTTGAAATAAATGGCAAAAAACTTTTTTGTCTACTTCATCAAGGAAGGCAGTAATTTTTCTCTAATTGTCGTCACATAAAACCCATATATTTAGCTTATTTTTGGATGTAGCCTTTCCATACTTAATCTCCTTATCTTCTGGTGCCGTCATCCCTTTATTCCAACTACTACCTTCTTAGTTGGATAAATGGGATTTTGAGTACCTTGTATACTGATCTATTAACTAAAAAACACCAAACATTAAATCAGTATGAACTAGCAAATCAAACCCTAACAAATCAAGGTAGCTAGTGCATCTTGTAAATCCCCTTGTAGGCTTTTTGTGAAAGAAAACAAGCACTCCCAGAACAGTTTCTAACAATTTAATAAAAAAACTTGATTAGAATTTAGGAATAGTACATGATCATATATTCTGGTATTTCTTTTAAAGCCGGTTTTAAACAGGAATATAAAAGGAATAATAATAATTATAATAATAAAGTAAAAAAGGCAATATTTTTTTACCTCTTCGGACAATATGGTACTAGAATAATTCTACCTAGTAGTATAAACTTTCAACCCTCTTCATGCTATGTCATATATATCATATAAAAATGCTATTTTATTATTTAACAAATTTATTTATTAAAAAAATATAATTTCACTTCAATGGTTCTACACCACTGGCTACCATAAAAATCAATTGCAAGAATCTGTTCTCATCGATGCCACTACTTCATTGGTTTTGTACTTATTTTTTAAAGTGTCCAACTAAAATTGTGTGAAATTTTTCTTTACCTTATACCGCAAATTTTAAACAACGAAGAGGAGATTTTTTCGGTTTAAATTACCGATTGCACCAAAGAATAATATCTAAATTATGAATAATTTGATTAATACATTATAATGTTCTCAAATAAAATTGGTTTTAGATGATGATATAGTTATTATAAAAACGAGCAGATAGAAAGTACTATTTTTAGCCTTTTAAATATCTTAATTTCCTTTTTAGAATATCTCAAAATCAATAATTAAATAAATTAACAAATATATTTTACTGTAATTTTAAAGTTAACATGAGTATATAGCAATTTATAATAATAAATTAATAAAATAAAAATTGGATATTTTTAATTTAATTAACTAATTATTATTAAAAAAAGAGTGCAGTTTTTTCACAACTGCTCACAGTGTTAGCTATCTATTTTTGAGGCTCAGAATAGAATTGTTGATCATTTCAGGATCATTTATATTAGTCAGTCTGTTTGCATAAACACAGTCCTTTAGATAGCCCCACAAAAAATATCAAAAGGAGTCAAGTCGGGAGATCTTGCCGGCCATTTAATTGCACCTTTTCGGCCAATCCATGTCTGGTGAAAACAAACGGTATCCAAATATTGGCTAACGATTCTGTGATAGTGTGCAGGTGCGCCACCCTGTTGAAAATAGGCGTTCAAATTTCGAAATAAATTGTTTATTTTAGGTATAATTTGATGCTGGAATAGATCAAAATATTTTATAAATTTTTTACATATTTATCAAATGGTTTCCCATATTAACTTTTTGTGGATTTTGTCTCATCCATCCAGTGCGGATTAGAATCTGACTAGTACCCGGTAATTATGTCTGTTAACAGAACCGTTCAAGCAGAATATAGGTTCATCACAAAATACAACAAAATGTAAGAAATTGTTTTGCCTACCAATTTTCTCTAAAACCGATTCACGAAACTCTAACCTCCGATAAAAATCATCTTCTGCTAATTTATTGTAGTTTTGAATTTTATAAAAGTGGAAGTTATTTTTATGAAAAATGTTTTGTACAGTCTTCATGCTAATAATAAATAATAAGAAATAAACAAAACTGTAATGAGCTTCCGAGATCAATACATTGTAATAACGAAAATTATAATAATCCACAGGAAATAGCTAATGCATTTGCAAAATTCTTTTAAAATTCATTTTCTCCAAACACAATTAATAATTTTACGGCCAAGGTAAATCAAAATGAATATCTTTTGACATGTTTAATCTAGAATACTTCTCTGAAAAAAAAAAAAAAAAAACCGTTTATGAAGCACTGAAAAAAAATTAAAACAAAAAATACCAAGGGGCCTGATAAAATTCCTGCTTTCATTCTAAATGACTGTGCATTGTATATTTTCTAAACTAAACCTCTTAAAACTTTATTTAACTTATCATTACAAACTAATAAATTTCCCGATGTATTCAAAGAATCAAAAGTCATTCCTATCTTCAAAAAAGAGAACAAAAATTAAAGAGAAAATTATAGGCCTATAATAAACAATTTTTCTAAAGTTTTGGAGTTTTGCCTATACAAACCAATATATTCTCATTTTAGTGGGCAATTAACATCTTATCAACACGGTTTTGTAAAAAATAGATCCACAACTACCAACCTATTTTACATAAATAGTTTACATCAGACACTATTAATTCTCGATCGCAGGTGGACGTGATCTACACTGATTTTCCTAAAGCGTTTGATAAACTTGATCATAACATTCTTGTTAGAAAGTTTAAATTTTTGAATGATAGCATTTTGTAAATCCTATCTTTCAAATCGTCACAAGTTGAGTGTTGTGGTGAAAAGTCCGTGAAGTTCACGGCCACTTCTGAAGTACTGCAGGGCTCAGTGTTGGGGCCCTTATTTTTTTCTTAATTTTATCAACATTATTGCGGGCCTAAAAATAAATAGTTTACTCTATGCAGACGATCTTAAACTTTACTACAAAATTAATCATGTATCCGACATTGAGAAAATTAAAACTGACAAACGAATGGTGTGTAAAAAATCGGCTCCTATTAAATCCATCTAATTGCTATGTCGTGAGTTATTCCTTAAAACAAAGTATTATTAGAGCTAATTATTTGCTTGATGTTACAGCGATACCTAGAGCAAATTCAATCAAAGATCTTGGGGTATGGTTTGACTGAAAACTATCTTTTTCGGAACATATACAAAAGAAAACGTGTGAATCATGTAAGTCCTTAGAATTCGTCATTCGCAGTTCAAAAATTTTCACTGAGTTTCATACACTTCAGCTACTTTACAACTCATATGTCAGATCCAATCTTGAATATGCCTCTGTCATCTGGGCTCCATTCTATAGTATTTATATCTGAGTTAGTATCAGTCCAGCGCATCATCGCTTTCTTAAATATGCTTCCTTTAAACAAGACGGAACATATCCTGCTATAGGCTATCCCCATGATGCACTTCTTGATTGTTTTTCTGTAAAATCGCTTAAATCCCGAAGAATTATCACACAACAGGTATTTCTAGTCTAAGTTATTCACCATCTATTTGACTGTGAAGAAGTACTACATAGACTTGAGATTTACGTGAAATACACAGATCTTTTAATTTCCTACGCCTAGGATAAATCTCCAAAAATCGTCTACACTTTACAGCATGTGTAACAATCATAACGTTCTTCTGTGTCACATTGCCTAAATTATATAACGTATTTTTTTCCTTTTAAATGGAACAGTGTAGTTAGAATAGTATTCATTTAATTTATGGCATTTATGTAATTTTTATTTTATTTATGTAGTTTTATTGTATTTAGGTATTTATATAATTTA
>OV651813.1:52865367-52885367 GCA_927349885.1 Psylliodes chrysocephalus | reverse complement strand
TGGGCCGATGTTAACCGATTCTCACCAAATATAAATCTTCCAATTAATGAGAGCGTTGGATAATCGTAGAAGATATGTTCGATGATTTATCTGCTTGTTTACAATCCTTGCAGAGTACGTATTCTGACAGTCCATGCTATGACTAGTGACTAGTCAGAATAGTTGTAGTTAGGCATATATTCTGTCTAGTCATATTTGAGTATTTTTTTGCTGTAGTGCTGTCGGAATAACTTAGTAGCTCCCTAACGACTCTGCAGCTTCGTATTTTATTTCAGGAAATGTTCTTTAATTAAGTTTGTCACTGCCAATATTATTAGTCCAATTCAAGAGTCAGGTAAAAGTATTTGGTTGGTTGCCTTCTGTGCTAGTTAACCAGCAAGACGTTACGTTTCGATGTGGCGTGACGTTTGATTCATTTTAAGATGGCCACATTGTTGATGGGTACTTCGGCCAAAATTTTGTGACATTCTAGTATTAACCATGAATAAATTCGTGGTCTGTTTAAGGAGAGTAGTGCTCATCTGCTATCTGTATAAATGAGCATGTCCTTTAAGTGTGTTTGATTTGAATTACACTGACACTATTGCTCACAGCCCATTTTATGTTTAGGTTTGAGGATTTGGAGTATATTCCACATCCTCATCTTTGTTTTGTTTTAGAGCTGTCGGTGTTAATATGATTCGTGCCTGCCACTTCCGGCCCTTTTATTTATTCCGTTATAACTTTATATGACTTACGGAAGATATATCTCGGTGCTTAAAGCAGTGGAAACGTATCCTATTCCAACCGTACAAAGTCGTGTCATCGTCAACAAAGCAACCTCTTTGATGTAAATATTAATTGAAGTGAGACAAAGAATAACATCCATGGCTCTAGTTGGTATGGTTTTCATGGATTCTGTTATGTTGAGATATGCTAATTTTTGAATTTGTTCTAGTTTGCAGATAGCTAGGCTTAGTCTTCGTCGTCAAAATATTTTTTTTAATATAAAGTTTCATAAATGTAAATATTTCCTGTTCCTGCTTCTAATGGTATTCTTAACAGAGTTAATGTTCACAGGTAATTTACACATTCCCAATTACATAATATAGGTATGACGAGATCTAAATATAATTCAAAGAATAATCTAAAACTTAAATTCACAGGTTGGTTAATCCTTTAAGAAATATTATTACACGTAAAAAAGATCCATTAGGAACCTATCCTAAACCACCGATGATAAGTGCACGTTATGATACTCTGTCGAAAAAAATCCTTTTAACGATATTATATTGGATAATAGAATCGCTTATCCTGCTCTTATCAGGGGGAGATATCGCGCATGGTGTCATGGCGGTGTTGACGTCATGCGTAGAATTAGTAGAGTTGGCGCGAAATAAATATCATATGACAGACGCATGTTGCAGTAGTTTGTGAGTCGTTTATAGTGATTTATAACTTTGTTCTCTGTGAGTGGTTTTAGTGAAAAACATTGAAAAATTGCGGTACGGATGTAACAGTGACAATTAAAAGAAAGGATGCAAGAAAGATATTATGGTTTTTCGCTTTCCTCAGTAAGAGCTTAGTCAGAAGTGAGGAGTGGCCCAAGGACGGCTCCAGCGGAGGCCCAGGGGAGCATGCCGTTCCCTAGATTAAAATTCTTAAAATCCATGAGCCCTTTATTAAAAAAAAAATATGCTAAATAGGCAATTCTACCCTCCTTCCCAAGAAAATTCGACATGGAGCAGTCCTTGCAGTGGCTTGTGACCCTGCAGATAAATTTTCATATGTAATCCAAGCACTTCCAACCTTCGAAATATAAGAGGGACCTCAAATCAGAACTTCACATAATGTGAAGTTGTGAATGAACCAGTGTGAATCACATTAGTTCATTCACAACTTGGGACTTCTAACCTGGAGACTCTACCCTTTGAAGGCTTAAAATATTGCAATATGAGCAAAAGCAAAATTATAAATGTTACCACAAAATTTCGACTTGTACTTGATAAAAGAAGTCCAGGAAAAATGCAGCGACATTTTATTTTAATTTTGTATATGCGTCCACCATATTTTATGTAGCAGATATTTGTATTTGTTACATTTTTTTATGTTTTGCATTATATTATATGAATGTTTGCATTATGTTTTATGAAAAAAAAAATTTTAAAACTTATTTTTATTCAATTGAATAATAGGTATAATTCAGGTAAATGAGTAACCAGTTGCAAATCCTGATAAGGTTATAAAAACTATTCTTTATAAGTCGAATTTGTATAATCAAAAGAAATCATAAAAAAAGGGAAAAAAACTATTCAATAAAATATTTCTTTTGTGTATGTATTTGCATTTATGTTCCTGCATAGTTCTTTCCTTAACTATCCCTTAATATTCATCAAATTTCTGTAAGTAGTATATATTTTCCTCACACTTCGTCAGTACTTTTTTATTCGCGCCTATACAAACTCTACGCGTGACGTCATGCGCGTGGCCATCCTATTTTTGACAGTGTTGATATCCTACCTTTTATTTTTTATACCATGTGCTCTTATCAATATATAATCTTCTGCATATCAACCAACAGAAACTTGCTGCCCAAAATATCTACAGTGTGTCTACTTAAGTTGGAACCATATGGAAAACATTTTTATTATTGATTTTAGGAAAAAAGTTATTCTTGATAAAAAGTCCTGCATGACCCAAAACCTAAAATACAGTCATCACATATCAAATTTTTTAAGCCGTATACGAGGTTTGTCAAAAAATATGAATTTTGCTCAAGAGTAAAATACGTTTATTTTTGACAAAATCGAAAATGTTCAATAAGAAAAGTTAATTAGAATTGAATATTACATTCAAATATTCAATTACACCGATCTATCTCAAAAAACAGATTTTCTTATTTTTTATAAACTCTACACTCTACACATTGATTGTAAATATCTGAAAACGTTATAAATTACGTTAGCTACTATAAACATGATACGCTTTCCTTTTGTTGATGTTTGTGAAGAATTTAGCAAATTTCTTAATGAAAATTTTCGATTTTGTAAAAAAAAAAACGTACTTTACTCTTGAGCAAAACTCATATTTTTTGACAAACCTCGTATACGGCTTGAAAAATTTGATATCTTATGACTGTATTTTAAGTTTTGGGTCATGCAGGACTTTTTATCAAGAATAACTTTTTTTCCTAAAATCAATAATAAAAATGTTTTCCATATGGTTCCAACTTAAGTAAACACACTATATAAGAACCCAAATATCTTCGGTGCGTACTAAATTATTTTGACATTACTGGTTTTTTTCCATTTTTTGTACACGTATTAAGGAGTATTATAGATGTAGCTATAGTAGACTAAGTTTAAGCATGACCCTGTAGGCAGAGTGCTCAATCATCTAAGAGGCATGTGGACAATTCATACAATCCATACAGTATATTTTTTCTATGACCTACTAGCGAAATTCTATAAATTTAAAAAATATTTTAGTTTATTAAGACAAAATAACTAATTTTAAAATAATTTATGAATTTTACTAATTCATAAAATAAAATAAACATGAAAAAAACATTAATTTAATTAGTCCCCTAGCCCAGATTCGATCTCGGCCCAATTTGGGCCACACAGTATAAGATAATAATATTATTGTCATTTTAGATAAATAGTTGAATTTTACATACGTTCCCGAAATAAACTTTTTTTAATTAAACTTTTCTTTAAAAATACTATAACGAAAAAAAAGTAATTCTATACTTGCTCCATTTAAATATTGTTTAAACAAAAGTTTTGTGATCGGTTCTATAAGAATTTTGAGCTACCTATTTTATTTTGTTTTACATACTTCTATATTAGTATATTTATGGATATTGACATGGCTTGTGGTAAAAATAAAATTTCCTCCACAAATTATAATAAATGCATAGATCCTTAACAATGTGAAATTCTGCAACATATCATATTACATAATAGTACCTCAAGGATATATACGTCGCGCGTATGTAGACTCCAGCAATCCCAGCACTCAACATAATTGATTTTCTCATTGTTTCACGACATTCGACCCGAAGCATAGAAAATGCGTTCGCTAAAATATCGAAAAAAACAAGAACTTGGTTAGTAGAAAGTGGTACCTAGCCGAATCAAAGATTATACACAAATCTATAACCAATTTATTTTTACTTCCCTCTATAAAAGGGAAGCATTGTAATCGTGAAAGAGTAACCTTCTTTTATTATTTCAGATTTTTTACGTTTCAGGGTTCCTAGGTTACGAAAAACATGTTTCCCAATTCCGTCTGTCTGTCTGTGGGGCGCGATAGCTCAAAAACGGCTATATAGAAAAACTTCAAAATTTTGTAAGCAGGTAAGGTTCCTTTCTGTCTCAAACCCAGTTATTCTTACGATCAGTTATATATGAGGTGAGCAATTTTTAAATTAAAAATTAAAAGTCCGCAGATTTCCACTAAAATTGGTATCTATTAATGACTGAATAATTGAATATTTTAGTTATTGTAATATTTCTTTTGTTTTTAATACGTTGAAAAACCATTTATAAACATTATTAGTTAGTCAACTGACCTTTCTTCATATTTTATATGAAACTACCTACCGTTTTCAGTTTTTATTGTAAATTTAATCATTTTCATAATTTGTTAAATAAAATATTATATTTTTTTAAATACTTTTTATTGGCAAAAAAACAAGTGAACTAAAATGTGTATTTTTATAAGATTAGTCCCTATCACAATACATAATATGACACAGATACAAACTATAATAAAGATATATAATGCGTGGCATTCTAAATTATAATTTTCAGAGTTTAACAGACCCCCTTAATCCCCATTTTCAATCAGATTATTTTCAGAATCAATAGGCTTGATCCCCTTGTAGAGCTTGATTTTTTTATAAATTTCAAGTGGATATTATTGTTTCTTTTTAGGTTAGATTTATTTTAAATATTTCAACACCCCCTTAACCCCCCCCCCCCCACTTTTATTCATTTTTTTTTTTACAATCAATAGGCCTCTTCTACTTATAGAGCTTTATTTCTACTAAAAATTTCATGTTGATATCACTTTTTATTTTTGATTTACGGTTCTTTTTTAATTATTAACCCCCCTTAAACCCCTATTTTTATTCAGATTTGTTTTTTTTTTCTCAAAATTAAAAAACTTCTTCTCCTTATAGAGCTTGATGTTTTCTAAAAATTTCAAGTTATATCATTTTTCGTTTTTGAGTTGTTTTTTTTATATTTTAACCCTCTCTAACTCCCCTATTTATTTAGATTTTTTTTTCAAAATCAATAGGCTTTATCCCTTTATATAGAGTTTCATTTTTTACTAAATATTTCATGTTGATATCGCTTTTCGCTTTTAATTTAAGATTTTTTTTTTTAATTTCCACTCATTTTTAATCAGATTTTTTTTCATAAACAAGAGGCTTTGTTCCCTCATAGAGCTTGGTTTTGCCTTAAATTTTCAGGTTGATATTATTTTTTGGTCTTGACTTATCGTGCAGAAAAAAAACCGTGACATCGGACAAAGTAAACCTATAATACTATTTACAGACCTACTGTGTGAAGAGTAGAATAATGGCTGCGTTCATCCGCGCCACATGCAACCTGATCGATCTGGTAGCGCTCTCGAGTGGCACGTATGAACGGTGTATTTTGGACATTTCGCTCAAGGAGCGGCCGCCATTAAAAGTAGCGCATTTTATTTACGTCTGATCGGTGATCACTGATCTGTCTTACGCACTTACTTCCACGGTTTGCTTGGTGACTAGTAGGGTTATATTAGCAATTGAAAAATAAACAAACAAATCTTCAACCAGACATTCAACTCAAAAGTAAAATGAATGAACCACAATCAAATGTCACTTTTAAACATGGTTCATCCGTGCATAAAGATCGATCAGGTAGCGTAAGTGATCGCTACTTTTGTAGCGCTCCTTGAAATGGCGCGGATGATAACATAATAACCTACAAAATGGGTATACTAAAAGAATGATAAAGTCAAATAGTTGAAAATTATTTAATAGGTATATCAGTACTTCGGAGCTAAACTGTGCTGTCATTCTAGTCAGCTTTTTAGTAGAGCAGACTGAATGTTGGTTGAACACTTTTCGTGTTCTATATTTACATATAATAATTATATTTTCGACAAGAAATTAAATTGGCACCAATTATTGTCACAATATATATTGTTTACTAATAATTCAACTATTAAAACTTTATTATTACACGTGAATTGTTGATTTTTGTAACAGATTTCTATGTTCTGATAACAAATTTCTATAACATACCTAGTGTCTTATACCTCCAACATGCCTCTATAAATAGTACGACTAACGTAAGAGTTAAATAGTGTTGTTTAACGTTTATATTGTAAGTTTATTAAACATTGAACATAGTGTTCTTTTTTAAATTTTAACTTATATTTGTGACATCACTATACATAGTATAGAATACCCCTGAAAAGGTCTGGATGAGCCGATTTTAAAAATATAACCTTTATAGAACTGCAGTGTTTACATATAGTTTACCTCCCAGTCAGATATCGGTAAATATTTAATTTAGTCTTCATGATATAGGTTCATACCTAACATAGACACAACTATTAAGTTTCTTGAATTAATTGTAGGCCAGTGCAGTATTTATATTTTATTTCCTCTTTAAAAAAACTGTAATAAAATCCTCAGTGCTATATCAGTCTGACACTATTTATCTATCAGGTACCTCTAATATTTATAGATAGGGCATTTTTCTATAACTTCAAGGGGCAACCTACAAAATAAACAATTATGTCATATAAAAGTGTACTAGGGTCAAGAAATTTGGAAATAAACAAATAATAGTATTTTTTGCCTGTGACGTTTTTCGGCAACAATCGTTGAATTGAAACACATACTTCCGATTTATTAAAGTCGCAGTTTTATTTAAACTTAATTTTTAATACAATTCACAATTAAAATTGTCTCATGTTGATTTTTAGAATTTGACAGCTTGATTGGAAAGCTTGGTTGGAAATTTTGAAAAATTAGAATATGAAGTAGGTAGATACGGAATAAGGACTATTTTATTATATGACAAGTGAAGACACTTTCCGTCATATTTTGATTAATTTTAAGTTAATAATTTAATATTTGTAGCTTGACGGAAACAAAATGTTTTTATATCATTTAAATTATTCTAGTTTTAAAAAAAATGGCATTTATTTTAACCAAAACTAACTAGCTCGAGTTTGACATATGTCGTAAAATAGTAATGCAAAAGTGCAAACATGTTTAGTACAGTCATTGCTTCTCTATATCCAGTGGCGGGCTCGTGGTAATTTGAAATGGGTGTTCACTTTTTCCAATAATTTTATCATTTGTAAGTTCGGATCAAAACCTTGTACAAGAGTCAATATCACTGTTTTTTTATTATTTGAGTTTGTATTAAGTTTAATTATTATTATCAACATCATACTGTTTTCAAGCATTACAACTATTAATAAATGAATATTTTAGTTAGTGTAATATTTGTTGTTTTTTAATACGTTGAAAACAATCTAAACATTATTAGTTAGTAAACTGACTTTTCCTCATAATTTGAGATTATTTTTAAATATATATCAGGTAATGTAGAAACTTTACATTGATTTTTGTGTAAAAAATTTTATATGAAACTTTACCTACCATTTTTTAGTTTTTATTGTAAGTTTAATCATTTTCACAATTTGTGACAGATGTCAAATAAAAAATATATTTTTTAAATACCTTTTATTGGCAAATAAAATAAGAACTAAAATGTTTTAAAATGTTTATTTTATAAGATCAGTCCCATCACAATACATATTACACAGACACAAACCTAGAATAAAGATATATAATGCCTGGCATTCTAGAGGATACTCTTCTTAGTTTAACAGACCCCCTTAACCCCCCATTTTCAACCAGATTGTTTTCCCAATCAATAAGCCTCATCTGCTTTTAGAGATTGATGTTTGCTAAACATTTCAAGTTTATATCATTTTTCAGTTAGGTTTTTTTTTTATATTTTAACCCCCCTTAATTCCCCCATGTATTCATATTTTTTCAGTATCAATAGGCTTTATCTTCTTATAAAGCTTAATTTTTTCTAAAAATTTCAATGTTGATATCGCTTTTCGTTTTTAATTTAGGATTTTTTTTAATTTCAACCCATCCTAACCCCCTATTTTTTAATCAGATTTGTTAAAAAATCAATAAGCTTTGTCCTCTTATAGAGCTTGATTTTTGCTTAAAATTTTCAAGTTGATTTCATTTCTCGTTTTTGACTTATCGTGTAGACAAAAAACCTGACATCGGACAGACAGACAAAATAAACCTATCCTATAATACTCTTCACAGAGTACTGTATGCGAAGTAGAAAAAAATGTATGAGGTAAAATAAACAATTTAAAAAGGTCAACAATAATATTCAACTTCTTTTATCAAAGGATACTAAAAGTTTGAAATAGTAGCACATAATTGAACACAGAAATCTGTGAACTAAACTAGTGAGATGCATATCGTAAAATGTTATCACACTTAATTCTCCATATGACACTTTCTAAGTGTATTTCACAGAACATTCCAAAGTATTCTTGCTTTCACTAATGTCCTACCCTCATGGCTGCTTTTGCATGTCCAAGTTTACTAAAAAATAATGTGTTTTAATAAATAATAGAATAATAACAATTTTGTTTAAATAGGTAAATCGGCTTCATCTGTATTTTTAAATTATTGTTTAATTATAGATAGTATATTAATGTTTTGATATATACTTATAGGATTGATTAGCCAGAGCATGTAGATGTGGGATATGACTTGTTAAATGCCTAATCAAAATCACAATTTACGTTTGATACTTATTTCGAGACTTTTTTCGAGACATTCTTTAGTACCAACTGTAAACTACTTTACCAATACCCTTAGTTTTATTTAATACCTGTAGTGATTCTAATTACCATAACATTTAATATTTTTGAAAATACTAAATTATACAAACAAGGGAATAAAAAAATATCATTAAAATAAAATATTTCTTGTTTGTATGTAACAAACGACCTTGGTTAGAGGGTAACACGATTGATAATTGTAAACATAACTTTATATAGGGTAAACTACTCGTATTTAAATGTACATACCATTTCTTAGGTAAAATTTCTCATCGAGTATATTAAATTAATTGGCTGATCCATTCTTCTGATTTAGAGTTTTAAAGTGAAAACCATTTGTCTCTTTATCTTAATCAAATTTTTATTGTACATTTCCATAATGATGTCAAATAGTTACCTCATCAGAATAATTAAATTTTTCCTTTTAGCAGATCTTGTGGGAAAAAATTTACAGATTTTTTGTTTACTTCTTACTTCATAGTATTTACAATTGTGTACAAAATAGACCATTTTGAAGTTGTCTTTGGATGGTCTAGATACTGAAATAAAATATAAAACAAATTATAGTCGTAAAACTTTATTACTGCTTTATTATAAAGAAAAAAAAAAAACAAAATATAACCTTAAAATATTTTATTTATTTACCTTGCCTTAAAAGTTTTTTCTTGAACAATAATTACATTGACACACATCCTTTCAATTTATTAAAGTTGCAGTTCTCAATTAAACACATTTTCTTAAATATTCACAAATAAAATAATCTTAATTTTATTAAAATCGATGGAATGACAGTATTGACATTGACAGTTTGTACTTTGATTTGGTTCATAGTTGCCAGAATGTTTTTGTTATGTACCAGATTTGTCTAAAAAATGTACCAGATTCCTTAAATGTACCAGATTTTTCGAATTCTATTTGCGAGTGACATCTAAATTCATTGAAGAGGAAAAAAGGGGATCTTTATTGATAACGAACCCAAACAAGGAACACCAATATATACATATATTTTACACGTGAACACTGATGCGTGCAGAATGTACTACATCTAGTACAATTGTGAATTGTACTAGACTGGCAACACTGGTTTGGCAAACTTGTTTGTGAGCGGCGCGCCAATTAATTTGTTCTTTGACAGTTTGAAGGATCTGTTGGCGTGTTTTCATCTCTTTTTAGCTATACGTATTCGTCAAATCGTCTCAATCGTGTTAGGCTCACTCATCATAATGCGCCACAGACAAGGTTTACTTAGGTATATTGTGCCACAGAGACGCGATCAGCCAGAAAGCAATGATGTACCAAAAAATATAGATTAACACGTATGAAAATAAAAATATTAAAATTAAATTTATATTTATATGTTATTTATGTAATTTTAAAATAATGTGTCTTTATGAAATTGAACTGGGTGTTCACTGCACAAATGAACCAATGGAGAAACCGCCCCTGATGTCATATCCATATAGTTTGAACATGCACAGTGTAAGGAAAGTATTCATATAGGTATGTCGTTTTGCATGGAAAAGCTTGAAATACAGCACTTTGTATGTATATATATGTTAAAATTACCAAAAATGAACTTAATGGTTTTGCCATCCAACTATAGAATTATTTTTTTTTTTAAATTCATTTGACATTCTTTTTTACCTTGCGTAAAATTCGGTATGAGTTTTACGGTGTGTTTACGATTTTGGTACATTTAAAAAAATAATGCTTCATACGGCCTCTTATCCTTTGACATACATTTCTCCAGCCCAAATCTGAAGTTTTCTTCTTCTGTTTTTGTAAAAATCCAGTGTTGTCAGATTACTAAAACTTGATTATCTCATCCGTAGCCGATGCATAGAAAATAACCACTAGTCATTTAAACGAGATTTGCAAATCTGGATTAAATTTTAAAACGGTGCATATGGGCGTTAGATGGCAAATCCAGACATGTTGAAAAAGGTAAAAATAAGTAAGCAATACATATTATAATATGTGATTCAGTACACTTTTAAATACTAAAAATATGTCATCCATATAGTTTTGAACATGCACAGTTGTAGGGAAAGTAGTTTTATAGGTATATTGTTTTGCATAGAAAAACTTGAAATACAGCAGTTTGTATGTATATATGTTAAAATTACCAAAAATTAACATAATGGTTTTTGCCATTTAACTATAGATTTATTTTTTTTTTTTTAAATTAATTTGACATTCTTCTTCAGCCTGCGTAAAATTCTGTATGCGTCACAAAACACATGTATGCGTTTTACAGTGTGTTTTGGTACATTAAAAAATACGGTCTTTGACATACATTTCTCCTATTCAATTCTAAAGTTTTATTCTTCTGTTTTTTGTGAAATTTGTAAAAATCCAGTGTTGTCAGATTACTAAACTAGATCTAATCCGTAGCCGGTGCATAGAAAATAACCACTAGTCATTTAAACGAGATTTGAAAATCTGGATTAAATTTTAAAACGGTGCATATGGGCGTAAGTGGAAGTTTGATGAAAAGTTTATTTAAATCCTGATATCGTCTCATTCCAAAGAAAACCACGTAACTCCATATTTTTTCGAAAACGAGGTTTTGGTGCCATCTGTTGCATAACTGTCTAATCTTGCAACTATCAAAATATCTAAGTCCAAATGCCAAGCGTTAATATTTAAAAACTTTAAAAGAAATCTACTTATCTCCAGTGGTTTCGAAGCGTCCGCGGAAATTTAAGTAAATCCTCATTTTTAACGTAAACAGCAAACGATGCACGTGTTTACAAGTTTGTGATTAGTTTTTGAAATAATTAGTGGAAAAAAAGTGTTATAATAGTACAGTACCTGATTATATGAAACAGTAAGTATCAACGAAAAGTTGAATTGTTAAGATACAGTTTATTTTTAAGAAAATATGATAAAATAATTCTCACAAAAATTATTGCTGGAGATACGCAATTTTCGTTTTAGATAGTGAGGGTCCAAAAGTATGGAGTTAAGCGTAGGGTAGACCGGGGATAAAAGTGCCACGGGGAGAAAGTGCCACTTGCCGCTATTTTTTAAATTTAAACGAAATACGCGCGAAGCCAACATTCCAAGATCAGGTGTATTACTCTGCCCGTCGGATACATGCAATTAGTATCGAAGTAGTCGTGTATGGGAGAGTACGTCTCATTTTTTGATTCATGGGCTCCGAAGTAAAAATTTGTTGTCGTCTATTTTTTGTTCTGCAACAGTTAGTTTTCATCGAATTTAAACAAGGTAAGATTGCTCAGATACCTTTTTTATTCTATTTTCTTGCAGTATTGTTAAATATTCAACATTTCAGATATTTTTTTCGTTATGATCAATAGTATTCAAAAAACAAGGTGGGGTTAAAAGTGCCACACACGTTTTATGTGGCACTTTTTACACCGCTATGGAGAATGAAGATGTTTTATTCCTTTTGAAGTCTTTTAATTATTGAAGCTTTATTATTAAATCATTTCAGAATGCGAACTTACACCAGGAAAATTGCGAGGGGATAAGCTTCTTTAGAAGATATGCATCGCGCAGCCGATCTTGTTACACAAAATGGACAGTCCATAAGGTCAGTAGCCAAAGCTCTTTCGATATGTAGAGTGAGTTTAAGTAGATTTATAGATCGCCGTAACACCAATCTAAATACGACCTTTGGCTATTGATCAGCACGTAGAGTTTTTAATAACGAGGAAGAGACAGCACTTAAAGAATATTTGACAGTCTGCGCAAATATATTTCGGTTTAACCCCAAAAGATGTGCGTAGTCTAGCATACGAATGTGCAGTCCAATTTAAAAAAGATATGCCAGACTCATGGCGACATAACAAACAGGCAGGTGCTGCCTGGTTTGCAGCATTCTTACAAAGAAATCCACGACTTTCCATTCGAACATCTGAAGCAACGAGTTTGGAAAGGGCAACATCTTTTAACAAGAAAAACGTAACTGACTTTTTCGACAAATTAAACAATGTTTTGGAGCGCTACTCATTCACTGCTTCCTCTATATGGAACACAGATGAAACAGGAGTTTCAATGGTCGTGAAACCTCCGAAGATTGTAGGGAGTAAAGGGATCAAGGCAAGTCGGTGCCCTTACTTCAGGCGAAAGGGGTACAAATGTTACACTAACAACAGCAGTTTCTGCAAGTGGGGGTTTGTATACCTCCTATGTTTTTATTTCCCGAAAGACTTATAAAGAATATTTTATTCGGGGTGGACCACCTGACAGTATTGGAACAGCAAACTCATCCAGTTGGATGACAGAAGATAGCTTTCTTGTATTCACGAAGCATTTTATTAAACATGTAAAACCAACAAAGCAATCACCAGTCCTTCTGTTATTAGACAACCATAGTTCGCATTTGGCAATATCAGTTTTAAATTTGGCGAAAGAAAATGGCGTTGTTTTGTTATCTTTTCCGCCCCATTGCTCACACCGACTACAGCCGTTAGATGTGGATGTATACAGCCCATTCAAAAATACCTATCGTCTGCACAAGATTCCTGGATGAAAGGTAATGCCGGAAAGAATATCACAATTTATGATATTCCAGTAATTGTCAATTCAGCTTACCTCCTAGCGATGTGTCCTACCAATATTATAAATGCCTTTAAAAAGAATGGCATATATCCATATAATCGGGACGCATTCTCAGATATTGATTTTGCTCCAGCATATGTCACCGATCGGCCAGTTCCTCCTGACGAAAATGAAAATCAGGGCAATCAACTTCTTGAAAATGAACCACAAGTCGTCAACAAACATCTTCAAGAGGTCATTCCTAGTGAAAATAGTCAACATCCTACCTTTGGTGAAAATTCGCTGCAATCTGCCTTTGACAGAAATGACCAACCACAAAATAAAAAATGTACAAAAAACATAGACAGTGCCGAAAATTCAGTTGCTGGACCATCTAATCTGCCAGAAAAACAAGCATTTTCTTAACATATAGTAAAACCGCTTCCCAAAGCGGGACCTCAAACAGAATCGACAAAAGGCAGAAAACGAAGATATACAGCTTGTGCTCACCGATACTCCAGAAAAGAACACTCTAGAGAAGGAACAGGCAACAAGATCCCAGAAAAAGATCAAACAAATTAAGCAAAAGACAAAGCAAGTTAAAAAAACAGGTTTTCTTGAGAAAAAGTAAGCATGATTCGGAGTCCCCAACCGATTCATCAGATGACTACCATTGCTAATATGTTGCGATTCATATTCACAGAGCTTACCTTCAGAGGAATGGGTGCAATGTAGATCTTGCAAAAAATGGGCTCACGACAAATGTGTTACGGGTGATTCAAAATTGTTTGTGTGCCTTAACTGTGACAGTGACATGGATTAATCACCATCTTATGAATAAACCTTTTATTGTTCAGTTGTTCACGTTTTAAAAATGTAATTCATTTCTTACTTTTATTCGAACGCATTAAAACGCAGCTATTCCTACGTATTTTCTATCCTATCCTATCATGGCACAACTTACCCCCCATGGGCGGTACTTTTTACCCCATGCATGGGGTAAAAAGTACCATTTACCAGAAACCATAAAAAATTATATTGCCGGCTTTTGTTTTATCATGTTACGCATTTGTCTCATGTAATTTTTGATAACTTAAAGTAAAAGCTATTAAAAGGACAAAAAATAATAAAAAAGTAATTTGCCAAAGATTTTTTACAGCTCATTTTACTAAAAATGGCACTTTCATCCCCGATCTACCCTATTTCCTCGATTTCTTGCCTATACTGTTATTAGATTATAGGATTGAATGGATTTAAATAAAAAAAATATAATTTTTTTTTTTATTTCCAGGACCAGGAATGTATTCAAGAGCGAGAAGGCTCGATGCTATGGCTGTAAATAATGTCGTCCCAGAAAACTATCAATACCCAACTGCACAATGATAATGTGGAATTATATGAAGTTGATGAGGAAGGTATACTAAGTCCAATACCAGCACCTTCAGATACAACAAACGGTAATAATATTGAGAACGTCCAAGGTCTTCTTCTTCTTCCAATAGAATATTTCAATGAACAAATTATTGAGGAAGCTATCAATAACATCGGCGATCAAGAAACTGAGGAGGATATTGTCAACAGAAAAGAAGATAATTTTAAACGTACTATTGAAGAAGCCAAAAGAAACCAAGGACAAGGAACAGAAGAAGAAAATCTTGAACAAATCGAAAATTTCAACGGAAAGATTAATATAGAAGCCAATGCAAGCACAGATGTAAGAACTAAAGAAGAACCTGCTAAATTAAATGACCAAGGAGCTGAAGTTGAAGAAGAAATAAAGCCCATAAGCAAAACAAAACGAACCAAGAAGAATAATGAGGCAAGCACAAGCAGAGAATTAAGAGGGGAAGAAGAAACTGCTGATTCACCTGATCAAGAACAAGAATCTAATGAACCTGCAGAATTACATAACTTAATCAAAAGAAAACAAGCCAGAAAACATGATGTAAATCCTTCCTCTTGGTTCCAAAATATTAATAAAATCAATCGTGAAAAGGGCATAGAATACAGTGGTAAGAAAAAGCTGGAAAATGAATGGAAATATGATATCCTAAAAAACAAAAAGATATTAAAAAACCTTTGTGATTGCAGAATCAAAATAATATCAAAAAAGATTCAATGTAACATTGCCACAGAAGAATACAGACAGACTATTTTTAAATTATTTTGGGAACATATGAACTGGCAAGAAAGAAAAGTTTACATACAAACTCTTGTTCGGGTTGAACCTGTTAAAAAGAGATGTAGAACAAATGAAAGTAGTGTAGAAGAAATAGTTCATTTAAGTATTTTTTAAAAGCTGATAAGAAGGAAATAAGAGTATGTAAAAAAAATGTTTTTTAAATACGTTAGTCATGAAAGAATCAACTGTTTTGAACTGGGTTAGGACCGACAAAATCAAAGACGCTGAAAAAAATCCGCAAGATAAAAGGAGAGAAAGTAGAAATCAGCTTTTCAAAAATAGAAATGAAAATCTAAATGAATTTTTTGAATCTCTTCCAAAGGTTGAGTCCCATTATTGTAGGGCATCGACATCAAAGCTTTATCTAGAGCCAATGTGGACCTCAACTAATGAACTTTATAGATTTTATAAAGAAAACTACTGCGTAGAAAACCAAAAAGAATCAGTTTCCAGAACTGTTTTTTAATGAATTTTGTAAGAAAAATTACTCGATTTACATCCCAAAAAAAGACCTTTGCTACAAGTGTATTGCGTTCAAAACGAAAAACATAACTAAAGAAGAGTACAATTTACACCAACAAATGAAAAGAGAAGCAAGGGATGCGAAAGAAAAAGACAAAGAAACAGGAGTTGCTGTATTTGCCATGGATCTTCAAGCTGTTCTGCTCTCACCTAAATCAACACTAAGCTCGATGTACTATAAGACGAAATTGATAGTCCATAACTTTACCTTATTGGACTTAAAAACACGCGAAGGTTACTGCTTTTTATGGAACGAGTCAGATGGTGGGCTCACATCAAACGAATTTTTCCTCCACATTAGTGTATTTTTTGGAAAATCACGTGTTTCCTTTTTTGCCTGATGACAAAAAAGAAATTGTACTTATCAGCGATGGTTGTAGTGGGCAAAATAGAAACTCGACATTGTCAAATAGCCTAGTAAATTTAGCAATGATCCACAAAGTTACCATAATGCAAAAGTATCTCGAAAAAGGACACACCCAAATGGAAGTGGACAACATGCATTCCTGCATAGAGAAAAAAGTTCGCAACAGAGTAATCAACGTACTTGCAGACTATGTACATTATTGAGAGAAGCCAGTCACTTATCCCTCGCCCAATAAGTGAAATTCAAACCACTCTTTAAAGAAAAAATCTGATGTGTCCAACACATGACTTTCCTATCTAGTTATTATAGGCTTTTTCCGGTTATTTTGTACAACCTATTGCAGCATCTCTATAAATTTTTAGAGGATAAACTAAATATATACATTGTGCACGTACATCTACCTCGAAACATTTTTCTATAGATATTCATGGAAAACGAAAATACTGAAAAATTAAAAATTTCCTACAATTTTTTTCATTACGGTCCATTTTAGAAAAATCATGTATAAACAAAAATTATAGAGATCGATATCGCAAACAACTTTTATTTCAAAAACTTTCATAAAATTCAGAATTTTGCACATTTTGTCAAATTTCTCGAATACGGACCATTTCAGGAAATTTTTACATAAAACAAAAATTATAGATAATAATATTAGAAGTAACTTTATTTTTTTTCTCCCGAACATTAATAACAGATATATTCCATAAAATATAAAAGTGGCCTCCCATAAAGTACCCCCCCCAGATGTTCCGACTATGTCTAAAATCTAATCATTTCACGTCAGGCCGAAATAAACCTTAAGTTTAAAATTTAATGTTTTTTTCTTTATCCGTTTTTGAGTTTTCTTCAAAATTCGAAATTTACACATTTTCTCAAATATCTCGAATACGGTCCATTTTAGAGAAATTATGTATAGAATAAAAATTATAGAGAATTATATTACAAACAACTTTTATTTGAACAATTTTTATAAAAAACTATTTTTTTTACATTTTGTCAAATTTCTCGAATACGGACCATTTTAGGAAAATTTTGCATAGAACAAAAATTATAGATAATTATATTAAAAGTAACTTTTATTTGAAGAATTTTCTTCTCCAAACGTAAATAACAGATATATTCCATGAAATATAAAAAATGACCACCTATAAAGTACCCCCCCCAGATGTTCCGACTCTGCCCAAAATCTAATCAGCTCATTAGACGCTGGAACAAAGCTTAAGTTTGAAATTTGGTGTTTTTCCGTGTATCAGTTCATGAGTTATGCGTTATACAGACACACACACAGACACACACACAGACACACACACACACACAGACATCATCGCGAAAATAGTCAAAACGGATTCAGGGGACCTCAAAACGTAAAAATCCGTCGAAAACTCGAGGTCGAAAAAAATCATGATTCCTATACTTTCCTTATATCTGTATACAGATAGGAAAGTAAAAAGGAAAATTAAGGCTGACAAATATCAACATCTTCAGATTTTAAAACAAAGCCTACTTTCAGACTACTTTATTATTTTTCAACATATTTTTGAAATACTGTTTAAAATGTTTAAAGATTTCTTTTGTTTTATAAATATTACAGTTTATGTAGGTAGCTACTTGACATTGTTTTTCGTGTTTTATTTATATCATTATTTTGTTCTTATTCCTTTTAAGAGATTATGTACCAAAAACAATATCATCTCACAACTCAGTAAAGTGCGTATCTCCGTTTTTATAAATCCGAAATTAACGTATCTCCAATTACATTTTCATTTTAAAAAATATTTAATTTTTGATGTATTTCTTTATTAACAGCCAACTTCTATTACCTATTATCCAAAATTGGAATTTAAAAACAAAGAATTAAAGTATTTACGCAGTTTTTAGTGTCTGGTGTAAAATTTACTATTCTGGAGTTACGTAATTTTCTTCTGAAGGTGACGATATACAGTATTTTGATTGCATTTTATTAATAAACTATGCAGCATTTATATAGGCAGCATCGGCAAAAAGGACAATACAAAATGCTAATTGATCGATAAGTACTATTTTATCGTAATGGAATTAATTCCATGAATTGATGTGTGGAAGGTCGGTAGTGAGATTTGTATGTATACTGAAATAGTAACTTTTCACGCAAGCAAATCTAATATATTATATAAATATAATAAGGCAAAATTGACTATCGACTTATTAAAAATCTTGTATCCAGCACATGACTTTCCTGTCTAGTTATTCCAGGTACTAGATAGAGGCTCTTGGTAATTTAAAATGGGTGTTTAATTTTTTCCAATAATTTGTAAGTTCTATTCAAAATTATGTACCTAAGCCAATATCGTTTTTTTTTGAACTGGAGTTTGTATTAATCGTAGTTATTATTTTTAATGTCATACTGGTTTTAAATACTTTAACTATAAACTAACTTGCTGTACTCTAGTGATATATAATCGATTAATCAAAACTAAACGATTATTCAAGTAATCAAAAAGGATAGATTATTTTTAAGTAATCGATAATACCTAATCGATTATTTTAAATAATCGAATATATATTTTGATAATGGTCTAACCTTAGTTATAACTTACCGTTCTTGGCAAAAAATTTTAGCAATACAAGTATTTAAACAGGAAGTTTTATTTGAGTATTGAAATTAATTTAAAACAAATCCACTAAAATTGAAAAAAAAATCTACTTAAAATAGCCAAAATAGCTGGAATATAACAGAAAACTAGAAATCTACTAAATGTAGTAACTTGGATTAAAGTCAGAGTGACCTATATATTAAGGCAGTGTGAACACAAACATATGATTTACATTGAAAAAGATACGATTATTGGTATTTTATTTATTTTTAAAAAAGCAAATTTTTATTTATTGTAATATTTGTTTTTTTTTAAAACGTCAAAAACCATCTGATAGCATTATTGGTTATAGTAAGCTGACTTTTCTTCATATTTTAAGATTATTTATGAATATTTTATCTGATTATGCAAAAAGCTCTATTGATTTTTGTGTAACAATATTATTATATGAAATTTTACCTATAGTTTTTCAGTTTTTATTGTAAATTTAATCATTTTTACAATTGATGTCAAATCAAATAATATATTTTTAAATAATACCTTTTATTGTAAAATAAAACAAGTGAAACAAAAGCTTTATTTTATAAGATCAGTCCCATCGCCATACATAAAATTACATAGGTACAAATAATAATATAATGAAGGCTAAAACAAACACATAATAGACTAAAAATCTGATGTGTCCAACACATGACTTTCTTATCTAGTTATTATAGGCTTTTTTCCGGTTATTTTGTACAACCTATTGTAGCACCTCTATAAATGTTTAGAGGATAAACTAAATATATACATTTTCACATACATCTACCTCGAAATATTTTTCTATAGATATTCTTTTTAAACGAAAATACTAAAAAATTTAAATTTAGCACTTTTCCTCCAATTTTTCCATTACGGTCCATTTTTATAAAAATTATGTATTAACAGAAATTATAGAGATCGATATCGCAAACAACTTTTAGTT
>OV651813.1:52013515-52122260 GCA_927349885.1 Psylliodes chrysocephalus | reverse complement strand
AACTGGTTCTGGTAGTAATTCAAACATTTTTTAAAACTTACCACTAGTAGCATATTTTGTCTTCAAGCGTTTAGTTGAAGACAAAGGCGTAATCAAACTACTTTGATTAACACTTTCGTCGAAGCCTTTCGCTAAATATTTTCTCTTTTAACCTTTACTTAAAGAAGTAGAAGGTGTTTGATTAACATATTCAATTTCTACGTTATTTGAGGAATGTCCATCCGCTACTCTTCCAGGAACTGCTGGGAGGAATAGCGTTGGAAATGCCTCAGGTGTTAGACCTCGACGAGAGCCAACTACTTTATACTTATAAATTTGTAGTCTTGTTTTATTGTCTTATTAAATCTTGGACAACGAACAGCAAGTTCCCAAATATCAAATAAATCTGGTGAATTCGTAGGGTGGGGCAGGCGATGCACCTTGTTGTTCACATCAAGGCAATTCGGTACACAACAACATTTTCTATAATTACGCATCTTTATGGAAAAGCACAAAATAACAGCGGAAGAAGCACAAGATAACAGCTCAAAAAGCACAAATTTATAATGAAAAAACAAGCTTACTAACAGTGGTCAACTAAATTAATTAAGCAAAGAACATCGAAGAACTAAGAACACTGGCAGACCGAAATAGAGTAAAACTATTTTGGGTGCCAGGTCACCAAGGGATCGAAGGCACCGAAAAGGCTGTTGAACTTGCAAAAAGAGGGTCAGAAGAAACACCGGAACGAGACACAAACCAAGGAGTATCAAAAAGTACAGTCGGGGGTTTCATAAACGATTGGATTCGGGAACAACATATCAACTATTGACGAAACACCCCAAAACAGGCACATGGAAAAGCCTTCATAGGCAGACCATGTCCCAAAAGAACTGGAGAACTACTCTCAATGAATAGGAACCAGTTGAAAGTGATAACAGGGTTCATGACTGGGCACGCCCCAGTAAAGGGACACTTGAACAAAATTGGCATGTACAATGGGGAACTCATGTGCCGACTATGTCACAAGAAATCAGAAACGACCAAACACATACTGTTCGAATGCGAAGCTCTAGATCGCAAAAGACAGGCTCTTTTTGGATAGCCCCAGGTTGATCCAACAACGTATAGAACCCGCTCACCCAAGGATCTCTACAAACTTGTACAAGGTACAAAGGTGACAGAGTGGGTGCTATGAACTAACATGGGGTAAAACACAATAAGCCAATAGGCTTCAGTGTTATTCGGAGGCACAATGAATGAGGCCATTTTTTGCACAAATTGCACATAATTCAAACCTCCTTCGCCTGCAATTTACTCAATAATTCCAAGCAAAATATATAGGCGACATCAAAACTTGACCCTTTATTTTCTTTCTTTTTTCCAAACACCTTTCGGCTTATGGCTTTTCTAGCTGCTTGTGAAGTTGATCTGGGTATTTTTATTTTTTCTTTTGCTAAAAGATAGTTTGGTGTAGAGGTAAAAATAGTTGCTCCTTAAGAAGGTCTTGAACTCCTCGTCTGAGGAGGTGCCTGAGATAGTGGAGATATACCAAATGTAGTTACTAAGGTATCCTCCAACGAAGGTGGAATTTCATGCCTTGTATCGCCAACTTTCGATTTGGAAGTGTTAACTTTGGAATTTGGATTTGAAGTACCGACTGCAAGGCTTATACTATCAACTTTATGATTTGAAACAACAACTGCTGGGTTTGACGCTGCAGTGCATTAAGTTTCATTTTCTGATGAGTCCCCTGCATTGTTATCAAAAAGGCTAGCTTCATCTGAAGATTGTCCAAGTGTCTCCCATTCCTCTGACTCATCTGATGAAGATATATCACGAATTTTTATTTTCCTTGTAGGTGAAGATATTGCAGACATACTTGGAATTCTTTGTTCACGGATAGGAGCACCAGTTTCATTTTCCACTAGAGGGTGATCTATTGTACAGGATGGTTTAAATTTCCAATCTGGGAATATAGTCGTAGTAAAGGGACATATTCCTGTTTTCTCAAAGTCCGTTGCTGTGTTACAGCTCTTCTATACGCTTTCCCAAACAAGCTAGCTATGTTATACAGCGTTATCACTTTCCAGGGTTCGTATTAGGCCATAAAATAACTTCTTCATGGAAATATACCAATATAGGTGTAAATACTGCCACACTCAAAGGCTGCATCTCGTGTGTGCATTATAATGCCATTTTCTCTACAATATTCTATAGCTTGGGCAGACTTGTGGCTTGAATGTCCGTTAAGCAACAAAAGGACCTTAATTTTAAACTGAACACTGGGTATGTTGTTGAAAATGCTTTAAGAATAGAATAACGGTATCAGATTTTATGTACCCAGATTTTATGTACCCAGATTTATTGTAAAGACAAAGGGTTCCATATGGAAAACTTGAAATAATAATTAATTCCTTCTTTTGCGGAGGAATATTATTGCCGGAGGAATAAATTAACCAGCAGCGTTTACACATAGAACAACGTTAACATTTAGCCTCCTCACAGCACTTGTTAGGAAACCGACCTACTTTTGCCCTTTTTGTGCTAAAATTTTGGGCAGCTTACTAGGGATCGTCTGAATACCCGACTCATCTATATTGTACATTCTCATTGGAGTGATATTATTTTTACTTGTAATTTCACCTAAAAGATAAAAATACTTTGCGACTGCTTCTTTATTAAAGCCTCTCGCTTTGGCAGCTGAGGTGGCCTCAGGAATTCTAAAATTAATCTCTGGGTGTCTCCTTAGAAAATCTCTAAACCAAGCTGTTTCAGCTGATTTTTTTCTTTGAAAAACCTATGGCTAATACGATTCCTCTCCGCACGCTCGTAGGCCATTTGGCAAATGTTTTTTTTTTTCGTCATGCCAAACAGTTGATCTTCAATCTCTAAAACATACTCCAATTCTTTGGGCAATGTTGTAGTGAATCTACCAAGGCTTTTTGTATAACCGTTGGCCTGAAAAAAAGTACGATGATTAGCCACCTTTCCCTTCTAAGTTATATTTTAAAACTACATAGCGAAAGATTAGGAATAAAGCAGTCTAATTTTGTTACACTTACCAATTTATGTTGATTTTTGGCCCGTCTTTTTAAAGTACTTAAGGGCAGATTATAAAGCCTAGCAGCTCTTTTAAATGACATGCCATTAGAAATGTCTTCTAAGGCAAGCCGCATTGACTTTGGATTCCGTCCTTGTCTTGTTTTCCGAATGCACGTTTTAACCATTATTTCTGAAAAGATGATATACATTCGACTAATATGAAATTTTTTTCTATTCAACTAAAAACTTTATTTAGACGGCTAAGCGAGGGTAAAATAGTCCCTGGGATATTTTGCCTCAACATGAAGGAACCATTTTACCTCAAAGCGTGACAACCATTCAAATGAATTTATATTAGTTACTACTTATCATTAAAGCAATGGCAACAGACCCAAAATGTACAGAAAAAATACCTTTTTAAACTTCATATAATTGTTTTTTACTTACCTGAATTGAAATGCCTATAAACACAACTTCAGTGTGCACGAAATTAACAAAATCACAAGCGGTTTTATAGGTTATGATAAAACTAGTCCTCTACGATTTGTACATCTTCACAACTTCGTACATAGGTGGCGATAGTAGTACTTAATGTAGTAAATGAAGCTAAACGGCAGTTTTCTATAAGTAATGAGAAATATGTTAGGGATCATTTTACCCGAGGGGACCATTTTAGCCGACTTTCCCCTATGGGGGTTCTTGAGAACACTGAGAGGCGGAAATTGACTTAAATTAAACATTCTTCACAGACCATATCTATCCACTCTTGTTGCACGTACTACTATTAAAATGCTAATGCATTTATTTTGAATATACTTATTATTACTTATTATTTTTATTTTTATTTTACGCAAGTGATATGCGGGATAAAATTATTTAAACACGTGCAGTCGATATTTACCATTGGATCATGTTCCAAACAATAAATCGTAATTATTGGAATGTAATTGAATGTATTATTATCTGAAAACAAACACACTTTAAAATTTTTCTTAGGCCACAAAAATATTCGTATAATTAAATTATTTCTCGTTTTTACTCTATTTTACACACTTTTTTACAAAACGTGGTAAACTTGGATCTATATAAGAATGCATTTACATCACACGTAATTGGAATGGAAAAATACATCAATTAATAACTGTCACACAATCTTAAACAATAAATTTATAAACATTGAAAAAATAAAAATGGCGAGTTTAAACATTTAGCTATAAAATTGTAAAATAGTGGACCAAGAGAGAACATCAATAAAAAGTTTGATCAATTACCTATTTATGTTGATAGATAAATTAATTTAATTTAAAATATTTCATAATTTTATGAACATTTTTTTACAATTAATTTTTTTTTGTCGTATTCTATAAAATCCGTTAGTCAATCCAAAAGATTTGAAATCGCAATCCGGTTTTATACACCACTGAACATAAACCTCCTTTAATCTTTTTAAATCTCAAGGTCACTTAGAAATGCATATTAACAATAATAATAATAATTAAATCAATAATATCACCAATATTATGAACTTTCGAGTACAACTTTACTCTGACAGCCTGCAAAATTTTAGATAACTATAGTATCAATAAAATCCGAAAACAAAAGTATATATTATAGATGTTTTAATTCTCGTTCTTTGGCGTTTTCAATTTGCCATTAATTACGTGGACCCCAGCCTTGGCTAAATGACATTTTATAAACCACACTCATAAGAGAAAATAATATCAGATGAATAACTGCAAGAAGAGAACAAAGAAAATAATTACGCATTGATTCAATTTCCTGATAAAAAAACACTTGCTATAGTTTGTAGGTATGTGTTACTCAAGTACATAGTATTTTCAGATTGGTTTCATTGTATGACAAATACTTGAACAATCGAATTTTTTCAATGCCAACTACCGGGAAAAACAATTCGCTTTTCTTAATTTTTCAATTATTAAATAGCAAATAAAATGTGTTTTTGTTCTTTGCTGTGAATTGTTTATGTCGGGTGTTCAAAAATATCCATATCCTACGTTAATAAAATTGATATTCACACCCAAACCTGAAAGGACGGATTACACTCTCCCAAAAACATCGTTTTCCTTAAAGACATTGAAAAGGCCATGCAAAAGGTACATAAGGGATGTGATGATTACAACAACACCACTACCTACACCCAAATAAACATGCATACATCCCAGGCAGTTCTACTGATTCAGCCTTCGCCTAGTTGCTGGCAGGCTCCCTGAAAAATAAAGAGTTCCGCTTGAGTGGAAGGGTGAAGGTGCTTCTGACAAGACCATTTTTCCCACTAACCATCAGGAATGTTCCACAGATGGTTACTGGGTGGATACATAACAGGCTCTTAAAACGAGCAATAAACACAAGTGTAGAAGATGTGAATATAAGAGGCTTAGTTGCAAGGGGATGTCCACAGGGAGGGATACATCACCTCTACTGTGGAACATGGTCCTTAATACCCTCATCAATCGCCTCAATAATAACTGTCTCTACACAATAGCGTATACAGATGGCTTGGTCATTCTGCAAACAGGAAATTTTGAGAGCATACTCTGCGAAAGAATCCAAGTAACTATCAAAATTATAAAACAATGGGGTAAGGACCAAGAAGACAAAAAATGGTTCTTTTTCAAATAAAACTGATGAAAATAAAGCTGCATCCTCTAGAGCTCCTAAACACAAAACTGAACTTTGCAACAGAGGTGAAGTATCTAGATTTCATCATTGACAGCAATTTAACGTAGAACTTGTACATAGAAACAGAGTCAAAAGAACATACATTACATATGGTCAATGGCACCGAACTGTATAGTGTGCTTGAGGTATGTCCCTTAGATACATCACATGGACCTATGGTACAGTTGTCGGCCAGTCGGAAACTAGAACAAACCAGAGCCATGTAAGTCATTCTTAGTCTCACTTCCCTTGATATTTTTATCAATTAGGTTGCTAAGATGACAATGCTATGACTCCTTACTATTGAAATAGAAAGAAACTAATTTAGGATCTGATGAGGCGAGATGTCGTTTCTGGCGGGAGGCGCTCGATACACAACCCGCTGCTTCAAGCGAACATGGACTTCATCTCACCGAGATATGTCTTACATAACCCATATAAAATTATACCGGAACGAATAAAAGAGCCGAAATTGGCAGTTACGATTCATATCTGCACCGATGGCTTAAAAACAAAATAAGGCTCTGGATGGGGTATATACTGCAGATATGTAGACCAAATAATTACAAAATAGAATTTAAACAATAGTTTAAACCAAGCTCACGGTGATTCTCATAGCAGCAAAAGAAGTCACCAGAAACAATATCACTGGAGGGCACTTGCTCATCTATTTAGAGTGCAAACAAACAGTACCTACTCACCCTGGACAGACCATACGAATTTACTCAGTGATAGTAGTAGAATATCACGAAGCTTTGACCGAAATATCCATCAACAACATGGTTACCTTAAAAGAGGTCAAAGGTCATGCCACATCAAAAGGTAACCGTCTTGCTGATTCACTAGTCAAAAAGGCTGCCAACCAAATACTTTCTGGACCTGATCCTTCCATTGGACTTACAACATCAGTAGTGACAAACCTACTTAAAGAATATTCCCTTGTAAACGAAATTCAAGAAAATATGAGATGAAACAAGATGCTGCAGAGTTGGCAGGATTTTTTAAGTTATCTCGATAACACTACAGCAAACAAATACGTATCTATGATTAGATAGAATCAGACTGGTCATTGCTAAGTACGAATTCTGCCAGAATCCGCACTGTGTAGGGGATGCGAACAAGAAGATGAGACAGTCATATCATCTATGATTGCCCGACCCTCTCATTTAATTGAAGATTTGTTTTCGGCGAGTTGGCTAACTTAGACCGATATAAGAAAATCACCTCTCGCGACGTTGTCAACTATATTAAATCTGTAGGCTGGCTGACGAGCTATGAGAAGCGTTTCAATTTAGGAGGATCCACAATAGGTCTTAAAAAGCCTTAGGACAACCCACTCTCCACACGTTACATATATGTCAATGTCATCATTTGGTTAAGAACATTAGAGAGTTCCGAGCAATTACTACTAGAGGGAGCATGAAACGAGTTTATAGGCGAATGTTGTGTTCGCAACATCTGTAGAGGAAGTGAGGAAGCGGGCACAAGGGGGAAGGTAAATTCCCCACTTGTTCAGTGGAGTATCATTTCTCTGTAAGAATACACTTTTTCCAAAAATTTTTAATTGTAAAAAACTAAAAAATTTGCTAATTTTACTATTTATTATTAAAATGTATACCGTCTTATATGTGTGTCTGATGCAGGAAATAAAACAAAATTTCTGTACAGTTCTAATTTTTTCAATTAAAGAATAAAACCTCAAAATCAATACATCAGTTTTATTACAAATAAATACAGGATACTAGTTTCGGCCTCACAGCAACATCTTCAGGCCTGTATTACAATATTCCTTAATTATTTTAATAGGAACGATATAAGAATAGGTTGGTCACTTACGATCAAAATTAAATAGTATAAATCACAAAAATGGATCCATAGTCTAGCATTACAGTATTGTAGAATTAAAGCTGTGGATAATGAAAAATAAAAGAGCGGTGCAAACTAAACTAAAAATAAGAAATGGATACAGAATCTACAAGAGATTAAATGTGCAATTAGAAATGCATTTAAATTGCTCGGGATAACAAATAAGGATGATAATGTATCAAAGAAGGCCCGTATATGTGAAAGAGGATTCGACGTTTTCTCTGTAAATCTTGAGAATGTAAGGATGGAGGAAAGAAAAATCTTGCTGTCTCAGGTGTAGATAGGCTAGAAAAAGTGTAGACAAAATATCGTCATTTTCGTCTAATTTTGTATTCTTTCACTGTTTCGGCTTTATCTTCAAAATTTATTTTCAAAAAGAAATGAAAGTAATCATTCATGCAAGCATATAATATAACAACATGAATTCATTATATTTAATACGCTAATAGACGTTTGGTTCAATGAAAAAACATATATGTGAAAAATAGAAATAAATAAGATTAATATCAAAATCAATTTGAAAATACAACAAACAGAGGTAAAATAAAATAAATTAATACATGTACAAATAGAAAGTTAATAACATACCTTCTAAAAGTAACACATTTTAAGTAGATACATGTTTAAAGAGTTAATGATCCCTGAACATAACTAATCTGACGTTTTCCCAGTTTTTAAAATTATGAGGGTTTTTGTAGTTAAAGTGAAAATTATAATTTATTTTTGATCCCAATAAAAATTTAAACATAGGTTATCAAAGAGGAAAATATATATAGAACTTCATAATCTTAAAACGTTATCAAACATTATTAATGGTAAATCTTTAAACAATAATTAGGTTCTTAAACAAATTTCTTGTTTTTTTTTTGGCAAATGACTTTTTTGCCTTCTTCGGTTGCCTCTGCCACTTTTCTTTTAGTACTTTCGAGGAGAATTTCAATCTATGGAAAGCAGGAGAACCATCAATTGGTTGGCAACACTTTGATATTTTAGGTCTGGTAAGAGGGAAGTCTTGTTATACTTTCTTCTTACGTAGCTGTAACCTTTTGGAGAATAAAAATTGAATGTTAGATCAAAAGCTCTTGATTAAGAATTATATTTGTGGAGGCCGTTTTAATAATATTTTCAAAAGTTCTTGGAATCGTTCTTAACAGAAACCTGCAAAAAATATTATTTTATCCCTAAAATATAAAATATCACACAATGGACATTCATATAATTTTATTGTGCTAAAACAGTAGGTAGGTACTGGGACAATTTAAAAAAAGTAATTTCGAGAAAATCAACTTTTAATGTAATCATTAAACTTAACTTTTTTATTGCTTAAATTATTAATAATGTCATTTTGAGTAGTTGTGATCGTCAATGTTATTAGGTGCCGACTTTTCTTTAATAATTATTTTGTACAATGTCCTTGTTCTAGTAAAAACTCTTTTCTAGAAGTTTTCTGGATTTCTGCTTTAAGTTATCGTATAAATGAATTGACTAATTGTGTGTTTAATTAAAGGTATATCTCTTTTTTGTTAAAACAGTCTTTGTATTGTTCTATACATTTTAGATAAAATTAGAGAAAACAGTAGACCATCTCAAAATATTCTATTTCACTAACAAAAATGTATAATAATGAATCTTACATTAAACGAAAAAAGACATTTTAGGATGTCCTACTAGGTATTAAATTAAAAACTAATTATCATGTATATTGCAACTGTGCTCAAATAACAAACATACCTGACTATAGCAACATAAATACATTTTTTAGATCATAATGATCTGGATAACTCAAAATAGTCGAAATCCACATTATTTAAGTTGTTCTAGTACTGTTTTAGCATAGCGATATAAACTACAATAATGAACATTAATTGTTTTTGGGACGTTTTTTAGTGAATAAAAAATACATGAATAATGTGATATTCTTGTTTAGTTTGTTACTACATAATATAGTTTATTAGTGATTTAGAAGCAAATTACGTTCTATTTAGAGAATAAAAAATTACTCATAATATCCAAATATTTATACCTATATCTTTATATTTGGGACACGAAGACTAACTATTTTATGTTTTTGGCTCTAAATAATTTTCTTAAGAATGTTGTAACCTTTTTGCTTTCTTGGGATACTCCATATCATCAGCATATCTTTGAGGTTCATTTTGATTAAATCTAAAATTAATTAAGTTCATAATATGAAAATTTAATCAATACACAAAATTAGTCGACTAAATTACAGTTAAAAAAAAATTGTCAACAAAAACGTGGTTTTGTCTTTTTCTTAAACATTCGTATAGTATTTTAGTATCAAATGAATGTGGTGAGAAAGTAGTGGCAGGATTGATTATTATACCTGCATTTTTCTTTAATATTTTCCTCCCCTGAGGTCTGTAATAAAAATCTTCATTGGCATAAAAAGTTATTCAAGTGGTCACTTGTTGAATTCCTAAATTTTGGAACCATTTATTTCTTTTTATCATATCAAGAAAAGGAAACCTACAATAAAAAAATAATAATAAACTTTACAAAGATATGATATTAAAATAAGGTCACAGGTTTAAATTTTCTTTATTCATAATAATAAGTAAATAACTTTTACTATAATCATTACGAGACAGATGATAATTTTACTTTTTCGAAAATAAGAAAGTTTAATTGCAAATTAAAGGTGATTGTCTAATGCACCGCCTCTGATAATTAAGTTGTGTTTGTACTTACCTATGAAATCCAAAAGAAGCATTTTCAACAGGTTTTTTACACATAAAGCATGTTTTTACCATATTATTGCAGATAATAAATTTTAAATATACATTTAAAACCCTTACAAGGCTATGAATAATTATATTTTTCGTAAAATACAAATCAAAAATTGACATGTGTCAGAAAGTGTAAGAACTCTCCCTATCAAACCTGGCAACGCTGATTAAATAAGCCAATTACAGAAGAGATATTTCCCCCCTCGGAGGGAGTAGATGTTGCTAACAAAATTTAGCGCGGGGAAGGGGGGAAGACTCCCTCTAGTAGTATTTGCTCGGAGTTAGAGAGTTTTTGCAAGTTCACTTAAGGTCAGTCACTATTAGTGCCGCTCTTATTTTCATATGCGCATGCGCAGATCACTTACATTCTAGAACATTGTGCCTGTCCTTAATTGTGGATGTTTAAGGACAGCAGTTAGTGGCGACTTCATAGTTTTCGGGTGCGCTAGCCAACATTCGTATCAGTTCGAAGTTTTTTAATATTAAGTGTTTTTATCATCGTCATCTAAACCTTCTAAAATGGTAATTTATAATGCCTCTTCCATATTATGTACTATTATAAACAACAAAAAAGATAAACTGTAATTTAAAATTTTTAAAATGAGATTAGAAATAAATATAAGGACAAGGACTCTTAATGTCAAAATTTCAGGTTTGCAATAGGTCTTATTTTAGCATGGAATATATTTGCCTCTAATTACGTTGTCGCTATTAGTGAGGTTATAGAAATTTGCAATAACTCTCTATTAATACCTTCAGTAGCAACCCTAAAATAATGTTACTGACGTATTTGACAGAACAAACACTTAAGTTGTCATAAGAATCACGAAGAACGGTAATTTTCATGAAATTTCTTGTTTTACCAGATCACGTGGGATACGAAAATGGTTACAGGATCTGTATTACTAAATAAGAAATTTTGAAATATTTGTTATTTGTGATTCTTTAATATCTATATTTTAATTTCTTATAATGCAAATGAAGTTTCGGTGTTAAAAAAGTATAAATACCACAAATGTATACCTACTACAGTTAAAAAGAATTGTTTTTGTAACCATACTTAATTCACTTAATAATATTGTCACAACCCGTTAGTACCACCCCTGCTTTTAAATAAATCATATGAACAACAACACAAAAAAAGATTACCGGCTCTGGACCTTGTCCGTCAAACCATATCAAATTCTCCGAAAAATATCTCTAGTAACGCCGTAACACATTCTGAATCTGATTATAGCCTTCCTGAAAGACTGAAGACTTGTTCTAGACGGTGTCCATCTACCTACCTGTTCCCCTACTTGAGTAGTTGTCTACACTACCAGGCCAGAAAGAGTATCGTCTAACCCAGAATACCAGTAATGAACGATAGTGCTTGAACTCGCCAGTGCCAGTGTTGTGTGATCGTGAATAACCATGAAAGTCAGCCTTGTTTTGGTGAGTTCGTTTTTTTATTTTCGTGATGGTATTTTTTGTTAGTATACATATTTTTTTGTTTTGACTTTAATTCTTAAATATTTAAAATAAGTTGCTTATTTTAATACAAACTGTTGGAATGTTGTTATTAATTGTAGGACTTTAACCTCTCACGATTCTTTAAGAAACATTTTTTATATCATTTAAATCGTAACAATGATTAGTTTTTTCATAAAATATTTAAAATTTATTAAAATGTGGTTTTAAATTGTGAATTTTAATTTGTACCTATGTACAGCATTTTTCTCAATAATTAAAGGATTTGTAAAAGCTAAATATTATAAAAACGAAGTAAAATTAAATCAGAAGTAGAAAAATTAAAATCATAAAAAAGAGCAAATATATAAATAATGAGAGAATGTTTATGTTATTAAATTAAACATAGTTGAAAGCATTTTTCGATTACATATTTTTCGATTAATAATTATTAAATAAATTAGTAACCAATGTTGAAAAATGAATTTCCAAATTTTATAATAAAAAAGTAACAATTATTATTAAAAACATATTTTAAATTCAAAAATTTCCTTGCTATTTCTGATTTATTATACTCACAAAATTGAAATTATAGAAGGGTGCGCAAAAATATTAAATTCGTGATGATGATTTAAATAAACATTGATTGTAGCTGCATTCGAAATGATACAGGTATTCTAACGTTGTGCACCAATTCTCACAGTGCACTATACAGTACACTAGCATTCTTTAATAATATATTTCATGTTTAGAATATTTTTTATTTACACAATTTTTTATTAATATTTCTTTTTCTTATTTCATATTTCTGAAGAAGAAGAAAAGATTGGTTATTAGTTATTATTAGCTATTAGTTATAAAATGTTAAGCCAAGTAAAGGCTCCTTTGCAAATGGGGTTATTTCTTGAAAAGAACCCTTCCTGAATAACTCAAAATGTCATAAGGATCCCAAAACTCGTCAATTTTTGACTTACCGTTGAGATGCGTATTACCTACTTTCTCTCTCGCCCCTTCACACTACCCCTCAAAATTCTTAAATGGGTTCGCTTACCTCGTCATACCATATTGGAAAGCAGTGGCGGCTTGTCGTATTTTAAAATGGGTGTTCAATTTTTTTCCAATAATTTTATCATTTGTAAATTCGGTTCAAAACTTTGTACAAACACCCAATATCGCTGTTTTTTTATTTGGGTTTGCATTAAGTGTACCTAGTAATTATTATTAATATCGTTCTATTTTCAAGCACTACAACTATTAATGAATAAATTAATAAATATGTTAGATATTGTAATATTTGTTTTGTTGAAAAACTATCTATAATAGCTATTTATAAAACCAGTGACAAAATATCTTATTTTATTTAACGAGTGATTATCTGTGGGACAAGCAGAGCGAGGTTCCGCAACATGAAGGAGATACACAAAACGGCATTTCGTAACGTGTACAATATTTTTTTCTAATTTTGACTAAATTATTTATAAAATTGTATTTTGGTAAGACATGCCTGACATCTAGGCAACCAATATTACCCTCTTGTATTTTTAATTGCATATGCATCATTTTATTTATTTATTTATTTACGGGAAAACCCCATTTTAAAATAAAAAATATAAAAATATATGTTATATGCACAAATACAAAATAAAAAACAACATCAAAAATTGTATCATGTAAAACATTTGATTAAAACATATGATTAAAACATTTGATTAACAAGGCAGACAATAACAGTACTTTCAAGTGTCATTAAGAAAGTGGTTAACAATACTTCTTTTAAATGAATGATATGACGAACCAAAAACATCCAAGTCTATTTCTATACTGTTAGCACTCCTAACCAATCGTGTTGATGGACTATAAAAGCCGTAATTTTGTCTATGGTGTCTAATAAAAAAAGGTTCATTGGCTCTGATTGCACTATTAATTTTAAGACCAATTTTTAATAAAATATCAGGAGAATATATTGACCCAGACAAAAGTTTGAATAGGAAGCATAGATCTAATTGAGTTCTCCGGTTCTGCAAAGTTGTGATCTCTAATCTGGAACATAGGTTAGCATAATCATAATCGTAATTATTTATACGCACTCCTAATTTATATGCTGAGCATCTCAGAAACTTATGTTGAACCGTTTCAAGTCAAGGTGAATGCAATAATAAGGCTTCCAGACAACAGCTGCATATTCCATATTAGAACGAACAAGAGTGCAGTAAATAATTTTAAAAGAATTTATTGAGAGACCATTAGAGATTCTTTGTATATAACCCAACAACTTTCTGGCTTTTAATGATATCATTGTAATGTGTTCTGAAAGAGTAAGTTTTTCATTAAACATTACGCCAAGGTCCTTTATTTGGGTCACCAATTCAAGATCTAATGAATTGATACAATAAGCAGTATAGTCTATAATAGTATGGCATCTATTAAATTTAATATAAAAACATTTACTTAAATTTAAATTCATACAATTTACATTACACCACAATGCTAGGTTGTTAATATCAGTCTGTAAATCAAAACAATTAGGTATACTTTCAACAATTTTAAAGATTTTTAAATCATCTGCAAATAGTAGAAACTGAGACTTTTTTATACAACATGCAATGTCATTTACAAATAGATTAAAAAGAAGCGGACCACAATGGGATCCTTGAGGAACACCAGATATTACTTCAATCAAATAAGAAATGTGATTCACAATTTTGACCCACTGATACCTACCAATTAAAAAACTAGATAGCCAATTTAAAAGTTTACCATTGATACCATATGAGCTCAACTTGGCGATCAACAATTCATGGTTAACTCTATCAAATGCTTTTGAGAAGTCAGTATAGACAGAATGTACTTGATACCCCCCTTCAAAAGCACTCAATATTTCATTTTGATAACTTAACAAGGCAGTTACTATAGATTATCCTTGTGAAAAACCATGTTGTTGATCAATTATTAGCCCTTCACATTCCCATGACAAATATTCTGTAATGAGTAAATCAAACATTTTTGGAATGTTAGATTGCAAACATATTCCTCTGTAATTTTTAATGTCACGATTACATCCCGATTTATAAATTGGTCTTATAAAACTGTATTTCCAAAAATCCGGAAATACTCCTGAATCAAGTGAAATATTGTAAATAATACAAATAGAATTACTAACAGTACAGACACGCCTCTTTAAAAAGTAAGATGGAACTCCATCTGGACTACAAGAGAAACTGTTTTTAATTGAGAAATTTTAGAAAAAACTTCACTCAAGGTCACTTTTACATTATTTACATTAATGGTTTTCTCTTAGTTTAATACAGGTACATTACAATCAGTCTTGACATAAACTGTAGATAAATTATCAGCAAATAAATTTACAGTATCACAGCCATTATTACTAATTTTATAATTTAGATACATTTCATTCGGAAATTCACCCCTTGATTTATCTTTAGCAAAGCGCCAAAATGATCTAGGGTCTATCGATATATTGTTCTCAATCCTTGCAATATATTGTTGGTAACATTCATCAGTTAGTGTTTTGCATGTTATTCTTAAGTTGGATAATAATAAATAATCATTATTATTTCTGGTTTGTATATATAATTTATGTGCTTTCTTCTACTCAAATATGTAGCTCTTTAGTTCAGAGCTATACCAAGTTGGAAATTTTGTATTGCGTATAATCTTTGTGGGTATGAAAGAGAGCATTGAATAGTACAATACATCATAAAGTTGTTGTACTGCAACATTGACATCCGTATTGGTTAAATAAGTAGCCCAATCTATTGTAGATAGATAATAATTAATAGCATCATAGTTACCCTGTGAAAAATCGAAAACTTTATCTTCAACATCCAATGCTTTAGTAGGGGGTTCAGTAGGAATGCTAAAAGTACATGATGTGTGGTGTATACTATTATGGTGCAGTAGATCAACTGCTGAAGAAATTAGTACATCTTTTAAATTGGAAAAAATTAAGTCCAGGAGAATGCCTCGGCTATTTAAAATATTATTTAGTTGAAACAAATTTAAGAAACTAAATGTTTCACATAAATCATAAGCAGGTGAGTTAATTGGACACTGAACAGTCACTCCTAAGTTGTCATTTGACCATGAAGCTTCGGGCAGATTATAGTCTCCGACAATTATAAAAGAGTGATTTACATAACGTTCCATCACATTTTCAACTTCCATTGCATGAATCATATATTTATCTGCTGTTGAATTCGGAGGAAGGTAAACACCACCAACAACAAACTTACAAGTACCCGCAACTAACTCAGCATAACATTGATATTAACATTATTGATAAATAGGAAGTTATATTATGTATTCTCAACCATTTGTAGCGTTAATATTGCTTATTAAAGTAAGTCTTTGACATAAACTTTGAATAATAATATATATTATTGATTGTAAATCCTAAAAAGGTTTATTTTTATTTATTTTCTTTTCGCAATTGGAGAAAATTAATGATTCAAAACCCGTTTCATTATGTTCAATATTATGCAATGGTTGCGTAAAGTAGATCATTTTGACACTTGCTGCGATTACACTTTTTTACAGTTTACAGTTTTTATTATAGATTTAATCATTATCACAATTTTTCACACATGTCAAATAAAATAATATTTGTTAAATAACTTTTATTGGCAAATAAAACAAATGAAGTAAAATGTTTATTTTATCAGATCAATCCCATAACAATACATAACATTACACAGATAAAAACTAGAAAGTAGATATATAATGATTGGCATTTTAAATTATACTCTTCACAGTTTAACTCCCCTTTTTAATCAAATTTTTTTCAGAATCGACAGGCTTCATTCCCTTATAGGGCTTGATTCTCTTCAAATATTTCAAGTTAATACTATTGTTCGTTTTTGAGTAAGAACTTTTTATAAATATTTCAACCCCTCTCAACCCCCTACTTTTATTAAATATATAGAGCTTGATGTGTATTTAAAATTTTATGTTGATATCGCTTTTCATTTTTGATTTATAATTGTTTTTTAATTTCAACCCCCTTTAACAGGTTGACTGCCATGGCGGTCAAATACCGATAAAATGTTTGATCCTAATTTGTCTGCGGTCGTTTTTAGAATATATTGCGATATAGTGTACGACCGCAGGGGCATACAAGACTCGCATGTTCTGGCCAGTTTTAGTATTGCTAGATGAATAGTGATAAAAACGACAAATTAAGTAAATTTATTTTTAATGAATAATAAAGAACTTAACATAATATGATTAAAGGCTTAGATTATAGTAAAAAACAAACTATATTTTACTATTTTGAATGTGTATTATAACATTCCAAACAGAAATGAGGCTGACTCTCGCATGTACCACAATAAGTTACTACCTTTTTGACACGATTTTTGGTGATTTCTCCTCGACATTTTTTTTACTATTTTATGAATTTGTACCGATTTTCTTGATGATATTTGCACGATGTTTCATTTTCTTGATCGGGTCCTTCATAAGTTAGAGGGGATCTCACTACTTGTTCTCGAAACTCAGTGATTTTCATTTTCTTGTTGGCAAGCTGGTTGTATACAATGTGAGCGTTTATCCTCAAAATAAACTCTATTCCGAGTTTTCTGTACCATTTCAAGGATTTTTTTAAAGGTGAATTGTAGCTAGTCATCTGATCAGATTGATCAGTCGACGATCATTATATTCCATTATATCCTTCGGCTTCTGAACCAAACCACTGCGTCGCTGTACATTTTACGGTTTCAGTAGTGTGCTTAGTCGTGAGAAGAAGAACACACCTCTCTCGGTTTCTACTTCGAGCACTCATTATTCATCACTTACGTTCATACTCTTACAGAGATAAAAACAGACTGAAACAATTATTATATTTCTACGCAAGTATCTAGGATTTGCTCCGACAAGTTCAAACTCTAACAGCACGACCGCTGGCACCAACGGCATAAAATGCCACCAGTGCCCCGGCGGGCGTATACGACCTCCGGCAGTTTTTTTTGAAAATTTTTACTATTTTAAAAATTTTGTATTAAAAACATACAATATCTGTTTTAAAAAAGCATTTTTTCAAATATTTTGTACTTGGCGTCTGGGTCATTTTTACTTATTTATATATAGCAGTCAACCTGTTAAACCACCCATTTTTAATCAGATATTTTTAAAAATCAGAATCCTTATAGAGCTTGATGTTTGCTAAAAAGTTCAAGTTGATGTTATTTTTCATTTTTGAGTTAGGATTTTTTTTTTTAATATTTTAACCCTCCTTAACCCCCAATTTATTCAGATTTTTTTTAGAATCAATAGACTCTATCTTCACTTTTAATAATAATTACATGTTGATATCGCTTCCTTAACCCATCTTAACCTCCTATTTTTAATCCGATTTTTTTCAAAATCAATAGGCTTTCATTTTTTCGTTTTTAACTTGACATCGGACAGAAGGACAAAGTAAACCTATAATACTCTTCACAAACTACTGTCTGAAGAGTATGACAATGAAATAATCAAGGCTAAAACAATAACATAATAGACTAGAAAAATAGGTACAATAAAAGAATGATAAAGTCAAAGTTTTTAAAATTATTTAATAGGTATATCAGTAACTCGGAGGCAAACTGCACTATGTCATTCTAGTCAACTTTTTAGTAGAGTAGACTGAATGTTGTTTGGACACTTTTTTGTTTCATATTTACATATATTAATTATATTTTGACAATATGTATTGTTTACAAATAATCAATTATTTAAACGTTTTTTTAATATACATGAATTATTGGGTTTTGTAATATATTTCAAAGTTTTGATAACAAATTTTCTATGACATAGCATGTACCCCTCTCAACCCCCTACTTTTATTAAATATATAGAGCTTGATGTGTATTTAAAATTTTATGTTGATATCGCTTTCATTTTTGATTTATAATTGTTTTTTAATTTCAACCCCCTTTAACAGGTTGACTGCCATGGCGGTCAAATACCGATAAAATGTTTGATCCTAATTTGTCTGAGGTCGATTTAGAATATATTGCGATATAGTGTACGACCGCAGGGGCATACAAGACTCGCATGTTCTGGCCAGTTTTAGTATTGCTAGATGAATAGTGATAAAAACGACAAATTAGGTAAATTTATTTTTAATGAATAATAAAGAACTTAACATAGGGCGGAGGTAATTTGCCCACAAAATATTTAAAGCTGCTAATCCTATAGGTAATTTGCCCACAACAAGTAAAAGGTCATCTTAATCCTGTTGGTATTTTGCCCCAATTTATTTCTAACTGAATAAATCATAATAGATATATCTTTCATTTATTATTTTTTATATAAAAAAAATGTAGAATTTTCTTCAATATATGTTTCTAATAGGTAATCGGCATACCTATCGAGAACGGATTTTCTGGTTTACTTGCCATTAAGTCAAACACAAAACAGTCTCCAACTTCTTCGGCGTTTAAATATGTCAACCCAAATGATGTTTTAAGCCATTTTCCGGTATCACTGTTAGTTGTATATTCAGTCATTAATCCCAGAGACTGAATTTTACGATACCACGCTTGATGTAGATGAAATCGGCAGCCATTGATTACAGTATTAGGCCACATATAAATTAACGCCTTATGAATTGCTATTTCAAAATCAACGAACACTTTAGATGGATTTAAAGCAATACTGTAAGTTTCCAAAATTTTATAATGCAATAACGAAAACAAATGTTTGTATATATCGGTAGATTTGTTTGGTAATAAACAATATACCAGGGGCACATAGTGTCCATTACACAGCCCATGAATGGTAAATAATTGTAGGAAAAACTTTGTACAATACGAAAATGTTCCATCCATATACAAGACGTTCATTTTACACAAAGTACGAATATTTGTCTCACATGTAAATACAATAATATTATTTTCTCTGCTATTTATTAAAAGAAAATGTTCACCTTTACTGGTTTTAAATGTATTAGAATATAAGTCAACTGCATCATGCACTTCTTGTATATTTGTAGGTAATGGACCTGGTAGTATTTTGCGACGACTGTTGTATATAGTTTTTCTTATGTAGGACACATCAGTTGTAGTTAGTGACTCTGGTAAATTAGTAGCAAGTACTTTACGGATAATTTTAGAAGGTTTTTCCGAAATATCGTCAACTGCTTTTCGCTTACACGAATTAGAAATAATTTTCCTTTCGGTTCATTTGCTTCATGGCTATGAATTAGGTTGCCTCTGGATACTAAAAGTTCAGGACCAATTGTAAATACAGTGGCATTACAAGCATTTGTTTTTCTTTGGGAGCATCTCCAAGAAACTTCTCCACTTTTCATTTCTCTATCTTTGGCAAACGTAAAATTCTCCAAAAGGAGTACATCTTTCCCGCGTGTGCTTTTAATCAATGTAGCTGACATTATAGAAATAATTATTGTTTATAAACACTCGAATTACAATCATCAACGTATAAAAACTGACTAAAATATAAACAGTAAACACCCAAAGTAAGTACCTATTAGAATTATTAATAATCAGGTAGGTACCTATTTGTGGGCGGATGTAATTTGCGGGTTTAGGTACCTGAATGCTACTGTGGGCAAAATACCAGTAAGATTAACGCACCCCTTTCCTTACACAGGTAGAAAACAGAGATTTGTGGGCAAAAAGGACCCGCCGTTACCATAATATGATTAAAGGCTTAGATTATAGTAAAAAACAAACTATATTTTACTATTTTGAATGTGTATTATAACATTCCAAACAGAAATGAGGCTGACTCTCCCTTGTACCCCAATAAGTTACTACCTTTTGATACGATTTTTGGTGATGTCTTGATAAATAGTACGACTAACGTGAGAGTTAAAAAGTGTTGTTTAACTTCTAAGTTTATTGAATATAGTGTTATATTTTTTTTTAGTCAACTTTTATTGTGTCATCACTATACACGGTATAGTATATCCTAAAAGGTCTAAATGAGCTAATTTTAAAAATATAACCTTTATAAAACTGCAATATATCGACATAGTTTAGTTTACCTCCTAGGTACTGATATCGATAAATATTTCATTTAGTCTTCATGATATAGGCACATACCTAACATAGACATAACTATTTAGTTTCTTGAATTAATTTAGGTCAGTTCAATATTTATATTTTATATCGTCTTTAAAAAAAATTTGAATTTAAGTTTAGCTTCCATTTTTTTGTAGATGCAAGCGACCATTATTTGATTAAAATCCTCATACTAAGTTAGTCTGACTATCCGTACCGCTAGTATTTATAAATAGGGCACTTTTCTATAACTTTAAATTTATTATTATTATTTAAAATTATACTACGGTCAAGAAATTATATATAATAAAAATGTCATACTTCTGAAATACAGTGTGGAAACCACTTATGGAATAAAATTCTTTATGTCATTATTTTAGAAAATTGTAAAAAATGCCGAGACATGTCAACTTTTGAATTGAGTTGTGCGTTATGTAAACATAAATTTAAATGTACAGGGTGATTCACGCAAGTATGCCATAGTCGGTGTTGTTTTTTTTTTAATGAAACACCCTGTATATTTGCATATTTTTGAAATCCTCTTAATGAACCGATTCCAACAAACTGAATAATGTATGTATGCAAATATACAGGGTGTTTCATTAAAAAAAAACAACACCGACTATGGCATACTTGCGTGAATCACCCTGTACATTTAAATTTATGTTTACATAACGCACAACTCAATTCAAAAGTTGACATGTCTCGGCATTTTTTATAATTTTCTAAAATAATGACATAAAGAATTTTATTCCATAAGTGGTTTCCACACTGTATATTGTGGTACAATGATTTTTCTTGACTGGCTACTGTAATCTAAGATTTATTTAAAGTTAGGTACTTTATATCATTTATATCAAGAGCCAATTTCTTGATGGAACCCATTTATCACTTAATTTTCCTATAAAAGAGTACTGTTTTAAATTAAAATCAACATAATAAAATTGCTATAGTTTACCCAACACACTCAGATATAATTAAATTTTGTCTTTGTGAAATCCCTTCTGATGACATTGTATCCATTTACGGAGTTACTTGTTTTTGAAACTTTCTTTACGTCTTTTGTAGGAAACAAAAATTTTTTGCTCACTACATACTGCATACTTTTATGCTTAAAATAAAATAGTAAATATTTTACCTTTTACTCGTAGATGTTATTTATTCGGCAACAATCATTAAATTGACAAACATACTTCCGATTTATTAACGTTGCAGTTTTATTTAAACACATTTTTAAAAAAAAAAACTGACTAGCTCGAGTTTGACTTACGAAGTAAAAGTGTGACACTTTTAGTATCGACATTGTATCTCCTCTTTATTATATGTCAATGATTGGAAATAGTTCTATGCCAAACCCTACTTTATGACATGACGCCTTGATTATGTGTGAACAAAATAACGTGATTTAAGTGCTAAACAGGCACATTATTTCACGAATCTGTTGACGTGCTGACCTATCTTTTAAGCTACAGACATTCTTGAAAACCTCTCGCTCTCTCGTGCTCACTTATAGAGACGCGATAAGCCAGAGCGCAGTGACGTACCAAAAAATAGAGAATAACACGTATGAAAACAATAAAATTATTGAAATTTAATGTTATTTATTTTAAAATAATGTGTTTTGATGAAATGTAACTAGGTATTCACTGCACAAATGAACCAATGGAGAAACCGCCCCTGTATATTTAAAACTTTACACTCAATTTCTTTTTTTTTAATAAAATTATTTACTAAAGTATAATATATAATAATATTGTAGAAGAAAAAACATAATTTTAAAATATCACAAACAGGATATTTTAGTTATTGTTATTTTGCTATAAGTTATTTGCTAAAATTTATTTTCATACCTACTAGAACAAATTTAAACTTTATACCTACTTAAATGCACATGAAACAATGGATAATTAAAGAATATTTATTGTCTTACTGAAACATAACTAATCAACGGCACATTTAACAAATTTTTTCTACGAAGTAATCCACAAAAAAATGTTTCTAAAGTAGGCCATAGAAAACATGGAAAAAATAGATATGTTGAAGCGTACAATTCTTCTTCTTTTTTAAATGATAGTTTGAATTTAATCCAGAAGCATTTGTATCACGGAAGTGACTCGTCTTTGACAGTTATGGAATATTATAGAAATATTATTTGTAGTTTTTTTTGTTGGTACAACCTTAACATTATTCTAATTTTAAAAAGATAAATTTATCCGTTTGTTTACTATATTCACTTCGTTTCTATTTCTATTACGACTGCATAATATAAAAATGTAAGATATTAATGTTAAAGTCAAGATATTAATTTAAAGTCACTCTACTACGATTACCAAATGGGTTTGATATTGCTTTAATTATTATTTTATAAAGGCTATGTTAAATTTGTTTTATTCTTCATTTATTTTGAATAAAAGTGTGAATAAAGTCAGTATATCAAAAAGTAAAACTAAATGATACATTTAATTCTAACCTATTCAATGGAGGGATATAATCTTTGATTTACCTGCTATAGTACATAGCCATTATAGACCGTCAGATAGTGACCGATTTAGGTGCCCCATTTTCGCATACAAGCCTCGAAGAGGGTTGGAAAGTTCATCGATGTTGAGTAGAATAAAAGAAAATTTACGAGTGGCTCTTGGGGATAACACATAAAAAATTCGATTTTCCTTATCAGAAAAAGCCCAAAATGCACTTATATAATCGAATCATTCAAAAAAATATGTTTTTCGGACCAGTGACGACGTACGTTTTGATACAGTCGATGGGCTTGTGTCGAAAAATTAGACAAATTTTTGATTTTTCCTTAGAAGATTACGCCCTTATTTCAAACCTTTAGCAACTTGCAACAATAAAGCGTTTGGTTTTCGGAAGCCCAGTTCTATTAATTAATTATATAGTGAAAAGCTTGTGTGGAAAAATGGGCAACAAATAACCTTCCGTTTTTGTTAGGGAAAATCGAATTTTTCATGTGTTATTCCCAGCAGCCACTCGTAAATTTTATTTCGTTTTACTTAAAATCGATGTGCGTTTCAACCCTCTTCGAGGCATGTATGCGAAAATGGGGCACCTAAACCTGTCACTATCTGACGGACTATTAATAAAATGAGCTAAAAAATATATACAAAATATTAAGGAAATAATAAATAGAAAACAAGATACAAAGTTTGACTTGGATATTTGATTTGTTTAAATTTTTTAAATGCCTCACTAAAGTCTATTCAGATTTCATTTACGCCGTGTCAAAACAATCTCTCCCATCCAGCAACAGCTCACGTGGCATTTTTTTGCGCTTCTATTGGTTAATCGGTCATTAGTCATTTAGACAAATATTTTTTTGTCAGAGTCGAATTCAGTTCAATTTGGATAATTATAAACGGCGTTTTGGTAGCATTCACCGTGTTGGTTAGTTTGGAAATTTTGTATGTTTGATTATAATTCATTATATTATAGTTTAGATATACATATATTGTGTTATTTTTGTTTTTTTTTCTTTTTGTGGTTGTTGTTAGTTTGAACATTTTTTACTCTATTTTATGGACATTTAATTACTATATTTTGTAACTGCTGCGTGACACTATGTCCTCCACAGATACAGCAGATGAAGTCCAGAAAAATGTTTTTACTCCTTCTAAAAAGCGACCGAAAAAGGGACATTTGGTCATCCGTACTAAAGAAATGGTTCTTAATATTTATAGGCATTAAATTTTATAGAACCCTGATATGTTGGTACATGATGTTAAAAGGAGAGTTGCTGATAAAACAGGGATGTGCGCTAAAACCGTTTGTAATGTTACGAAGGAGTATAGGCAGATTCATAAATTTTCTGAACCAAAAAGAAAGCTACGTTATAAACAAATTAGTGGCTCTGTGGATGATTTTGATAAAAATGCAATAAGGCGCAAAGTACATCAATTCTTCTTTAGAAATTAACTTCCAACAATCGATAAGGTTTTATAAGAAGTCAATGATGATCCATATTTGTCTACTTTTAAGCGAGCTACATTTTACAAGCTTTTCAAAACCTTTAATTTTAAATTTAAAACTCGAGGAAAAAATAGTTTGCTTTTAGACAAAATGAAATTGTTTCGTCCTACGCCACAAAAAATAAAACGGTACAGAGAAGAAAAGCAAAAAATATATTATCTTGATGAGACTTGGATTAACGCAGGCCACACCAAATCAAAAGTATGTTTCGATATGTCGGTTTTATCATCCAGACAAGCCTTTTTGGATGAACTTTTAACTGGTTTTAAAAACCCATCAGGTATGTGCGTAAAAACAGCTCATTATTATGCCATATTGGAAGTGAAGAAGGCGTTGTCTCTAATGCACTTTATGTATTTAAGTTGAAAAATCCGGTGACTACCATGAAGAAATGTGTGGAGAATCGTTCAAAGAGTGGTTTTCAAACACCCTACCAAAATTAGAAGATAACTGCATTATTATTCGAGAAAGCTGGAAAAAATACCTACATCGACGTCTAAAAAAGGTGATTTTTAAAAATGGAAAGGGAAAAAAATTGAATTCGACTAACAAATACTTAAGATCCAACTTCTAAAACTTCGTAAGCAACATAAACATTATGATAGGTATGTAATAGATGAAATGGTTAAGCAGCAAAACAACATAATATTGAATTAATCTAGGTTGACGTTAAACAATACGTAGCAGATAAAAACTCAACATTTAAATCTGGAGACATTAAAATTCTTTTTGAAGAAGTAATATTATTAATTTCTCCAGAAACATGGAAAGAGTGTATCGACCATGTTTGCCAAAAAGTTGAAGTAAAAATGTGGGAGTTGAATAATATTATAGAGGTTCAGGTAGAACCACTTGTAATTTTGATTAATGAAGATAGCCCTTCAAGTCTAACTAATTTATCCGATTCAGAATAGTGCTGAGTCAAGTAAGGAAGATTGCTATAATACAGGGTACAAGGTGTCTAATCTAAATACTAGTAGAACAAGAAAAATAAAGAACAAAAGTTGTCAAAAATACAAAAGGTTTCTTTTTAAAATGCACAATTTTAAATCAAATACCAAATTCACATACCAAATACCTCTTATATTTAAAGTTTTTTTAATGCTTTTAGTAGATATATATTAGCTATTAAAGACTTTGCAATTATTTGGACACACTGTATAATATAATTTTATATTATGATTGTTTTAATGCTCTGTATCACAGTAGACATATATGATGAACTAAATTTAATGCAAACATCTCTTTTAAAGTCAAATACATTTATTAATTTGTATTGCAAGTTAACGCAGTTTATGTCGCTCACTTATCTTCGTCCAGAAATGTCACTAAAGTCTGGGAGACCGTGTATGGCATTTATTTTATAGTTTTGGTTTACAAAATATGTTTTTATCGTAATAAAAAATAATTTCACAATTACACTCTTTTATTTTACATTTTTGCAAGACGGAAAAGTAAAATACGGCCCTGCTCAATTTTAGCATCCACCTGCTTCTGTTTACATCAGGCGTAAATTAAATTTGAATAGACTTTAACTATATATATTTAAAAATTATCGTTGATTCAATTATCATTAAATTGTCATCAGTAAATCTTATCGATTTCAATACTGAAAAATAGGGAAATAATGCTACTTAAATTACTTACTAATAGAGAGAAAATACAATTTTCAAGAATATATAATATCTAAAACCATTTCAAGTTCAATTTCTGGAAACTACAAAATAATTTTAGATGAAAAAATATGTTTCTAAATATTAGTTATCTAAAAATGTTCTGGAGAAAAACCAAATAGCTGGTTATTTATAAATGATATTTTATGGGTTTACAGTCAGCTTTTATGTTAGCTTAAACATAAATCAAAATTGTTATCAAAACAAAACAGAATCTCAGCGACGCGAAAAATTAGAAAATTATAAATTTTATTAGAGAAATTTTTTCTCCACAATTACGAATTCAGAAATTCCAGAACTACTGAACGAATTCCGTACTGCCTAATGAATTACGGAACTAACGAAGACATTTAAAACATTTTCTGAAGAAGAAAATAATTGGCAATCTATCTAAAATAAATTTAAAATTTTTCACAGTGGAATTATGAACTAACACTAAAGAAAGATATAGATATACGTAAGGCGGGCAATAAAACTTAATAAAGAATAAACTAATTTGAATTTTCGCCGATTTCTGGGTATACATTATCGAATGTGCTCTTTTAAATTAAAATAAAATGAAATCTTTGCAACTTCTGGTTATACCGGAAGTGACCACTAACGTCGTTATTTTAAATAGAATACCCTATATTTTTTTTTAATGTCTGATTCAGCATGAAATTCTGTGAACAATAATACCCCATTTGCCAATTTGAATTCTAGCGGATTTAAGGTTATTCATAGCCCAATCGGATTAGGTGAAGAACAGGCTTGAGATTCTGAAAAATTCGAAGCAGCAATTTTCCTTCGGAATTCGTTGGAGGGGGTCTCTGGTAGTCTAAATTCAAAAAGTTGGGATTCCAAAGTTGTCGTTACCTCCGCCATCTTGATTTAAAGGGTTATTTTTTGTATCTTGAATAACTCATTTATTTTCAATTTTACACGAAAAATAGTTTTTACAGAAGTTATTTAAAATTAAATTTCCTACAATTCTGCTTTTTTTTTGTACGATCGATTTTTTTCGATTTATACCCGAAAAGAGGGGGTGAATTTTTGGTTATTGAATAACTCGTTTATTTTCAATTTTACGAGAAAAATTGTTATAAACAAAGTTGTTTAAAATTAAATTTCCTACAATTCTGCTTTTTTTTTGTACGATCGATTTTTTTCGATTTATACCCGAAAAGAGGGGGTGAATTTTTGGTTAAAGAATAACTCGTTTATTTTCAATTTTACGAGAAAAATTGTTATAAACAAAGTTGTTTAAAATTAAATTTCCTACAATTCTGCTTTTTTTTGTACGATCGATTTTTTTCGATTTATACCCGAAAAGAGGGGGTGAATTTTTGGTTATAGAATAACTCGTTTATTTTCAATTTTACAAGAAAAATTGTTATAAACAAAGTTGTTTAAAATTAAATTTCCTACAATTCTGTTTTTTTTTGTACGCTCGTTTTTTTTGTATTTATCCCTGAGAAGAGTGGGGGTAAATCGGAATCATAATTGTACCAAATAACATTTTTGAAAATCAGCAAAAAAAAGCAAACAGAAAAAATAATGGTACAACATCAATAATAAACCTGACAATACAATACTTAGGTTCACCCCCACTCTTCTCAGGGATAAATACAAAAAAATCGATCGTACAAAAAAAACAGAATTGTAGGAAATTTAATTTTAAACAACTTTGTTTATAACAATTTTTCTCGTAAAATTGAAAATAAACGAGTTATTCTATAACCAAATATTCACCCCCTCTTTTCGGGTATAAATCGAAAAAAATCGATCGTACAAAAAAAAGCAGAATTGTAGGAAATTTAATTTTAAACAACTTTGTTTATAACAATTTTTCTCGTAAAATTGAAAATAAACGAGTTATTCTATAACCAAAAATTCACCCCCTCTTTTCGGGTATAAATCGAAAAAAATCGATCGTACAAAAAAAAGCAGAATTGTAGGAAATTTAATTTTAAATAACTTTTGTAAAAACTATTTTCCGTGTAAAATTGAAAATAAATGAGTTATTCAAGATACAAAAAATAACCCTTTAAATCAAGATGGCGGAGGTAACGACAACTTTGGAATCCCAACTTTTTGAATTTAGACTACCAGAGACCCCCTCCAACGAATTCCGAAGGAAAATTGCTGCTTCGAATTTTCCAGAATCTAAAATACTAATCCGATTGGGCTATCAGTGTTTTAAAAATTTTTAGCCGCCGATAGATATTTTCTTAAAGTCGTCTATCTCAGGTAGTATTTCTAGCAGATACATCAAATTTTAGCCAGAGGTAGTAGATGGAATGTACTTTATAAAAATATTTACTTGTACATCGTTTGTTGTAGGGGTGATGGAAAATTATTTTTAAAAATAAAATATTTTAAACATGAAAATATTTTTTATTTAAATGGAACATTTATATAATTTTTTGTGCAACTGTCAAAAAACTTGACGTTTCTTTATCTCTATTGATGAGTAAATATATATTTTTTTTTTCACTGCCAAAATAATTCATAAAATAAACATGAATTATTACTTTTTGAAGAATTTATTTTTAACAGAGTCAATTACTAATTGATTATCCATCACAAAACAATTTCATTTATCGGAATAATAATTGATAGTGAAGTTTGAACAATTATTACACTCCAACATAAATTCCCGAAGATGTTCCATGTTGCTGCTGTTCAGAAACGTTAGATATTTCTTGAAGAGTTAATTCCACAATTTTATCAGATATTTTAATTTGTTTGGAAGAAGATGGACAATTTAATATTTTGTTGGAAATCTCAATTTTGTTATTCAAACTATCTTCTATATATGATTCTGCTACGGAGACAGATTTCCAGCCATCGTGACGTTTTATGTATGTAATGTTGCCCTCTGCACTGGCCAGAAGAGTTGCAGAGCTTCTCCTGAAACAGTGACCTGTGTAGCTCTTATACATGGCTTTTCCAAGCTATTTTGCAATCAAGCTGGGAATTTCTCCTATTTTATTTATCCCCACATGTTTGTTAATACATTTTCCTTTGGAATATTTCAAAAATAATCTGTTACTTTTTGTATGAGGTGGCCGTAGTGCTCTATACTTGCGGTATATCTCAATATAATCAGAATTTGAAACAGTAAATGTTCTTGCGCAATAGGTCTTCATATCAGGTATTTTAACAATCAATATAGATCCAGCATCTTCAATGGCATCAATTGTTATATGGAATAATTCTTCACGGCGACACGCACCGCTGATATCAAAAATTAGGACAACCTACAACTAAAAAATATTGAATTTACTACTAATCTTACAAAATTATGATTATATATGTACCTTATAGTCTAAGAGACCGTGGGAGGTCGATCTTCGCTGATCTGATAACCAGATGAGACATATTTTTTATGAAATTTTATTGATATAATAACACGCCTATGGGAACTTACTAGTGATGCCGCGAGTTGAGAGATTCTCGTCTCTCGTCTCGTCTCGTCTCGTCTCGTCTCGTCTCGTCTCGTCTCGTCTCGTCTCGTCTCGTCTCGACGAGACGAGAGAGACATTTTCTCTCGAAATTCGAGACGAGACGAGAGAGTGTCTTCTCTCGGCGAGAATTTCTCGCTTCTCTCGAGCTCTCTCGAACATTTTACTTTTTGCTTATTTGAAATTTTCAATTGTTTATCGCAACTTAAAATTTAAACCTATCAGATATTCAGAAAGTTAAAAAGTTAACTATAACACACGTATTCAATATACATATTAAACGGTAACAAATAATATGTGTGTAATTGGGATTTTGAAGTAGTAATTTATGAAGAAAATATGTCATTTATTTAAAATTCAGTTTTTTATCAAACTTTAAACGAAAACGGTTATATTCATCTTCACCGATTACGAAAAATATTGTTTACATAGTTCTTGGAATAATTTTTATGACTAGAAGATAAAAATCGTATAAAATTATTTCCAAGCAGCTTCTGATAATAAAAAAACGGATCTTTAAAAATATATATAAATTTTTCTTTCGATGATTAAGGAGGTCCTTTCGCCACCAATGTTAAATAAAAAATATTAGATTATGACTAAAATTAATTTTTTTTCTAATAGTAGATGTCCTTATTTATCTAAATAGTGAACTTTTAACTATACCTTACCGTGCAAATTAAGACTTCAACAACAATTTTCGAATTATAGTTAATTTTACTATTATTTATTGATTAGATGGAGTAGAAAAAAACTAAAAATAAGGTTTTTGAAATATTTAGGTTTTGTTTTTTACAAATTGTTGTTGAGGACTTACTTTCTCGTGAGGCACTGTACAAATACTCACATTTAAAAAAAAATTATCAAAAATTTGCAAGGTAAGGTATAGTTAAAAGTTCAGTATTAGATAAATAAGGACTTCTACTATTAGAAAAAAATTAATTTTAGTCATAATCTAATAACTTTTTTTTTAACATTTGAGGCGAGAGGTGTGGCGAAAGGACCTCCTTAATTAAAGTTTTTATTTTCCAACTTCGTAAATTGCTAATAAAAACTGAAAAATTGTTTTTTTTTCCAACGGGGATCTATTTTAACTACATAAAATCATAAGTGTTACATATGGTTGAACTCGTATTGAATAGGAGATTCCAATAATGACTGAATATACAGGGTGATGAATTTGAAAAACCAAAGTGACTAATAATTTAAGAGAAATGGCAAATCTGGCAACATTGCAAATATCAAATCTGGAATCACCGTATCTCAAAATAGATGTACCCCAAATTTTGTACAATTAAGACTAGCAATTTACGAGATAATTGGCCGTTTCCAGACTTTTGGGCCACTCTGTATACAATATAGAGTGAAGTATTACAAGTGTATTCAAAAGAGTTTTATTCAAATGAGAAAAAATGTATTTTACATTTGACAAAAAATATTCTTGGTAAAAAGTTCTGAATCACTTACAAAACCATAATCAAGCCTCAAATTTATAAAACGGTACATGGTATAAAGGAAAATTTAAAAATGATAATAAGACACTTTTAAATTTCAATATAAACCAAAATATTAATTGAAAATTTTGATAGAAATAAAAAAAAAGATGAAAAATTTATTTAAACGAAAAACCTATAAGCAAATATTTTCTCATAAAATTTAACCACAAATTAACCATTCATGATTCAAATAAATTGCACTTATTTTTAAATGATTTTAATTTACCCTATTCAGTAAATATTCCAATCAATGACAAGTGTGTACTTATTAGAATGTGAATTTTTATTAAATTTGAGACTTGATTATAATTTTGGAGGTGTTGCAGCACTTAACAAGATTTTATTTTGTGAAATGTAAGATAAAATTTTTTACATTTGTATAAAATTTTTTGGGTTTTTGGGACAAACTTTTGTGTCAGGTTTTATTTTGTACAACTACAAGAAATTTTTTATATCGCTAATTTTATTCCAGACAACAGGCAAACAAGTCATTATTAGGTTTTAAAAGTAAATAAAAAAGTTTTACCAAATGAAATAGCGCAATAGTGTGTCGTACCGTATATGTTTTAAATTAATTAGAGTTGATAGGTATCTTGATAGATTTAGCTGGCAGGCGCTGATATAAAGTATCAGTACAAATTCTTTCTTTGTATGGAAAACTATTCAACAGACAGCAATCGTGATAATTTTCATTCAGTCAGATTTTTCGGCGGATACTCTTGGAGATAAGTTGGAAACACAGCAATTTTTTATCTTTTTTTCGAAAACGTGTTATATGTTTTTAAAAGCATTCAAATAACTTTTTCGTTTAAAATCACACGATGGCATCACAAAAATTCTAACTTCCAATTTAACCTGCCCCCCCCCCTAACTGACTTCCAAGACAAAGTATTTACTTATTCAGGTAACGCCTAATTTAAGCCACATAACTGTAAATTTCACGTCAAATACTCTCCGAGTAAAACGACTTTGACAGACGGACAGACAATAAGCGATTCCATAAGTGTTTCTTATTACCAATTTTGGCACTAATAAGACAAATTACCTGAAAAATAATTCGTTGTTTTTGTATTCAAAATGTTTTGTCCTTGGTAAATCTTTTTTAAATTTGATATATGTTTTTATCACTAGAGAAACGAGACGAGACGAGAGAAAGGCTCTCTCGATCGAGAGAAACGTCCTCTCGTCGAGACGAGAGAACAGTTTTCTCTCTCCCTACGAGACGAGACGAGAGTGGCCTCTCTCTCGTCTCGTCTCGCGGCATCACTAGAACTTACCACTCGAAAAGTGTTCATGGCTATTTTTAATTAAATAAAGCAAGGCATTAGTATACCATGAATAGTTTTTTAGCCTATACGATTATTTTCGTAAATAAATTATGTTTCTTCTGATATCAATTTTTATTGGTTGACATATCGGTGTAGTTACCTATATTAACTTACCTGTTCATACCTGCTTGCTAGGTAGCCATGAACAGAAATAAGTAAACAAGCCTACTGAGGCATATTTTCCATGTTAAAAACTATCAGTTAAAATTAAATTTGTTCGGTTATATAAAAAGTGAAGGTTATAAAAAAATTGAATAAAATTTATTTAATTAAAAATAGCCATGAACACTTTTCGAATGGCAACTTCCCATAGGCGTGTTAATAAATCAATAAAACTTCATAAAAAATATGCCTCATCTGGTTATCAGATGGGTGAAGGTCGAACTCCCACGGTCTCCTCTACTATTATAAAGTAAATTTGTTTCGTTATCAGCATCTTGAATAAATTTATTGATATCATCCCTTGCTAAAACTTTAGATTTATTTCCTCGGTATCCGACGCTTTTGTTCTTAATGAGCGGGACCAATTTTGAAAACTTCCTTATATCAATATTTTCCTTAACATTCAATGTACTTTTCAACATTTAGTAGACACTCCATAACGTAGGTTTTATAATTTTTGATTTTTCCTCAAAATAGCATATAAGCACATTTTTAGAAACCTTTTTTACATGTTTCTTGTCGCACCATTCACGAAATTGATCATATTATGTTTTCTCATATACTAACTTGGATTTGGCCAGTAACATATTAGATACTATTGCATTCGCTTTCTCAGATATATCTGATGGGGTATCACTACCACTATCATAATCAACATCCATATTCTTGAAAATAGCTTGAAATTGGAGCAACTACAAGCAAACACAGTCAAACAATCAAACACGCGGCGTTACAACAAACCGTTTCTACAGTAACGACACAGAATGACCACTAGATTCTGTGAAATTAAATTGGAAGTTTTGATAACATTAAGGATAACATATATGAAAAAGAGAAGTATTATTTAGTTATGTTCGACTTATTTTTTCAGACAGGAAACATTTTTGAATACGATTTTACTGAAAACATTGAATAATATTTTCAAGACAACTTATCGGGACAAAATACCACGTCAAAATATTTTATTTTTAATATATTTCAGACTATGTAAATTCACATTGACAGTTGTACAATAGTATATTACACACCGAGGTGGGAAGAGTTTCATTCCTGTCGTGAGATTAGTTAGATCACCGAGACGCGAAGCGTCGAGGTTAGCTATGATATGGTTGTAAATAAAAAATATTGTTTGTATTTTGTGTATAAATTCGTGTTTTCATGGCACATTCGATATAATTTTTAATTAATTAACACTCATGTGCCATTAAAAAAACACTCATTTTACGCACTTAATACAAAAATAACTATTTCTCATATATCTTTTACTCAGAAAATTATTCTACATCTATCCATATTAGCATTGAATTCCCTATAAATATCTATTAACAAATTTTTATCAATTTAATTTGTGTATTTCTTACGTTTAAAATATGAAGAATATTGAAGAATATACTAACCAAAATATTCTTAGTTTATTTTACATTCATGCGGAATGTAATCGAATCAAAAGCAGAATCTGCCATAATTTTAATGAACGATACCCTCATTTACCACCAATGAACAGACAGAGTTAACACTTTTTGAATATTTTAAACAAAACCCGGGAAGAAACCGTCAACATTATGTCCGAGAAGAAGTCTTAGGGTATTTCACTGCGTATCCTCACACCTCCATTAGAATGGTTTAAGATACTTTAAATATTAGTCGAAGGCCAATACAACGAATTTTAGAACAAAATAAATGGCACCCGTATACACAAAGAAACGTGCATGAGATGGTGATCAAATAAGAAGAACTAAATTATACGAATGGTTATTGGTGCGAATTCAAGAAGATCCCCAAATTTTAAACGTCCAATCATGTTGAAATATCTGAAAGCATTTTGAACACTTGCTAAATTTTTTTAATAACAATTGTTTTTAGTTTTAATAATAAGAATATTTTTATACATGTTTTGTTGCACCAAACTGAAAATATTTTTAAAAAATATATCCCAATTATCAAGTATCTGATAGAAATTGAATAACACCAAATCCGCTAGAATTCAAATAGGAAAATGGGGTATCATTATTTACAGGATTTCATGCTGAATCTAAAACTTAGAAAAAATATAGGGTGATTCATTTAAAATATTTAATTTTTAAAAAGAATTACCAAACACCTCGTACAACTGACTGTATCATTATATTATAATCATGTTACAATTTTGTATAATGTAGCATTTTAAAGGTTTATCATTAATAAAGCAGCTCAGGTCTTATCCTGGTTTTCCAATTAAAACTATGCCTCTTATTTCACGTAGTTATATCCAAAAAAATAGTTTGTATAGTCCTAACCATATCACCACCCTGTATAAAAACTTAACTGGCCATTTTTGAGCCCGGTAACCAACAGATCTTATTTATATACACCTTGGACAACATAATGACACAAAAATATGCCGGGGACCTCTCAAAAACACAGGATGTTACCTAGCGTATAGACTTTATGTATATTTATAAGGGTGGGTTACTCCAAAACTACTTCTTAAAATATTTCAGTTAATTCTCACTCACACTCAAGTTAATACTAATGAAGCACCTAAATAATTTACCAAATATAGATTTTTTATAAGTTAAAAGGTTGCAGACATTAGATTTGTTTTAAATGTATGGCCCCACTTTAGGCTTTCGTACCTCCTTAGAGGTACAACTTGGTACAGAAATAAATTGCATTAAATCATCATATTTTGGGGTGTCTAATACGCAACTGTTCTGTATCGGTACTTATGCGCAACATTCTGTATACTTTTCCTGTCTTGTTAATTTTAAAGCTTCAAAAGAAGACCAGTGTTTAGATTTACCCTGTACATAATTATATTATTATGTTTTCATGGTAACATGAGTTGAATACTTCGAATTTGTAATTTCAAAATAAACGTCTTTTCAAAAAAGCCAAACTATCAATCTGTTCCAACCAGATGTGTACGTTCCGTATAATTCCTTTGCTTTTTTCATATATTTTGTACTACCGTAATTCCAACAAAATAATAACGTACATTTAATTTTTAGTAATCTTCGTATATCACTCACATGTCTGTTTACATACGATATATTTTTTTTTGTTTTTTTTAATTTGGTGTCACAGACATCGACTACTAAGGCCATTAGCCTCGTGTTTTGTGTAGGCTTTGTTACTATTTCCCAGCGCCACTTTAGGAACAGCACTGTTAATTAGAACCAAACAGTAAATGGTCGAGTGGGGAATCCTACCAAGGCATCAGAATTAATTTTAAATAATTAAATTAAATTAAAAAACTCCCGGCCAACGGTGGGAATATTTTTTTTTGTTATTTACTATCCTTTTTTCAATTAAAATTTTGATGTAGGGGACATAGTTTTAAATCCGCACTGTATATTATTTAGTAATTACTCTTTGAAAAAGATTTCTATTCCTAAAGTGTGCCAATGAAACTAAAATCAATTCCCTTCAACAATGTAACTAGATTTTTGTAACAATATCTACCTAATTATTTTCGTTAATTACATCGTTTAATTTAGTGTATTTCTATAGACAGACCAATTCGTTTTGGTTAAATTCAGTATGTTTTCCAATAGAGGAAAGTAAAATAATTTAATACTTGACTTAATATCACTGAACAGTTTCTAAATTACAGAGAAATTTTATTGACAAGCTTTTGTATTTACTATAGTTTAATGAAACATTTAATTGAATTAGCAATAATTTATTTTTACTTAATGTTAATGCCAAATCATTCTGGTAAAAACGTATTTCAATATTTTTTCTTGTCTTAAATATTCATGGAATGTACATGGAACGGGTAGTATTCACCACCATATATTTTATGTGGAAGCAAATAATTATCTTTATTTGTTGAAGTTTAATAAGGAAACTGCTGTTGGACATTATATCCTAGAAAATTCTGTAATTTCTTCTTAGTCAGACGTTTACAAGAGGAGACACTACACGTCCCAAAACTATCGCTATTTCCTCGTTTCTGTAAATTAAACTGTTGCCAAAATATCCGTATTTCGTGACAAATACTTTTTTTATGTATTTGAAAAAGTAGCAAACTCATTAAAAAATTAACAAACCCTAATTGAACAGAGACACATATAACCATAAAAATTTAATAAAGTCTTCATAAGAAAGTTGTATATACTCGTACGATATTGAATAATTTTATTTAAAAATAAGATCCCAAATGATTGAATCAACACTAGCACATGGAAAGAAAGATTACTAGAAGTTTTACACTATACCTGCTTACCGGATGTTTGAGGAATGTATTTGGATTGCTACAACCATGGATATACAAATTTTTTATAAATGCGTAATATATCATTTCGGTTACTATCAAATTTTTATTAATACAAATAAGTCTAGCACTAAACATATAAAATCACAGAGATTCAGTCAATAATTCTAGTTAACAGGAAAAAATCACCTGGGGCAAATACTACTTAAATATTTAGCGGACACCTATGAGGTCTTCTGCTGGTCTTACTATTTGCTTCTATCGCTTTTAAACAATGCAGAAACCTCTTAGATGATGATAATACGACTAGTAGAGTAAAACCGCGTCTAAAATATGTCGAATTTTTCTGGGTAGGAATATATCAAGAGGCAATTTACAACATGTAGAATACCGACTACGGTAGCGTAGGCATCTACGGCGCTTGTATTCATTTGCGAGACAATTTTGTGGTAGACACCGTCTTCGAATCCTACAGAAGACCATGTGAATTTATTTGCATGCTTCTTTATAGGATTTGATGGATTCCGTATTAGCAAAAATTTATTTTCTGTTGTCAGATTATAAAAATCACCATGCGTTACCGTTTTAGATGATGGTGGGTGGGGTTTTCCGGATTTTCCTCACCTGTAAGACAAATGAAGCCATCATTCATCTTTAAGTCGCCCGGAGCACTAAGGCAAATAATAATAATAGCGGTCCCTTCTTCTACGGTTTTATAGTTATGAATATTTTGGTGTGTCAGTTTTTTTATTCGCCTCATTCGAATGATGAGTAAATCAAACCACTTTTCTTTGTTCTTTATTACTTTACTGATTATTATACTACACAATGGAGTGTATACGACCAACTTCCATTTGAAAACCAAAGAGAACCTGAAATAAATTGATCAGGGTTATGAGAAAAAATCCGCCAGATTCGCTAGGTTATATTTTTATTTATTTTATTTAATTATACAACCAGCAGGCTAAGGTGTACATACATAATAGGATAACAAAAAAATATAAATGGACTATTATAAGAATGTTTAAAAAAGTGATATACAAGGTGGCACACAATGAAAGCACTAATAAAAAAAGCTGGCCATATTTACAAATGTCAACTAATATCAACATCGTCTTGACAGTTGTATTGGGATCTAAAATTAAGATCGCAGCGCCGTCTCTACACGACAGACGTGCGGTCATAATGACCCCTTTAACTAATAATGCACAATTATTTAGTATACAACTTCAATAAAATATAACTTTATTTAGTTGCTTTTACAACCTTTTTAAAACATATTTAGTAAAGAAATATTCATTTGGTACAGGAAAATAAATTCAAGGGCTTAATAATATTGATATGTACAGGGTGTCCCGAAATTAGATGGTCCTATTTTAAAAACGTAATCTACATCCTAAAATAGGAGTAAAAATTCATATAAATATATGCCCGAAAACGTTTCGTTTTCGAGATACAGGATGTTACAAGTGATGTCCTGATGGCACATTTTTACAAATATTTTCTAAAATTTGTTTAGTCACCAGTTTTCCAAAGTAAAAAAAAAAATTAAATTTCTGATTCCACAGGCCTACTAGGTAATTATTGTTTACACTTTCAAATAAGATAACATCAACTTAACATGAAATTTTCAATTGCTTTTCTCTTGAAAATGTAGCGTCCTAGCGAGATGCAACAAAAGTAGCTTTATTATAAAGAAAATATTGTGTTTCCAAATTTTATAGACAAAAATGTTAAAGACTGTCAACAAACAGGGAAATTTTACCCTAAGCCCCTCCTAATTTACCCACCTATGAAGATGATCAAAAACTATGGTTTAGTCCATTAAATAGAACATAAAAAGGTAATCATTTGTATAAAATTCCACTTAGTTGTCTTTAAACGTTTAGAAAATATTTACAAAAGAAACGTTTTCGGACCTATGTTTATACGAACTTTTACTCCTATTTTAGGATGTAGATTACGCTCTTAAAATATGACCGCCTAATTTCGGGACACCCTGTATATTGTTTCGCATAAATCTGTACTAACCATATATTTATTAAATTTACTAAAATAAAAAATAAACTTAGGAGTTTTGTACGTATAAACGTTTTATAATAAAAGTAATTTTAAAAAAACTACTACCAAATCGTGCAGATGCCATCACAAATTGGACTTCTGATTTTCTCATAGATCGCATCATCAGATCTTGACTTAATCTATATTTATATGTGGCCACTTTCGAAATAGAAGAGTTTGGTGATTTTCTCATGGATCTCCTTATTAGATTTTGACCAGATTTATATGAGACCTCCCCGAAGGACAACGTGGTAGAGAATTATTGCTGAACATACATAAAAAAAATTTTTGAAGAATTGAGAACCTCCTCCTTTTTTGAAGTCTGTTAAAAACAGATCCAGAACAAATCTCCTTTTAAACTCATCTATTAACACAATGTACAAGTATTAATTTTAAAAATATTAGTAATTCATGTGATTTCTGCTTTAATACATTAAAGGAAAATGTACAGCTCAAAGTTTATGATAGATTTTGTACTTGAGGGAATACTCTTTTTAATAATTATTTTTATTATTATTTACTAGTCTCTAGGTTCTTTCGTTTGCTGTTGGTGCAGTGTGCACCAGTGTCACTTACACCACCTTATTTACCTAGATTACTTTCTGCTTATTCCTTATACACTTGTCGAGTGTAATTCACTCCTGCTAAATAGCTGGTGGAGAAAATAGCCACCAGTGGACACCACATCGCCGACAGGAAGGTGTAGTAGATTTTACACCGGGCCAAACGAAAGGTTTAGTGTCCGTTGGTGTAGTAGTTCATTCCTACACCAGTGGGACGAACAAAAGAACCTATTTTGTACAGTTACATTTTGTAATGAGTGATAATGTATTTTTATAATATATTTTTTTATATTATTCTGTAATAGGATAGATAAATCTGCTGGTACAAAAGGCTATTATTATACTCAATAACCATAAAAATCAAATAATTTTTTTTTATTTGTCCTGTTAACAAAATATGCTAATGTTTACATAATAATACACGTTCTTTATTGAGTTACAATACCAAATAGGCCATCTTCTAAAGTCCTTCATCTGATTTAGCTTTATTTCATAGTACATTCAGTATGTTAAAGTTGTTAATGCCAGTGAATAAACACAACTCTTGTCAGATTTTAAAAGATCTGAAATTATTTAAATATTTTGGGTATGCACTTGTACACTAATGTCAATACACTTTAAAACTTGCCTACTTGTATCTGAATTTACTTGGATATTACTATTTACTCTACTTTTCACTAACTGCAGAAGAGTATTTGCAACATCTATGTTTTGTTCGGTGTTAGTAGCTAGGCTATCTTAAAACAAATCACTCTCAACTATGACTTTGTTCTTACTATTACATTTAACACTGATTTGAACTTTCATAGTTTAGATCCTCTTAATCTTCTTTCTGTTCTCTCAATAATTGACTTTGAAGTTGATCGAGAAGAATCGTCAAACATTTCCTTAAAAAACTGGCAGGAAGGCACGGCGATTTTTTTTTTCAATTTTTTTTTTCACTTGATATAAGGCAACTTGTATTGTATAAAAATTACCCTACATTTACCAGCTTTAGGAAGCAGATGAAATGAAAGAGACGGGTCAGTGTTTTATTTAGTGCTACATTGAGGCACATAACAAGTGTGTTTTCCACTGATGTACCACTTACCAATCCAAATATTATATTTTAATACATATGATGAAAATTTAAATGATTATCTTATTATTAAATAAGATATTTCAAACAAAATACTTGCTAAATTTATTGTCATTTATTGACATGACCCAGTAAACAAAACCCGACAGAACAATGGCAGATCACAGAACGTTAAATGTCAAATGGTCACTATATTTAGTTCATTAGTTTACAGTAGATGGCATATCGCTTATCTTCAGATCCCAATAGCAGAAAAACGCGAAATACACGACAATGAGTGATGGTGCGCTATACTCTTCAAGAACGAGGAATACATGTCTTAAAATTTAAATAATTGAGATGGAAATTTTATTCAAAAAATAATCATGAGTGACAAGACGTATTTTCATCTGTCAGCTTATGTGAATAACCAAGATTTTCGCTTCTGGGGGACCGAAAACCCGCACATCATTTACAAAACGCCTTTACATTTTCTTAAAGTTACTGTTTGGTGTGGTGTTTATGTTGCCAACGTGATTGAGCCCTACTTCTTCGAAAATGCTGCAAGCAATGCGGCAACTGTAACTAGCGGGCATTAAAGAGCGATGCTACGTGATATTTTGATACCGGAATTAAATCGGTTACAATTAGAACCTCGATCAGAACACATATGGTTCCAGCAAGACGCCTCCACTGCACACCAAGCGCGTGGGACCATGAATTTATTGAGGGGAGCTTTCCTTGGTCGACTAATCTCTCGTTTTGTAAATTTTCCGTGGCCAGCACAATTGCCCGATATGAGCGCTCTAGATTTATTTCTCTTGGATTAGCTGAAGTTTATGTAAACAAGCCACGGACTCTGTAGGCCTTGAAGAAAATATTCAGTTAACACCAGCAGCTTTAGTAGAAATGGAAAATGCTGTCAAACGGGCTTAAAAAGGTATAAACGCTGGAGGCGGACATTTGACCGATATTATTACCCGCAATTGATTAAAAGAAAATTCAAAAGTCTAAATAAAAAGATAAAATAAAATTAAGTTCTCATTTATTTTTAAAGTTATGAACATTTTAAATTAGGTCATATATTTTGTGTAATGATAAAAAATTAAGAGAACAAATGGATAAACGATCGTTACACTGAGAGATAAATTTGATAACAAATTGGAGATTTGTTGTTTCAATTTCAAGAAAGAAAAAAATTAATTAATTCTTGTTTCTGGACCCAAATACTCATATTTCATTTTCTTCTGTGATTTTGGAACCATCCGTATTCTGATTTGCATACTTTTCGGTCACAAACACATTTGATTCTCGGCTTTAGTTTTCCTTGCAGGGCTCTTGTGGTTTGAAGTTTTTTTTTTTCAAAACTTTACATTTCATTTCATTCTGAGGCATATCTCAGGTATCTTTGGCTCTGGAGCTGTATAGGTTCCTAACTAATATTTAACTAACTTAGATTACTATTACCAATATACTATTAAAGGATAGGGCAGCACCAGCCAAATGGTCGTGGAATTCTAGAGGAATATTCATAGAATAAAAAACCAATAATCCCTTAACAGTATAGTTAAGCGGTTCTAACAACTGATTAAAGACTCCGATAGTTCTTAAGGGTAGGGGCGCCAAGGCTTTACAAATAATATAATAATTTAATATAATAATACTCTCCCTAATTCACCCCCTTACGAGTGAATTTCAACCCCTGAAGTCAAGTGAACGACTTGTGTAGGGGAAGGGACGGCTATTATTATTATTTGCCGTGGCGCTCCGGGGCGACTTAAAGATGATTGATGGTGCCATTTGACTTACAGGTGAGGAAAACCCGGAAAACCTCACCCACCATTATCGAGACGGTAATGTATGGCGAATTTTTTTAATCTGCATGTCATATCAACAGAAATTGAATTTCTATTAATACGCCACACATCAAATCCTAAACCGAACCATGCAATTTAATTAAAAATCCACATGGTCTGGTCTGGGATTCGAAACCCAGCAGTCTCAGACTCATAAACTTGCCTAGAAATGAATATAAGCGCGGTAGACCGCTACACCACCGTCCCGATTAATGCTCGGAGTATTTTCATAACTGGTTTTGGAAAGGGCGGAGAGAAAAATAATAAATAAATAAACAGTAACACGTGTACCTTTAAAATAAGTAAACAAACTAAAAGATAAATAAACAATTTTTATTTTGGGAATAACAAAATAAGGTCTAGTACACTTGTAACTAAAGTTACAAATATATTAGTTGTCGTAAGATTTGACGCAAAATTCGCTGCACAAAACTTGTTTTTTAATTGGTTTCATAGGCATTAATTACTTCGTGTTCCGTGGAGGCTTTGCTACTGTTTCTCAGCGGCACTTTAGGAACAGCACTGTCTCAATCCCAACAGTGAATGGCCAAGTACAGAATCCTACCTATGCATTAGAATTAATATTAATTAACGTGTAGTGCTTTAATAATTCGTTAGTTTAATATAAAACCTTGTAATATACTAGCTGTGTGTTTTATTTTTGGAACGTTACTTTTAATTGAATTCTTATTTAAACATTCCTTCTTTTGAAGTTTTTTTGGATTCTTTATATTTTCACTAATAATAATGCCAATGCTAATTGATTTTTATTTTCTCTTTATAAAAGTTAAATTTAAAGTAACCCTATTTTACTTCTATTTCTATTTATAGCATAATAAGGGCAATGTATTATAATTATTACTATTGCCATCCGTGTGGCTCAGATAATGGTGTCGTGGCGATCAATGTGTTAAAATGCGATCCAGATTTCCAAAGTTTCTGTTTACAAACCCGTACATCAAATACCTACAGGTGTTTATGTGAAACTAAAAAGTTATTTATAACTTAACGATATATACAAATAAATGTGACTGATTTTTTATGAAACAATAAGAATCAAGTTTCTTTCATTTACGACCGTCTCGTTTACTAAAAATAATTTTGTACTTTATTTTTAAGTTGTTATATTATTTTTAGACTATGAAAATTAGAATATAATCATTATTATTTTCTTAATATAGAACAAACTGCTGCTTTTCCTTGTTTTTGGTTTAAAGGGAGCAGAAATTTCGGCAACATATAAATTATGAGAAATTAGGACTGGGAATGGTGAGGATTGAAGATTGAACCGCATACATCAATCAGAGTGTTAAAAAATAAAAACTAGTCTGAAGGCTTTTAGCCATACAAACTCATCATCATCATAGCTTATGTCTAATAGCTACGACTTCCTACAGTGGTATTTAAATTTTTTGTTTAAATTTAAAAAAAAATTAATTTGTTTGTAATCGAAATTATTATTTATATTAAATATTATAGGTTTAAGAAATATTCGTATCAGCGCATTCTTTATTCAATATTTTTTTTATCCACCTTGAAACATTCCGACAGGATGCTGCATGGCAAGGCTTGCTATGTGTAATTAGTAATTTTTCAATATTACCTCTTATTAATTATTTAAAACAATAATACCGATGCGACACATATCCCAGGTTTTTTTTAAGAAAGGTATTATTAACTTGGCTGATCATGACCTGGACTGGATAATTTTAATAGCTTCGGCATTAATATCTCAATTTTCTCCCCCAGGTTATGAATTTTCCCTGTGTCTCCATTTTTGAAATAGTTTTTATCCTATGTGCTATGCTAGGAGTACAGTCTGTTCGCTATACTTACGCGGGTTTCGGAATAACAAAATTATGTAAATTAGTCATTGACAACCAGTTCCAATAAGCAGCTTCCCAAGAAATTAGGTAAAATTGCCCTAATGGTCAGATTTAAATTAAAATAACATTAGGGTAGGTACTAAATTTGTTACAAATATTGCAGTTGAATTGATTCTTTGCAAGTCTTGACATTGTATGTATATTGTAAATTTAGTGGACATTTTAAAAATGTCTAGACGTGTGTTAGATGTAGATAGTCTAAGAAAATGGCGGTCCTTTAAAATGTCTGTACAACAACGCGTATGCGATGCTCTAGGAATTAGTGAAACCAAATTAAGAGGAGTATTACAAAATCACAATAGTGAACTGCCGAAAGAAGATCACCGCAAAACTCGCCCATCATTGAAAACGAAAGATATTCCAGATGGAAAGAAATTTGGAATTCGTGATACCATTTATTGAATGAGGGCCAACAAGGAACATGTGACCTTAAATACAATTCTCTCGGAATTAATAGATAGAAAATTTGACGACATTGGCAGAACAAGTCTACGGCAAGTGATACATAACTTGGGTTTCAAATTTCAAAAGGAGGATAACAGAAAGGCCCTTTGTGAAAGAAGTTCCTTAGGTGCACAAGAGAATTAACTTTATAAGAAAATATTCTAAATTTAAAGAAGAAGGGGAGAATTTTATATATTTAGACGAAACATGGATATTTTCTAGGGGTGCAACCTAGAGAATATGGCAAGATGATAACGTAAAGTCCATCAAACATACCGATGGAGAAGGGAAGCGACACATAATTTTACATGCAGGAGGGAAATCAGGTTTTATAGAAGGTGCTGATTTAATATTTTCATCTAAATCAAAATCCAGTGACTATCACGATAATATGAACACAGAAATGTTTGTAAAATGGTTGCATGAAAATCTTCTCCCAGGTTTAAGTGAGCCCAGCGTAATTATTTTAGACAATGCACCTTACCATTCTGAAGTATTAAAGAAAAGTCCAACGAATTCTTGGACTGTTGATAAAATTAAAGAATGGTTGACAAAGGAAAATATACCATTTCCTCAATATATATTAAAATCAGAATTATTACGCTTGGCAAATATACACGCAAAACCAAAAACCTTTGTTGTGGATCAGATTATTGAAAGTTACGGTCATCAAATTTTACGTCTGCCACCGTATCATTGCCAGTTTAATTCCATCGAATATATATGGGGAATAGCAAAACAATATTATGAAAACCATATTGGGCCTAATGGTTATAGTGACGACGCAGTTCGGGAAACTTGGCGAAAAGCACTTTCAATTGCAACTTCAGAAGTGTGGCGGAACTGTATATCCAAGTGCGAGAAACTAATAGAAGATTGGTGGACTCGTGAAAATAAAATAAACGAAATAAGTCCAATCATAATAACAATTATTGGTGACAGTGATGATGATGACGATTATGATATTTTGGATGATAATGACTGATTTTCATTTTTGTTGGCAAGTTCAATTTTTTTATTTTTCATATGAAATTCTCTACATGTAACAAATTTTTATGTTAGAAAATATTTTATTTGAACTAAATAACCCTCTTATTATACATAGACCATATTTTTTGTGTGAAGTGTAATATAAAATTATTATTAGGTTTATAATAGCCACATTAGACTCCATTAATGAAGAAGTTCAATTCTGCTCTCAATTATACAAAAGATTCTCCATTATTATTTAATTAAAAAGTTGTACATTATTTTTCATTTCATTTAACCAGTTGATATTTCCCCAAAGAACAGGTCAAACTTTCGGGTACTTACCTGGAAATACTAATAAAAAATTTAAACCGAAACCCGCGTAAGTATAGCGAACAGACTGTAAGTAGTATAAGTATAAAGATAATAAGTAGGATAAAAGAGATTACGGGTCCCACGTATGACAATATCTAGGCAATGTAGGAGGAAGTTTATAAACACCCTTCAAAAAACGATTTATTAAGTGTTCCTCTGTATTCTTTGACAAAATATTTAACCTAAAAGTATTGAAAATAGAGTAACTTTAGCATTTAACAAATTGTTCATTTAAAAACTCAATGATATGGTTACAGAAGGGCTTATTAAATCTATATTATTAATTTTACAGAACATCCACCATTTTCAATAGTCTACCTTCATACGATCTCCTGATATGAGTTCTATAACCAGGGTAAGGCTCGGCCACAGGACACAACAACATTTTTATTATTTAATTAATTTTGGCCTACAGAGATAAGAGTCACCAACAAGTAATTTCGTAAACATGGAAAACCATGGCTGCGATTTCCAGTAGGGTACTATGACCACCCCCCCTCCCTTTTTCTAAAATCCTGGATCCTTTTCCATAAGACATATATGTTCGACATTTGGTATTTATCTAAGATAAATCTATATGGGACTCGCCGAATCTTAAAATTATTTTCGTAAAAACTTTATTATTTAAACTATATATTCGGTTTCGATCGATTATAAATTTTAGTTCGGTTGGTGATGTTTTCGAGCTTCAAAAAAGTAAAATAGTTACTTTTTCTACGAATTCCATTATTATAACATGTACATAAATAAAAAAGAGCTAAAACTTGTATATTAGAAGCAACAAAAAATCTTAAGTGTTCAATATTTAATAACTGACACTGACGATTCTGAGTAACAAACAACAATACTTCAAATAGACAATTGACACGAGATAACTAGATATGAGTTGTTTTAAATTTTAAACAATTTTTATTATTTTATTTTAATATAAGAAACGTAAATGTATTTAGATTTTAATGAGTATCCTTCCATTTTATTAATAAAAAATGGGTAAAGGGCTCAAATATTTTTAAATAAATTGTTCAAACAGTTTGCAAATCCTAATTAAAAGGCGAAATGGAATGGTTCCTAAAAATAAGGGCTAGAAATATGAAGATGCTCTATGTAGTTTAGCTTAAGTAACGCCACGGCTTCATAGACATGAAAATTTAACATTTGAATACTTCTAATCGGCTTTTGGCCTTTTGTTGAATATCATATCGTTTCTCGAATCTTTTGCGCTATGAGTTTACCCGTGTGAGCTTCTGTCTCGAATCTTTCGAATTTTAATTACCTCTATGTTTAAAATATACTGTGTGAAATTATGAGAAATTCATGTAAATATATTCAATTCCCCTCTACAGAAACATGCTATTGCAGTTAAAACTACATAATTTTGTGTTTTCATTTAAAATATAAATAGCAAAATAAATTTCCTTATCCTGTACCTACTCTGTATAAATAGACCTAGTTTATTAAAATTGTGTAGTGTTTAAGAAAGCCACTTATAACCTAACCGCTAAGAGGTCAGAAATATAAAGAAGTGCAAAGATATACTGGCATGCCTACCAACAACCGTTATGTAAATTACCTTTAATAGTTTGGTTCCTTCTATCACGGAATAAATTATTTCCATATTAGATATATATTGATTTTGTATTGTTTGATTGCGATGCCAGTGCATTGTTTACAGTTATATAAACGAAAGTATGACAGTTCACATTAGATATTTGTGTTAAGTAAATTTAAACAAGAAAAGTGTAATCGACAGAATGCACTCAACTTTATCAAAATTTTGTAAGAAATTTTCCTCTGTTTATTAGCTGATGTTTAATCTAATAAAACCTCCAAAATCAGACAACCATTCAATCTCTTCGTATAACTTGTTATTGGTAAATAAATACCAATTTATTCGCACCATAATAAGTGGAATGCCCACGTTGAAACTATTAAATGTATGAAATGTCTTTTTTCAAAATTTAAATACCTTAGATATCCCATATAATGTAAGGGGTTTTCCTCGCTACAGAGAAAACTGTTCCTTACAAGTGACGCTTGTTACAGACGGCTCTCGGGCGCCAGATTATTTTTCACAAACTCTCGAAGCAATGTCGAAAGTACTCGGGCAGCTAGTGATGAAGATGAAAAATTCCAGAGGTCACAGATCACTTAGAGATAGGTAATAAAAAGCCACGAGCAACGTGCTTTAATCGTTGCTTGTGCTTGTAAAGAATTTCGCACTGGCTGAAAATTAAGGGATAAGTATAGCAAGGCAATTAGTAACGGCAAAATGACGTTGACACATATATTGAGTTCAAAATAATAACAAAGATGAAATAAATATCTCAACGCCCACCCCCGTATATGGTAATAATTTAAACCCTGAACAAAAATCAACATATAAAACGGACGGTATATGACTTCCAAATAGTCTCAATCAGACGTCGAACATATATTAAAAATTAAAGGCACAATTCGACGAAAAATTAACCACTTTCAAGGACTAAACAGAGAATTTACGAAATCAAGCGAAAGTGACAGGCCAGAGTTTTGTAGCAAATAACTTAACTGCCGTTTTAATTATCTCAAAAAACGCGGCTAACGCCTAAACTTAACTAGCGCAGACACGTGAAATACACGTCACATTTTACGTCATTTCACTCGGGATTATAGTATTTATAATAACCATTTTCTATTTCATATTGTTGTTATCTGGTCCACCAAGTTGAATATAAAAACTAGTAATATGAGCTGCCAAATGTGCACGTTGCAAAATCAGTGAAAAATATACAGAATCAGTCATTTAAAGATATCGACTTTTAAGCTGTCACATTGTAACGGAACATACTCTATAATTAGCAACGTATTCGAATACGCGATTCACAAGTGCGTCTAAAAGTTAGAGAGAGCAACCGAGCGAGCGGGAAACCGAATCTTGTCAGCGTTGTCATTTATACGGCCCGATCGCTTTGTAACGTTGGCCAGGCCGTATAGGCTAGCATTACCGCTTGCTCTAGTGCTGGCTCCTTGTAGTTCTCACACGAACTTGTGCCAAGGGGTATTGGAAGGTGTTCGTTGGCCGATACTGTATAACTTTTATTTAAAACATTTGTAACATTTTAAAGTTCCAGTTAAAAATGTTATTTTAATTGTGTGATATCCTGTATAAAATAGTATTTGATTAATTTAAATTCAATTATCGCCGCACGCAATATTCCTAAGAAAGGGAAATTTCTTGAGGTGGGAGTACAGTAAAGCAACCTATATTGCCATTAGGTCTTAAAATTTTATTTCCCGATATTATCTCGTAGTATCTACTAGTGTTTGGCTGTAAAAGTGGTGATTTAAAAAAAGTATAATGTCGTTATATACATATCTCAGCAGAAATTATATTTCAACCTGTTGTTAGTTATAAGTTTATTTTTTTTTTGAAAGTCAAGTTAAATTTTTTAAATATGTTTTTAAAATTCATTTTGGTTGCTGGAATTGCACAGTGTTTATAGTAAGTAGTTTTTATTGTATCTTGATTTTAAAAAGTAGATGTTTCAAATTTAATTTATATCTCATACAAGAGCCACGTGAAAAACAGACTTTATTTTTTGTTTAGGAAGCGAATGTAAGCAGTTTCTCACGTTCTAAATTTTCCTTCCTATCGATAATTCACTGCTATATACTCAACTTTAACTATCGATGATGGCGACATTCCTAACTTAGATGATTTTCAGATATCTATTATATATAGCGGCAATTAAAATTCACGAGGCTAAGAACTATTGCTTATGGTATGATAAGAGTTTTAACTTAAAGTTGTTGGTACCAGACAGCATGATAAAAATCATTATTTAGTTAATTCCAGTATTTATTATTTAAATTTGTAAAATAATTCATCATTTTGTATAATTAAATAAACAAATTCATTTATATATGTTGAATCTTATTTTTTTAAGGTTACAACAATTCTCTTTTACTTAAATTAAATTATATATAAGTTTTAATTAATTTACTTCTGATAAAGCTGGAGTTTATAATTCTCACTAGCTTTCTAAAACTTAAAAAAGAGAATTAGTGGCGCCCCTCTCTCCCAGAAAACTATTATCTCCAAAAGTATCTATTATAAAAGCCGAATTCACGACTGAGAAAAATATATGTACAATGTGTTCATTTCTTTTTTTTTAGATTAAAGGTAAGTAATGTTTGGTGTTAAATTTTTATGAGCTAGTCAAAATTTCTGAAATTGTTTTGAAATTAACCTTTTATTGCAAAGTAATGCAGATTTATTACAAATTAATGCCAATTCTGTTACACATTTGCCAACATTTCTTACGATAAGAGAGATTAAACCTCGTTGCGCTAAATTTTAAGTGATAGCTAATACGTCCCAAAAATAACATTAACTTTCCTTTAAAAACGTATTTCAAGTCATAAAGAATTACAATTGTGTCATAACTTTAGCAAAAATTAAATTCCATAATAAATAAATTTAAATCGGGATAAAATAACAATTATGATACATAGTCACCGTAGAAAGATTAATGTATGCAAGTTGTAGTTACGTAAACAGAACGAATAATAATAACCAGAAGGTTTAATATTGATTATTATGATTAAACACAATCTGAGGTTGATTATTATTCATGTTCAACATCTATCGTGTATTAATACTTCGATAAAATGTTAAAATTGATTGGAATGTTTACTTTCGTACATATGAAATCAAAACTAACGAAACTGTTCAGCCCAATAAAAATAAAACCGCTGTTTAAAAAGCTTTGATTTAAATAAAAATAAATATCTAACGGATATTTACTTTTTGTATTTCAGAATTTATTGTGATTTTTGAGATTAATGTATAATTTTTGTATTAGGCGCACTAATTCGCAAAAGCTTATTTCGTAGCTCGACGTGTATGTGGCAAAGTCTCTGAGTTTTTCTCATTTTCCTTTATTTTGATTTTTAAATTGGCCACATTGGAATTTATCTTCTTTATTTTGTTGGATAATATAATAAGGCTATATACCAAAATATAGACTCGGATTAAATTTTTCTTGGATATATCCAACTTTGTAATGAATTGATTAGTGGGAAGTCGTTTCTTCCAGCACACCTAAGGTATAAATTTTATTTTATGAAATTCAGTAATATACGATACGCGTTGGGATAGCAGTTACAGAAGTATTTTTCGATAATTTATTTGAAAAAAAAAATACATAATTGTATCTCTTAAAATTTGATTCCTTTTCTGCCATAGTAGACATGAAAAATAAAACAATAATTCTGGTAGAAAAATTAAAATATAACTTAAATTAAAATATAAATATAACATTCTTATCCAATAAAAAAAAATAATTGCAAGAGTGGTTCGAACAAACCACCAGCTTGGGCTAAACAAAAATCAAACCTATTATACAATTCTATTCTCATAGCATTGAATTCTCGGATGTGATTTGATCACTGAACTCTTCACGAAGAATAGTGGAATTGCCAATGCCCTATTCTGCTTTCGCCCTCTTATTCTTGTTCCATATAAATATCCTTTTTTTTAATTGCTCTTTATAATTTTGTCCTATACCCAGGAATAATTTAATCCGAACCTGTATAAGGTACGTTCTAAGGCTAAAAAAAACACTTCTGAGAAGCTTCAATAAAATATATTTCGAACTATAGTCTGAATAAAAGAGGAGTGCAGTAAAAGTGGGGATATAACATCACATTCCATAGGCGTACTTTGCAAAATAAGTTTCTATACTATAAATAAGATCACAGCATATAAAGTGGTATATACGCACATCGCAGATTAAATTTTGGTTATATGTTGTTAATGAGGCTAAACTATTTTTAATCTTTTGGCCATAAAAGTAACACTTCAATACCTAAATTCACTAAATTATCATTGTCTTTTCTGAGGTTTATTATTATGAGGTCTTCAAATTTTCCATTGCTCTATCATTTTACACCTATTTTAACATGTTTTTTTTTTAAGGTGAAGGGGGAGAAAAAGTCCTTTACATATCACAAGGAAAGTCAATGTTTAATTATTTAACAAAACATTGAGTGCGACCGGTTTCGAATTGTCATCACTTCATTTTCAGGCTCGCCATACTCTCCATCCACTAGGGAATACTACAAAACAAGTTTCATCAAATGTGGGGTGAAATAAATTGTAAAATGAACAAAGTTTACAAGTAATTAAAAGTTAAAAATATTTGAAAAACAAATATTAGTCAATTGAAATAGTAAAATTTAAAATATTCAAGACTATACAAAAATAAATCACATACATTAAACAGATTAAAAGATAAGGCTTATTTTAAACAACCTTGTTTTTTCAAAATAGCACACGAGCAAATTTATACAAATTATCAAATTGTACCAGTGGAAGACTCTTATAAAATTCCAACAAAGATGAGTTTTGATATTTGTTTTTAATTATATCAATCAATAATTTTCATTTGAAGTTCTTGGGCTAGGGTTTTAATGTCAGTATCAAAAAGATTTTGAAAAATCTTAATTTCATTCGCAATGACATCAAAGTCTGAGAAACGAGTAACAAAATTTATCTTCAGAGCACTAAAAGGTTCGATTGCAAAATCGACGGGAAACTCAGTCTCAGTAGTGTGGTTAAATATTTCACAAGTTTTAAATTGTGTAAAACATTTTTTAGGTAATTTTGATTAAAACAGTATTATTTTCTGCCGGAACGATCTGATATTAATATATAAATTAGAAGCTGGTTTTCTCCATGCAATCTCAAATTCAGTTCATTCATATATTTTGTCAAATCGACATAGAATGCTAACTTTCACAGCCATTCGCTATTTTGTAATTCGGTTAGAGGGCGAAGCTTTTCATTCAAAAAAATTTCGATCACTGCTCGAGATTTAAAAAAGCGCTAAAAGACTTTTCCGCAACTAAGCCAGCGTACGGCAGTTATATATGGCCATTTTCTCCCATCTCTTCAATAAACTTGCGAAATTGTCGGTGATTCTGCCCAGTGGATCTAATGAAATTAAAAACTGATATGATTGGTTTTAGAACTTCAAACATTATCCGCACAAGGACTGTTAATGAATGATACAATGTAGAACTACCTAATGGTTTTGAACCACCATCATTTTCTACAGCCTTTAATACGAGTGCAACCACTCCTTTATTTTTACCACATATATTTTTGCCTCCATCAGTTGTAACAGATTTCAAGTTCTTTGTATTATTGGCATTTTCAACTTCCTTAAAAATATCTTCCCCACTAGTCGTTTCTTGAATACTATAAATATCAAGAAGTTCTTCATACACTTCATAGCTCTTATCTACTCCTCGAAATAAAAAAAAAACAAACCTGAGCAGTATCTGACACATCCGTTGATTCATCCAAGGCCAGAGAAAACTACTTAACTTGTTCATTTTTGTTAGACACTTGAGATGATATATTTTCTGCGATGTCTTGCATAAATTTACCTTTTTGGGGCACATTTCTTCGGCTATTGCAATTACGCATTCTTTGATCATTTCTCCGTCAAGTACTGGTTTTTCACGTTTTGCGATTTCAAGAGCTACACGAAAGCTGGCACGAGTTACAGCTTCCCTCTTGTTCAATATTTACTTTCGTAAACAAAGAGTGCTGCGATTTCAATCCGCGCTTCAAAGCTTCAAATTTTTCTGTCCGTATACTTTCTGTATATTTTGTGTAATTTTGAAAATGTTTCGTTTCATAATGACGTTTATTATATTCTTTAAGAACGGCTATGGTTCTATTGCAAATCAAATATAGCGCTTTATTACTGAACTTAATCACGAAATATTGAAAGTTCTATTGATCTTTGATCACACACAAAAACAACAAGTCACATCAAAATACTGTTACGTAATGGCGTTGGTCGGTTCAAATATGTCTTTTAAACGCGGTTACGCACTACTTTATTTTACAACAGACAGTTTCGCCTTTTTCGCCTTCCCTAGACAGACTGACTCACGGTCGTACCGTTAGCCTTTTTATACTCCAATTACTGCCATCTCGGAGTGAGTGGAATACACCAGAACTTTTTTGAATCACTAAGGGCCGTTTGCACCACTTCCTCTTAGGTGAACCTTAACTTTGAGTATCACCTAAGTTGCACATTTCATTTTCTGACCACAATCCAAATAGTTTAAGTTGTACTTAAGTAATAGTGAAACTAAGCCGAAGGTATCATCGGTTTAAGTTCTACTTTGCGTGTTTTCAACGTCAATCTGACAAGTTTAATATGTTTATCAATAGAAAATAATATAATTAGAATTAGATAAAAGTGTGGCCGAAATAAAGTATAAATGGAATTTTTGGAACATATTTTCGATGATGATGATGACGATTTTGATGAGTTAAATTTAATTATTTTTGGGATATCTCGACATATTTATCACAGAACGCAATATTTTGAAAGTTTTGATAGCGGTATAGAATGTAACTCTTTTCTTTAACTGAATAGTTTGGTGCACGCTTGGTTTCAGTTTTTAATTTTGTTTTATTTTCCATCTTAACTGTTAAAGTACAAAATGCAAAATTACAACACAAACTTTAATCAAATAGATGACAATTCGACACTGACATTGATTAGTAATATATAAATTCTCTAAAATTTTACACTGCTGCCAAGTTGTTCTTCACCTTAGCATAGATTTTGTTAAGTGAAACCTATGCAAAACATACCAAACTTAAGGTTCACCTTAAGTCAAGGTACACCTTAGCTAAACCGTAATCGTAAGTTGAAGTGGTGCAAACGGCCCTAAGGATCACATCTAAGGATATTCACGAATATTTAATAAGTGTTACTGTGATTTCGAAAGCACTACTAGCGCCACCTGTTAGCGATAGAGGTCACTACCACTACCTATTTTCGCTTATGACCACCAGATTTCGTCAAGTGTCACGGTCGTAACAATACACAATTAGGCATTCCAAACTGAATGGCCACCAGTGGGTTTTGACAGGTTATGATATGGCAAAATTATGGCAACCCTGTAGGCCTGGTGATTTGACAAGGTCAATGAAATAGATAGTTACATAGATTGATCATCCATATTTTTCAAAATAAATATAAGCTTATGCCTTGAAGTAAAAATGTAAGGAATTATTATTTTTTAAAGGCTGAAAATTGGTTTTAAAACACATTTTTGCTAAACCGATTCAAATTAATAAATATTTGCCAGACAATATGGCTGCTCGCAAACAACCAGATTTAAGCAATCTATATAACTATGTATGTATCATTGACCCTGTTAATGACAACATAACAACAGGGTTGCCATATCTAAACTTTCAGTCCCCACTGGTAGCCATTTGGACAGGTCGTTGGAATGCCTAATAGTAATTCAACTAGCGAATTTAGCAAGCTCAGGTCAGGTACTGGGCGACTGGTTTAAAAAATATAGATAATAGCAGAAAAATTTGGCCCTTGGAACTTACTAGAGTAATCAGTATGGCCTTAAGGCTGGAAAGTTTGGAAGACCCCTGGCTTAGATAATCTACTTTAGTGGCTATTTCATACACAAAAAGGGAAACAAAGTATTTTCGAAGATTATTAAATACATTAAGTACGATAGTTTTTCTTCTAAAGATAATGCTTGATGTCCACTAGGTCCTTTACGTGTACTTGTGCTTGTATTATTTTCTAATGCGCTCGCCATTCTTATATAACTGTACAATTATAAAATATACTAATACAAAATTCAGGAATTAAAATACATACGATATGCTATGAATAAATAAAGCCTTATCTGTAAAAACAAGGTTTATTACTGGAAATCCATTACATAAAAACCATGGAAATATTGATTAAATCTAAACTAAAACTTTTATTAAGCCGTTCAGATGTATTAAAATTTTAATTTGAACTACAAATCAGCATTGAAGGATGACGTATAAAATGTCTACTCCCTGAACCTGTACTAAGTTCTGAAAATAAATTACTGCACTCCTTTCTTCTCTAGGCTATAGCAGTAGTAGTCCATGCAATCAAATCTAAAACTAACGCCTAGATATTTTGCTGACCATCAACATCTTCGTTTCTCAAATAGTGTCTTTAACGAATTTTAAATCTGATTTTCATTACTAGATGGAAATAAAAAAAAAACATAGTAAAGGTCCTTTTTCTTCAAAAGGATCAAAATATTGAGATTATCCTGCGTAGAACAATCTCATTGCTCTCATAGAGAAGTGAGAGTTTTGGTCGTGTACAAAAGTTTTCTCTTATTGTGATGAATTCCTTTCGCACCTAATGCAAGTACTTAGTAGGCGGCTTTCTCGATCGTCTGAGTAAAAACCTTTCGAGCACTGCGGTATATTTTTTTTACTATAAATATAAAACAATTAATTCAAAGATAATTAATACAAAAAATTTACTAATAATTTTAAAATGAATGAGAATGGCTAAACATTTTAATTTATTCTCATTATAAATGCCCTTAATGTTAAAAAAAAAAAATTACTCTGTAAGGCTTCCAAACAGTCTCTCAAGAAAAATCTATTATAAGGTAGGTCATAAATAAAACCACACATTCTGGGGTCAAAAATAACTCGATTGAATATAACTTACCATAATGCAAATTTTCACAAAAAAAAGTTACAGCCCTCGGAAAGTACAAAATGAAAATCGTTTTTCCAATATTTCATGAACTGTTTAACATTTTGTAATAAAATTAATACATAGCTTTCTTATCGTAAGAACATCTTTTTCACATAAAACCGCGAAATCTGTACAGCCCATAAAAATTTTAGGGAGTGTTTTAAACCCCTAAAATCCTCCAAACTTTTCTATTCGTTACAATTAAATTAGTATTGTGAGGAGATTTTAGAATTAGTCGAAGAAAACCCTGAAAGCAGTATAAAGGTAATAGATGCTCAATTAGATGTTGGTCACATGATGGTTTGGAGAAGATTGAAGGAACAGCAGCTTCATCCCTATCACTTAACAACCGTTCAAGAATTACTAGATAAAGATTATCCTAAAAGAATGGGATTTTGCGACTGGTTTTTAACGGAAAACATTTGAAATATCAATTTCATTAATCATATTTTGTTTAACACAAATGTGCGGAAAAAATCCTCACGCAAAAAAGTGACTAATCACCAAAGGACTTTTAAAATCAATGTTTGGGCAGGAATTGTGAATATTAACACTGGGCAACAAATTTCAACTTTTTTATGTTTCCTGAACAAAACCTATTTTTTTGGATTCCAGTACACCCTAATAACTAAAAAATACTTATTGAAGATTTTAGTTAGTTCGCAAAAAATCTAAATTTTTTTGTTAGAAAATTTTAATTTATATTCATATGCAATGAATATACAAAATGCAGATAAAAATATATTGCTGGTTTAACAAAAGCAATTAAATAGGACATTTTTATCATTAAATCTATAGTTTAGACTCTCATTTAGCGCTTCTTAGCCTGTCTTTTGAAAGCAGCCTCTGGGTCATCTATCGTTGTATTCCAGCAGTAGTTGGCTAACATCTCACAGTTTCATTTTCCCTAATACCTTCTTTCCATGTTTAATATATCCTGGTAGAACCTCTCACCATGCTCGCCACTTACAGCACCACAATTTTTAATGACATATTACACCCTAGGCTTTGGTAACACAAAAGAAGTTGGAAAACCAGCTCTTTATAGTTTTCTGCTTTCACGTTTTCCAAAAAAATTGTTACGACCATTTTAAAGGCATTCCAAGCATCTTTTTCTTTGCCTTCGAGTCTGGAACCGAATTGCGTATCTCCGAAAAGTTTACTAATCTGTGGACCCACAAAAAATCCCCTTTTTAATTTTAGCGTCACAGATTCTAGGGCACTTTTCTTTTAAATAACTAGAAACACGCCCTTCTTTATCCATGGCCTTTACAAAGTTTTTCATAAGCCCCAATTTTATATGAAGTGGCGGTAGTAAAATCTTTTCTGGGGGAACTAATGGCACGCTCGCTACATTTTTCTTTCCTGTTTCAATAGACACTTTTAGGGGCCAAATTTTCTTTCTGTAGTGATCCGATCGTGCTCGACTGTCCCACTCGCAAATGAAGCAGCAGTATTTGATATAACCTAACTGCATTCCAAGCAAAATCGCCACAACTTTTAAATCATCACAAATTTGCCACTTATATTTTTCATAATGTATGGTCTCCAGTACCAACTTTAAATTGCTATAACTTTCTTTCATGTCAACTACATAGCCAACTGGGACTGACGAAAAATTTTCCGTTGTGGAGCAACACAGCTTTGAGACTTACGTTTGACGAATCGATGAAAAGTCTCCAGTCTTTTGGATCATAGTCAAGATTTAAAGCTGCCATTAATCCGTCAATCTCCCTACAAGCTACCAAATAGTTCTCCATGTTAAAAAATGTTAACTTTTTCTGACGTCTTCGGTATATAGAAACTTTTACTTCATCTTGAAGTAAATTCCATGATTGCAATCGAGAGGCCAATAGTTCTGATTTCTTCTACAAATATTGGAAAAAGCGATTTTCATTTTGTACTTTCCAAGGGCTGTAACTTTTTTGTGTGCACATTTGCATTAAAGTTATGTTCAATCAAGTAATTTTGAGCCCAGAATATGTGGTTCTATTTATGACCTTTTTGTTACACCCTGTAGTCTTCGTATTATAATTTTTTTTTCTCCTGGGCTCGTCTGACTATGTGTCTCCAAATAACACTGAAGCCTATTGGCTTATTGTGTTTTACCCCATGTTAGTTCATAGCACCCACTCTATCACCTTTGTACCTTGTACAAGTTTGTACAGATCCTTGGGTGAGTGGGTTCTATACGTTGTTCGATCAACCTGGGGTTGTCCAAAAAGAGCCTGTCTTTTGCAATCTAGAGCTTCGCATTCGCACAGTATGTGTTTGGCCGTTTCTGGTTTCTTGTGACATAGTCGGCACATGAGTTCCCCATTGTACATGCCAATTTTTTTCAAGTGTCCCTTTACTGGGGCGTGCCCAGTCATGAACCCTGTTATCACTTTCAACTGGTTCCTATTCATTAAGAGTAGTTCTCCAGTTCTTTTGGGACATGGTCTGCCTATGAAAGCTTTTCCATGTGTCTGTTTTGGGGTGCTTCCCCAATAGTTGATATGTTGTTCCCGAATCTAGTCATTTATAAAACCCCGGATTGTGCTTTTTGGTATTCCTGGGTTTGTGTCTGGTTCCGGTGTTTCTTCTGACCCTCTTTTTGCAAGTTCTTCAGCCTTTTCGTTGCCTTCGATCCCTTTGTGACCTGGCACCCAAAATAGTTTTACTCTATTTCGGTCTGCCAGTGTTCTTAGTTCTTCGACGCATTCCCATACCGGCCTCGACGTAACTTTCTGACTCGATATAGCCTAAAGTGCCGCTTGGCTGTCTAACAATATTTGAATATGCTATTTTTCGACAGCTCTTTCGTTGTTCGTTTTTGCACATTGCAAAATTGCATATACCTCGGCCTGAAATACCGAGGAATGTATTCCTATAGCATAGCTATGGTTAGTATCAGGGTTTTTGGAGAATACTCCTGCCCCAGTGCCTTCCGCAGTCTTAGACCCGTCTGTATACCAGGTTTGTTCCTGTCGTTGGGCATTGGGCTCCCTTATGGTGATCTCTGCTCTTTCCTGTATTAAAACCTCAAAGGGAGTATTAAAAGAGTACCTCTTGGTTAAGTGATCTGATCTCATGTCTAGCACGTGTCCTGTCACTAACCTTGAGATACTCATGTGACCTGGCCTAATGTCAAGATTTCCCAGTGTATTCCCTAATCTGTAAGCACCTAATCTTGCCTCCCCTTGTATCACATAGTGAAGAGGTAGGAGTCCTATTAGTGCCTCCATTGCAGCAGTGGGGGTTGTTTTCATTGCCCCCGTTATTCCGAGGCAGGCAAGTCTTTGTACCTTGCTTAGCCTCGTTATTGCTTTCCTTTGCTGTGTCTTTGGCCACCACACCAAAGCTGCGTATGTTATTATGGGTCTCACTACCATGTTATAAAGCCAGTATACCATGTCTGGTTTTAACCCCCATTTTTTTAGAAGGATCGCCTTGCCATCATTAATGAGGTTTCCGCTCTCCTTGTGGTTCTTTCTAGATGCTGGTTCCAGGTAAGTCTCGAGTCAATCATAACCCCGAGATATTTTACCTCCCCCGTATTATAAGTTAGGTACATATCTATATATATATAGTCTTCAACAATACCCGTATCCTACGGGACTAAATTTATATTATCAGTTGGCTCAAAGTAATATTAATACCTTTAACAGTAACTCTAAAACAATTCCACTGGCCTATTTAACGGATTTATGATGTTATAAATATCACTAAGAACAGCCATTTTAATTAAATTTCTTGTTTTACGAGGTACGGGTATTGTTGAAGACTCGTTATTTATAATTACTTATTTTTTCCATTCAGGAAATTATTGGACTCTGCTTAACTAGAGTTACACCCGAGAATACCGATCAAGGAGAAGCGACAGCTTGATGTTTTCAGTGTACCGTTTTGTAACGCGCATGTGCGAAAATAAGTTGTGTATCACTCAAAATTATGTTATCTGTCAAAGTCAGTCCAAGTTGTGTTTAGTACGTGAGCAATGTTAAGTGATATTTTTTGGTGTTTGTTTTGTGTAGTAATAAGATGAAGATTTTTACACACTTAGGTATTCTAATACAGATATAAAATGTGCCAAAAAAGTTACTAGAAAACTAAAAATTTTATCACATGCATAAATATTAAGTATAATGATTTAATCATTTTTGACATTTTATTTTTCATATTGTATTTTGTGAAATAATAGTTTTTCTCCTTTTCAATAAATTTAATAAACAATGAACTGCAGATTTTGTTTATTTTATTTTGAAATTATATTTAAAAAAATATAATAAATTCGTGTGTTTCAATTGGGATTGGTCAAAGTGGGAGAAATCCCTTTATTATGGCTAAATTGTAAGTTACAATTATGTCAATATAAAGATGTTTTGCCCATTCATATTTACATTAATTGAATGAATCATAAGTTGATTTTGGAAATATTGGTGCATACTTAAATAAGTACTATTTCTAAAAATTCGTCTATGCACACATAGTCCAATGGACGTCCACTTTAGATCTATTTGAGGGTCAGGACGTCCATATCCGGGCATCCAGTGTACGTCCGTTTATGCTAATTAAATTGACAGCTGAATATCGATACCCAGAGAACGTCTGTTTTTGAACTTAATTTTAAGTTAAGTAGTATTTTGACGTCCAGTGGACGTCCATCTTAGGTCATTATTTATTAAGCCTACCAGATAATACCCATTTATATATACTTCTTTCTTTTAATATAACTGGTCATTAAAAATTGACAAATTGAATCTATTGCATTTCATTCTATCAGCGGAAGTTTGAAATCTTATTCAATTATAACTGTATCTAGTAAAAAGTTTTCAAGTGGTTCCTTGGTCGAGCTCGTTTAGCGATTGAAAGCGTAAAACGATAATGGATGTGTCATGAGTTCGATTCCTGCTCAGGTCAAGCGATTTTTAATAAAAAATAAATAAATGGTGTATAGCGGTTTGCGAAAATAATAAACAAATTATTAATAATATAAAATAGTGTGTGGTGAGTTGTGGTTCTGTAAAAAAAGTGGGGATGTGGTCACAATGGAAATATAATCCTGGACGTTTTTTGAATGTCCAGTATTCGACGTACAAATATATTCTAGAATTGGACGTCCTCTGAATGGTCAAAAGTGTGCCATTTGTATACTTTACTGGACGTCCATTGGATGTCGGAAGTCCAGAAAACTATATCGAATGGAGTCCAATGGACATATTTGTATTGTCTGGGTGATAGCCAGGCCAGGTATTTAACTTTAAATACATAAACTTTAAATGACATCTGGTTTAACTTGGCGAAAAAACACTTGTTTCTACAGAAATGAGTGATAAACTTGAAAGTCCTTTTAATATAATATAAATCTAGAAATTCTAATAATATGTGAGTACTTTTTAAACCTAAAAGCTTTGAACATATATGCTCATTGCAAATATTTAGTTAAACCTCTCAAACTTAATGTCTTTTTAATTGTTACCTAAATTTTTTTTTGGCACTCTTAATTTTATTTACCTTACTTTAACTTAAGGAAAAGGTAATCTAAATATGGGGCTTTTATTACATTTTTAACAATAAATAAACCAAATATTGAACAAATTTTATAGATAAATTATAAAATAATAAACGTCTTTTACTTTTATAACAAATAATTAATTATTACATAATGAATTATATTTTGGTGCCGAAATTTCACCATTGCTATTAACCCTAACTACTTCAATGTAATTAAATCACATTGCAACATTTGCGCATGGACTATAACAATAATTTCAGATAATTTGCCAAACTATTTCGCTCAGTGTAGAAAATAAGCATGTTTTCTCAGCGTGCTAAGTTGTGTATCATTCAAAGTCATGCTGTGAAAAAGGTACATCCGATATCAAAGGCACCGACAGCTACTGTCGCTTCTCCTTGATCGGTATTCTCGGGTTACACCTTAGTTCAATGTATGTTTGTTTCAATATTAAATAACTAAACTAAATAGGTAATAATTATTCTTACTGCAATTTAACAATGAACTTTCAATTGGTTGTCAAAACTATTACGTTACTAAATACGTATTTTTTATAGCGAAAACGAAGGTCAACGTATTTGCTAAATAATATTTAAAAAAACACAATAATATTGATCCTTGGTATAGTAAATTGCAAACTGTAAATTTAATTGTACTTGTAAAGTGAGAATGAACTTGAGTGATTTATGGAACATGTTTCACAATAACTATTCTTGCAATATTCGTTGCAACACGGAAAAGTTGCGGTAGCACTAAATTGGTCAATTCAAGAAATTAAATAAGTAAATTCCATTGAATGAACTGCTATTTCCGCAGTAACCTGAATCATTTTTTAGAATACAAAAAAAAATAGCAAGTGTACTCAATTATTTCCAAAATAAAGTGTTTTCTTTTATAAATGAAATTACCGTTAATTAATTGTAATTAAATTATTTTAGTAAATTCCAGCAATATGTGTTTCTTACGCCATTTGACAGAAAATGATGTGAAAACTGTTATGTATATTTCGTACTATTTGAAAATATTGTTTACCTTCATCGCTATATCGATGTCTATTTTGATTAATAATTAATTGTCAGTTAGTTTTCAATAAACATTATATTCTTACAAATCGAAATTTTTTACACGTTCTTCGAACTACAAGAATATAACAAAAACTGTAAAAAATGGCCGCAAATAATGGTTGCCAGTATTTGAATTAATTAATCTTTTTTTTAAATGAGAGTGAGCGACAGATGAGGCATGCGCGCTGCTTCGTGTTGTAGAGAAGTATGTAGCATAACACATGTTACTGCTATACAGTATTGCCATTGATAGGGAAATTTCCCTAAATCTGGGAATAATCTGCAATCAGTATGGAAAATTTTCTATAAATCAGGGAATTTTTAAACTTCTTTAATTTTCAGATATTTGCAAAAAATATACTTAGCCACTAAGTCTGTATCAATTATGAAATTAAAACTGGTTTATTAAAGTTTTAGTATATTGAATATATAAATACTAGCTAGTCTCTTGTATCATTGCTCGTAAAATACCAGCAAGACGAGTTCTGGGGATTTACTTACAGAGTTTCTCTTTGTTTTTATTTTTGGAGTAAGATTTAAAGTAAATTCGACCTCTCAGATTCTGAGCTGCGTATAATACATCGGACTGAGGATAGATAGCTTTTTTACCAGATGTAAATCGTTTTCTAATAATTCCTTAAGGGAAATATATTATTTTACAAATATAACATAATTAAAGAAGTTTAAAAATTCCCTTTTACCCTACTGTTTGCAGATTATCCCCCCATATTTAAGGAAATTTCTTTATCAATGACAACACTGTATAGCAGTAACATGTGTTAACCGTGTCTATAACATGAAGCAGCGCATTCCTTCCTCCTCTTTTGCTCACACTCACAAATAATTAACCCTTCGGGACTGGCGTAAAATTATTGTGATCCGACGATGGCGGTGGACTGTGAGTTTACATAATAAATTTGAGCCAATTATAAAATAGTTTGCAATTATTTTTGTTTATTTATTAATTTTGCAACAAAAACGTAAAGGAACATGTTATGTTATGTTGAGAATGGGGTGTTAATACATTGCGACCTAAAAGATATATTGTGCCCCCTTCTGTCGCCACTGCACTAAGGAAGTGTAGGATTTGAAGTGGCTTCAAGTTAGGTAAATCTCCCTCTTCTATTTGATATCCTAGTAGATATAGTGCCCTTGGATTCTAGAGTGCTACATATTCAGTTAGGATGTGAATTGAGGTTTCGTCCTCCTCCTCACAGAATCTGCACTCACTATCCTCTACTACTTTCACTTTACTTAGGTGTCCTTTTAGTCGGCAATGCCCGGTAAGGATCCCTGTTACAACACGTAGCCTGTTCTTGCTCAGGCAGATGCAGGCTTCCGATCTTTTCTGGTTATATTCACCCAGAGGTATCTTAGCCTGTCTCAGCCCCAAGAGATTGTTCCAATTATCGGTTCTTCTACTGCTCAATAAAGGAACATAGAACATTCCTAAAATTAGCTACTAAAAACATAAAATCAACGTAATATAAACAAAAATTATAAAACTATTCACTGTGACATTCCAAACATGTAGGTGTCAAATGTTCCAGACACATAAACTTCCCACATGTTATGCAAGAAAAACGAGTTGGCTGATTTTTTTTCCTGTCGCAGTAACTGCAGCGGCCTCTTGCATTAGGTGGTTGTGGTGCAATAGGATTATCAATATGAAAAATTTCTTTAATTCTTGATCTTATTGTTTGCGGTAGAGAAGTTAAGGTGGCGCAAAAACGAATATGATTTTCAGCCAACTCAGAAGATAGCGAGTGAATAAACTTTCGACGTGTCATATTTGTACCCACATTTTGTAGATTGTACAAGACCATGGAATTGACTCCAGCAATATTTAACATGGAATAAAAAATAACCATCGGCCACCTTCGTGTGTTTCTAGCGCAATCATAGGCAGCGCACATTTTGTCCAACGTGTCCACTCCTCCTTTCGTATCGTTGTAGTCCATGATCATTTTCGGTTTGCCCGTTTGTCGGTCAATCTTATCGTCGTGATGTAGGGTGGATACCAGTAGCACATGTTTCTTTTCCTTGGGAATATATGATACTAAAGTTATGTAATCATTATAGATAAACATACTCGAACCTATTGGTCTTGCTGATGGGTTGGCAAATTCTGGGGGTAACTCACGTTTACTTTTCCTTATGGTCCCCAAAAATGTTAGTTTGTAATTGCCTTATAAAGTGAGTATAAGCGGGATACTAGTGAACCAGTTATCACAAGTTACGTTTCGTTTTGAATGCATAATTGGCTCTACTAGTCTTTGTACTAAAGCATATGCAGAATTATCAGAAGCATAAGGGCCATCTGGTTGTGTTCCAACATAGACTTCCAAGTTTACGGTATAATATGTTTTAGAGTCAACAAGAGCGTACACTTTTAGACCATACCTATTTGGATTGCTTGGAATGTATTGTCGAAAATTATAGTTCCCACGGAAAGCCTCCAATTTTTCGTCAATTGTGACATTCTGAAACGGCGTGTATGCAGATTTACATTTTCAACAAAAGAGTCAAAAATATTTCTAATCGGTGCCAGTTTATCTATCTGCCTTCTTTCTTTACGAGTATCGAGATCATCAAATAGCAAATGCTGAAGTAAGAACAAAAAACGAAATTTGGACATTGCAAGTCGGAATATCTCTACACCAGTTCCATCGTTGTTCCACAATTCACTTACATTTAGGCGGCCTGACTTTAGCACCCCAGCCAGGTATAGTGAACTTATAAGTGCTTGAATTTCAACAACATCTGTAGACTTTGTATTTTGCTCGCGGGAGTAATTATCTGAAATTTTCTGAATATGTTGATTTGTATACTTCACGATTGCCTTTAGCATTTGCAAATCAAAAAAGTGTTTCCAAATTTCCTGCTTGGATGGGGAACATGTTTCGACCAGTTAGATTTTTTATCTTTTCCAGTCAAAACCGTCATTGGCACTTGCTTCTCAACGTCAGAAATGTCTTGCTCCGAATCTGTATGTAGTATTTGGGTTTCCAATATATCTTCATTATCATCTTCATCATCGTTATCCAGAAACTCCGCTTCCTCGTTCTCGGCCAAACATTCTAACATAAGTTTATTCAACCTTTCCTGTTCTTTTTCAAAGGAACTCATCTAAAAATTTACACAAAAAATGTAGTCAGTACAAAAAGTTTCTATATACCTAACTATGTAAATTAAATTATGGTAAAATGTATCAAGACTTTTAGACCAAATGTATCTGCAAATAAATGTAACAAGATTTAAACAATTATTTCAAATCAAATAAGACCATAAACCACAAAATGTTTACCCCACATTAATTCCCAAAATTCACAAATACCTATCTTATACCAAAAATTGCCTCAAAATGCTATATACAGGGTGATTCACGATCGATGGCAAGTTATACGTTCATGGAGAACAAGATCGTTACAGAAATTTGGTCATTTATATAAGCCATGATTCTCTATCGATCTAAAATATTTTCGGTATTGCGACGTTGCTGCTTCTACACTAAAGTAGCACCAACTTGGAAATTTTAAATGTATATTAATTAATTTTTGGATTCTCCCTAAAATTCTTAATATTTCTTATGTCACACTTCCTATACCTAACTTCAACTGTTTTTAAGATATTGACACTTGAAGAGTGGCCATTTTCCATCTTTGACAGGCCATAAAAGCTAAACGGCTTGAATCAGAGCAAAACGGCTAGCACATTCCTATCTTAGTTTTTCATAAGCTATCAAATGATATGTCAATATTTGACAGAATTTTAGGGAGAAACCAAAAATTAATTAATATTCAGGGTGTTCCATTTAAAATTTCCAAGTTGCTGCTACTTAAGTGTAGAACCGGCAACGTCGCAATGTCTTATATAAATGACTAAATTTTTATAACGATCCTATGTCTAGTTCTCTATAAACGTCTTACCTGCCATCAACCGTGAATCACCTTGTATATAAAAATGGCTATATTACCCAATAAAACAAAAAGTACTTTACTCACCTTCAAAAACCTTTAAAACACAAATATTAAGGTGAGTACAGCACCGCTTTCTGGTGTAACGCGACTGTAACTATCGTATCGTACACTCTGAGTCATCATTCGTTTCTTGCAATGATTATATTAAGAATAGTGCTGTTGAGGAATGCATTTATTTTCATTATATGATATTTCAAAATTTAATACCCTTTAATTTTTTTTGTTGGAAACTGGAAGGAACTAAAATATATGCATATTTTAGATATTATTGCCTCATTGATTTTGCCAAAATTTTAATTTTTTTAAAAAAATAAATTTTTGAGATATGCTTGTTCGAAAATTATAAGGGGTGCTGTAATCACCTTCATAGTGTGGTCAAAAATTGGATTGGCAACTGGCGGCGGACTCTCCGCAATATTTTAAAACATAAGAACAAAAATACACTCACGCTTCGAACTCTGATATACTACTACTAATTTGATACTTAAAGAATACGGACATGCACCAATTTAACCTATTGTTTTGGCGAGTAAGTCATTCGTTTACTATGTGAGGTTATAAAACATGCATTAATTCCTCCAATTTAGAGGCGCGCTAGGGGGGTTCATGTTAAAAAATGGTATATAAATAAGTAAAAAATTATTAAAAAAAATTAAATATTTTGATATAAGGACATTTTGAGTCGATGCTAAACAGTAAGTTGTTTATAAAAATAATTTTACCACCTTAACTTATTAATCTTTTTAAAAATGCGAAATTCAGTGGCTTACTTAATGAAATTACAAATAAAAGCGCATCTTTTAGGAGTAACGTTCCTATTAATATTTAAGTTACCGTATACCGTTTAAAATATTTGCAACAATACAGAGGATACCACATAATATTACAGAGGGCACATAGTACAGTGGCGTAGAATATTAATTAAAATGCAATAAGTATTTCAGTGCTGATTAAACCTAATAGATGGTGATATTAATTTAAATTAATTATAATGTAGTACAGTTTTTACTTGAGAAGTCAGCACTGGTTAAAAATAGTACACATAGAAAATGTTTGATTTTTGTTTCAGAAATTTGTAGAAGAATTACAAACTATTAGTAAAGTAACATGGTCAATAGAAAAGACAATTCAAAAGGAAAACGCAAGAAACAATCTGTTTAAGCGAATTTATTATTGTCACTTTAATACAAGACGAAGAAAAAATACCAAAGATATAAAAAAAAAGCTCCAGAAACATCAATTGTCGAGCAAAATTAATTTTAACTTTAAAGAAAATCATTCCTATGTTCAAGTCTAAAGCCAACAATTCATTGAATAAAGTCGACACAGAATATCCTTGTGTATTAGAATTTCGGAACAATCACAATCATAGATCCGATGTGGGAGAAGCTCTAAGTACCAGACCTTTGGGAGAAGATACAAAAAAGGCTATACTTGAGTTATTTCAAAGAGAGCATTCTGTAGCATCTGCTTATCACACGTATTGCACCACGAAAATGGAAGAATTGGGTGATGAGTATAGCGATAAAATAAGCGATCATCATTATTTCCCGACAAAAACCGATGTGCGAACACTCTGGACTAGTAACTTCAGACAGCAATATGGCGAACGCAGTGGTCCAGAAATATTAAAGAAGTTGGAAGATGTGTTAATGTCGGAAAATGAATGAAATGGGACATTGTTCAAAGTATGTACTCTCAGCGAAAACCATTCCATTGCAATAAGTATCCCCATAATGCAATGAGCTTTAAAATTACCTCAAGCGTCTGAAATCATATTTGTAGACGCAACAGGAAATTGTGATGTTCAGGATTATAAAGTTTATTTTTTTGTCACACAGTCTCCTGTTGGAGGTTTACCGATTGGGTGTATTATAAGTAGTAGTAAAAAAAAAAGAAATATTTCAAGAAGCGGTACAAGCTCTGCCATATACAGTGCGTCCATAAAGTAACGCATAAATTCATTATTGGCTAAATGAACAATAAAGTTAGGAATTCCCAAAACAGGTCGATTTTTGATTTCAATTTACTATTGTTTCAAATCATAATCTAATATACAGGGTGAACCACTTTCGTGTAATGACGTCATCACCATTTTTTTCAAATGGAACCCCCCTTTTTTTTCAATTTCCAAATGGCCTTTGCTGAGCTGATTCCAAAAATGTATAATATGTTGCTTCAAATTGGTACAGGGTGGGCAAAAATGCAAAAAAAATATGAAAATTGTTTATGGAAAGTAATACGTTACTGAATGTAATAAACAAATTAAATGGAATTATGCAATTAATGTGATACACTTCCAAAAACAAACAAACGAATGAAAATTTACAATAAATGTTCAAATTGTTCTCCATTGACCGTTAGACAATGACTGAACCGGGCATTACTTTCGTCTCTAACATTCTGTAGCATAGCGGGTGTTATGCTCTGTATTTCTTGTCTGATTCGGTCTTGTAGTTGAGGGATATTTCCAGGTCTGTTGAAGTAGACTTTAGATTTTAAATAACCCCATAAAAAGAAGTCTAATGGGTTCAGATCAGGTGATCTAGCAGGCCATTCCACTGGTCCCCTTCTTCCTATCCACCTTTGTGGAAAAGTTGTGTTTAAAAAATTGCGCACAGCTACTGCGTAATGTGGCGGTGCGCCATCCTGTTGAAACCAGATTCTGCGGTCTACATTAGTGGGTATTTGAATATCAGGAAAAAGCTGGATCAGATCAGGAATTAATGTATTTTGTAGGAAATCCAGATATAATGCTCCTGTTAAGTTTTCATCGAAAAAATATAGACCAATAATTGTATTTCTCACAATACCAGCCCATACGTTAGTTTTTTGTGGTCTTTGCGTATGGTACTCTTGCATCCAGTGTGGATTTTCATCAGACCAATAACGGGTGTTTTGCCGGTTAACATGACCGTTCAAATAAAACGTTGCCTCGTCCGAAAATAAAACGTTATCAATGAAATTGTTATTTTGGTTCATCATATACTCGCAGAATTCAGTTCTTCGGTCAAAGTCGTCTTCAGCCAATTCATGGATGAGACGTACTTTATAAGGATGGTATTTTACCTTTTTGAAAATGTTTGATACTGAAGACTTTCCAATACCAAAATCCCTAGATAATCCTCGCACTGTACAGTGTGGATTTTCTACAGCCGACAAAATTATGTCTTGTTGAATATTTTCATCAATTTTTGGTCTACCTTGCCTTGCTGCATTCCTCACATGTCCTAATTCTCTGTATTTTCGCTCTATTCTACTTACCGTAGATTGTGAAATAGGTTCACGATCTGGGTGCATTTCATGGAATAATCGGCATACCTCTTGTTGAGTCCGCATTTTATCGCCAATACCAATCATCATTAATATTTCAATCCTGTCACTTTCGGTTAAAGGCATTTTGTAAAAAAAGTTCACGAACGTACCTTCTCTACAGCGTTAACAATACGAAACTGTGCTTCAATGTTTTTGACAGTGTTGTCAAATAAAAAAAACTGGTATGTCAAATAAAAAAAAACTGGTAAAAGATAATGCCAAACAAAAAGATTTTTATAGTCCAGGGGCTTGGATCACTAATAAAAGCTGTAAGATACAATTATTAAGAATAATGCTGTATGTTCTTGATAGTTTATCAAAGTAGTTGTAATAACAATACGTAATTTCATTTAATGTGTTTATTACGTTTATTCGTTATTTTCATTACTTTGTAAGTAAATTTTTGCATTTTTGCCCACCCTGTACCAATTTGAAGCAACATATTATACATTTTTGGAATCATCTCAGCAAAGGCAATTTGGAAATTGAAAAAAAAGGGGGGTTCCATTTGAAAAAAATGGTGATGACGTCATTACACGAAAGTGGTTCACCCTGTATATTAGATTATGATTTGAAACAATAGTAAATTGAAATCAAAAATCGACCTGTTTTGGGAATTCCTAATTTTATTGTTCATTTAGCCAATAATGAATTTATGCGTTACTTTATGGACGCACTGTATATTTCCCGTTAAAATACACCCACCTGTCATAATGACAGATGACGACTAAGGGGAAAGATACGTCCTACAGCAATATTTCCCACGTTCGAAAATGCTCTTATGTACATTTCATGTCTTGAAAGCATGGTGAGTTGAGTTCCGAAAACGCACAATCAATGTTATTAACAGTTATTCCGAAATATTTTATATACGGACTCGAAAGATAAGCTTGATACAGCAAAGAAATTATTATATGAACAATGTCAACATCTTAACTTTCTTAAATATGTAGAGAATATGTATTTGCGAATTGAGACTTGGTGTTTGTTTTACAGACGTAATTTGTTATTGCGCGGTTCAGACACAAATAATTATACGGAGATAATGTTCCGATTACTAAAGGATATACCTTTAGAACATACAAAGACATTTGGCTGATTTGATATGTACTGGATCTGAAAGATATTATCAACAACGGATTCTTGATATTGTCTTAAAACGTAAAAGTAAAGCAATTCAAGAGAGATATCTGCCAAAACAGTTATTCGTAAATGCGAACCTAAAAAACATAGGAAATCATCAATATGAAGTTGTAAATTTTTCTAAGCCTGATATTATTTATCACATAGATATGATAACATGCATGTGTAGTTATCCCGTTGGATATAACGGGAAAAACTGTAGGTAAATATAAGGCTGCAGTCATTTTAAAATTTGGCATTTTAAAAACAATAAACACTCTAACTCTCGAAAATAAAATATTGTTTTATCAAATTGCTACCGGCAAAGAACCGAAAAAGATATTATTTTGTCCACTACAGTCACCTAGAACTATAGAGACCTGTTTTACATCAGAATTAATTAGTACCAATGAAGTGGATCGTTCTACGATAGAACCAGAGCCACTGCAAGAAATTAACGCGGTAAAAAACGTGGCCTCGGATATTGAAGCAAAAAAGACTGCATGGTTGGAATAGAGTAATACAATTTTGCAGCATCTTAAAAATAATCCGGGACAATTCTTACCAGCTATCAATCGACATTTGGATAATTTCAAAAAATATGCTATTTCTGTACCATTTTTATCATCAAGTCTGTACACATCGTACACAAGTACAAAGGAGCAATCAAAATAAAATCAGACAACATTCATCCTAAAATTGTAAGAAGAGGAGTAAACATTAGCGTTCAGCCAACAGCCGTTTCCAGGCGAAAAATTAAAATGTGGGGCAAAAGAAAACTCGTACGAAGACATTATTTTAGCAGCAAGAAAAGCAGTGTAAGAGCTCCGCATTCACTTAATTTATGTGTAGAGAACAATCGTAGTTTTGGATCCAACAAAGCCAAAAAGTAAATCGCTTGTGCTCACTTATAAGTATTCCTTATATTCATATCTCATATAAATAATGCATTATTATTAAATTTGGTATTTCTTTTCTTCGTATTTTCGCACTTTGTATCTAAAATCTAAAATATCAGTTAAATTAAATCGAATAGAAAAAAACAATTTCGACACTAAGAAACTTTTTAAAAAACTATTAAAATTTACTTGATTGAATAAAATTTTACAATCTAAGACAATGTACCAGTGTTGCCAGAATATATTTTTGTTTTGTACCAGATTTGTCTGAGAAATGTATCAGAATCGATAAAATTGTACTAGATTGTATAAATTGTACCATATTTTTCGAATTGTGATGGTTTGGTTCATTGAAAAAATAAACAAAAAAGCTTTTAACGAGAACGAACACAAAAACGCAAACAAGGAAGAACCCAACAATATATTTTACCCATCAAATTGAAACAGGCTAAAACAAGAAAAAGTACTAGATATTGCTTCGAGTGTACTAGAGTACCAGATTCTTAAATAATGTACTAGATATAGTACAATTGTACTATACTGGTAACACTGCAATGTACCCTAACAATTGATATCGGGAAGTGTTTAAAAAGTTTCCTAATGCTAAAATTGATTTTTTATAATTCGATTGAATTTAACTGATACTTAACTTATTTGTTGATTATATGTAACAGTCACAACATCCGACTAAATGCTATCGTGCACGTCACATATGAAGAAACGTTCGGCATAGCCGAATGAACATCTTGCCTGTTACATCCGAATATGCATGCCGGAAGCATATTTACACATCCTCCTATATGACGACACCTGGGTGCTGAAATCTGTTAGCTTTTGTGGCCTACAATTGCGCAACAAAAGCTCATTGATTTTGACACCCATACAAATTTCATGTTATGCGAGACTTTTCTTTTCAATTTGAGCTGTGTCCAGGCCGTTGGAGTCTATGTCGGCAGGCGTAGCCAGGTATGGTTAAAATTTTTAAAGTCAAATTCCTTATAAAATTACCTTTTCAATGATGTGTCACACTTATTTCCCTATTTCCCTATTTTAATTTCATTGGTAATAGTGTCAGAGGGGTGGGGAGGGATGTAGGATAGTTGAGAATATGATCGAGAGATGTCCCATTTGAAAAAAAAATCGATCTCTTTTTGCATTTTCTCCAAAAAATGTGTCTTCAAGATATGCGATCTGTTTCGTTTTCGGTGCCTCACCCTGTATTATATTTGCCAGCGGTTTTATTTGTTATAGGTACGTACTATCTTTTCTTGTATTTTTGCATCCATATTTTTGCTTGGTCTTCATATTTTCACACCATTTTTTATTTCTGTTGCATTGAAAATTATGGTTTTTGCCTTTGTACAAAGATCTTTTTTTCAAGAATTCTTTTAGTTAATTAGTTACAGTGGTAAGGATAGTTGGACCCTAGATCAATTATATTTGGTGCATAAAAACATGAATCTATTTTAAAATCGATAATCTGCCACTGCTTAGATAACTCTGGTCATTTCTTCCAAGATGCCTTTTCAGAATTTGATGTGTTGTTGCTGTTGTTCTTTTCTTTCCTTTCAATTATTTTCATTTTTTTGTCTTTTTCTGATGTATTTTCTATATTACTCATGGATCCCACTTATTTCATATTTTTAGTGCATTAGTTCTTCCTTCAATTATTAGAATTATGGGCGATAAATATCGAAATATAGTATTATAGTCACCTAATAATAGCGAATTTATTACCAGTATCATCTTCAATATTATTTTTTTTTTCTTCATGAAAATAATTAGTTGGATTATATTAAGAGGAGAGAGTAATACAGTATCATTTAAAAAAAAATGGATGTAATTTATAAGATTATATAAAAAATAACTTAAACCATTAATCATCATCAAGTTAGTAAATTTCTTAGAATTAGACATATACTTAATTTTTAATAATTATACATATTTAATAATAAAAATGGGATATTATTTTATTACGAAAGCTGAGAAAGTTTTATGGATATTGACGTAAACGTCTCAAAGTTTTATATTATATTTAGAGAAAAACATGATTAGCTTCTGTACAGGGCGATTCATAATGAATTGTACATAGAGCAGTGGTAGAATCCTGACGTCAAAATATGACGATTGGCCAAATATGACCTTAATATAATGTTGATGGATAACAAATACATATGAAGCGCCCCCTAGTGGAGTATGCCAACATTATTGTGACATTTGACAATTATTAAAATTTAATCGATATCGGTGAAGCGGGTAATATTACAAAATCTATATATATAAAAATGAATTGCTGTTCGTTAGTCTCGCTAAAACTCAAGAACGGCTGAACAGATTTATCTTATCTTGGTCTTGAAATGTTCGTGGAGGTATAGGGAAGGTTTAAAGGGTGAGAAAAATTAGAGTAATTGCTGGGAAAACCATAAAAACAGCCATTTTCTTTTTCCCATATATATAAAAATGATGAATCCCTATTTCCCTTGGTCACGGCATAACGCGTGAACGACGGGACCGATTTCGCTAATTCTATTTTTGTTGTGTTTGTTATTGTCAGGAGAAGATTCTTATGAAAGAAAAAAATTAAGAAAATTGCGCGGAAAATTAGAAAATTGAAGAATATATATAAAAATAAATCCCTATTTCCCTTGGTCACGGCATCACGCATGAACGGCTGGACCAATTTCGCTAATTTGTTTTTGTTTTGTTTGTTATTGTCAGGAGAAGGTTCTTATGAAAGAAAAAATTAAGAAAATTGCGCGGAAAATTAGAAAATTTAAGAATATATATATAAAAATAAATCCCTATTTCCCTTGATTACGGCATCACGTGTGAACGGCTGACCCGATTCCGCTAATTCTTTTGTTTTTGTGTTTGTTATTATCAGGTGAAGGTTCTTAAAAAAGAAAAAATTAAGAAAATTGCGCGGAAAATTAGAAAATTCAAGGATATATATAAAAATTTATCCATATTCCCTTGGTCACGGTATCACGCGTGAACGGCTCGACCAATTTCGCTTATTTTGTTGTGTTTGTTATTGTCAGTAGAAGGTTCTTATCAAAGAAAAAATTAAGAAAATTGCGCGAAAAATTAGAAAATTTAAGGATATATATAAAAATGAATCCATATTTCCCTTGGTTACGGCATCACGCGTGAACGGCTGGACCAATTTCGCTAGTTGTTTTTTTGTTGTGTTTGATATTGTCAGGAGAATATTCTTATAAAAGAAAAATTTAAGAAAATTGCGCAGAAAATTAGAAAATTTAAGAATACTTAACCACCATATTAAATTATTTCTAATGTAACCATAGCGCTTTTACAATTCAAACTTTTTTGATGTAACCTTATGGCGTTTGACATAACATTGATAGAATGCGTGCTGCAAATATTGTCGAAAGATGAATATCGTTTAAAACAAATGCTTCGATCGGAGTTATTATATTGATAAAATACATATAAAATAATGAATTTATTTCTAACTGAATTTCTTAGTGCACATCACCGTTAGTTCAGAGCTATCACGCCTAATATTAGAATAATAAACACTTTTTTTCTGAAATATTTTTTTAGTTAGTTATACGAATTTGAAATCAATATTCATAGTTAAGACAGGACAACGTCTGTCGGGTCCGCTAGTAATTAATAAAATATTTCAACTTTACCACTATATAAATTGTTAACTATCAACATTTCATATTTGACTAATCGTCATATTTTCATAACTTTTGCTCTGTGTACAATTCATTATGAATCCTGTAAAAATACATAAAACATTTAGAACGAAAAATAATTCTAACAGATAAACTGCTCCCGGAATTAGTCAGTACCCCTAATTATGGTTTTTGGGGATTTTTCGACCATTTCGCCTTCCTCCATTCTGTTTTTTATTTTTTACGAGGTTATTAAGGATATTAAAAATATTAGATTATGACTAAAATTTATTTTTTTTCTGTCCTTATTTATCTAATGTTGAACTTTTAACTATACCTTCCGTGCAAATTTTTGAGATTTTTTTTTTAAATGTGAGTATTTGTAGAGTGTCTTATGAGAAAATAAGACCTAAACAAATATACTCGAATTATATTATTATTTATTGATTAGATGGAGTAAAAAAAACTAAAAATAGGGTTTTGGAAATATTTAGGTTTTGTTTTTTACAATCAAATATATAGGTTACCTTGGAATTTATTGAGAAACTAATATTAAAAAAAAATTTGAAGTAACCTAGTTGAAATTTTTTTGTGATTTTTTAATATTAATTTCTCAATAAATTCCACGGTAACCTATATATTTTATTGTAACAAACAAAACCTAAATATTTCAAAAACCTTATTTTTAGTTTTTTTCTACTCCATCTAATCAATAAATAATAGTAAAATTAATTATAATTCGAAAATTGTTGTTAAAGTCTTACTTTCTCGTAAGACACTGTACAAACACACACATTTTTAAAAAAAAAATTCTCAAAAATTTGCACGGTAAGGTATAGTTAAAAGTTCACTATTAGATAAATAAGGACTTCTACTATTAGAAAAAAATTAATTTTAATCATAATCTAATATTTTTTATTTAACATTGGTGGTGAAAGGACCTCTTTAATAGAGTTGTCAAACCTTTCTTTAAAATAAAGCAGCAATAGTATGGCCATTTTATGGATGGTACGACAAAAATAAAATAAGGTGCAGCTTGTGCGTTTGAAATCAGAGCTGGGTAATTACATGTACTTAAAAAATAATTACAATTACAAAGTACTTTTTTTAAAAAGGAATTAATTACAAGTACAAATTACATGTTGTAAAAATAGGAATTATTTTGATTTAATTACAATTACATGAAAACATGAATTAGCAATTACTTTTATAATTACTTTGCTAATTACTTGTCGATGTAATAACAAATTATGATAGAATTAAGGAACCATGAACCAACCGGACCGGTATAAATAAAATTTTTAAATAGGGTATTCAAAGTGTCAAACTTACAGCCGTTTGCAACGACTTAAGGATTCCTTAAAGGTAAAGATATCTTAAGGGCGGTTATAAAAATCTTACTTAAAGTTAAACTTGGTTTGAGGTGACACGTGACAAATTTTGTATGGCATAGGTACAGTCTAAACACCATTTAGCACTTAGGGCTTGTTTCCCCAAACATTAGACTGCACATGTAGCATCGGAAATTGACATGTATCACCAAAAACTGAGCTCAATTTATACAACCAGCCCTAAATGTATTTTTTTGTACCATTTAAGGTCTTGTTAACTTAAGGGAAATAACAAAATAGATAACTAGTATACAAAATGGAACAGATAAGTAGTATACAAAATGGAACAGATAAGTTAATAATAAAATGTGAACTTTTAAAAGTTTATTGATTTGGAACAAAAATACAAAAGTTCGTTTATCTACGCTTAGGTACATTTATATTTTACCTAATCATGCCTTACAAATCGGGCATCATTAGTCTGGGGCCGTTTAATCAAGAAGATAAAATAGTTAACACTTATCATTTTATTTACATTCGGTGCGGTAATCAACTTTCGTCAAAAATTATGTGATACTTTTTTATTTTTGTCGTTTAAGGTTGGGATACTTCATAAAAGTTTAAAACCAATTTTTCAAATATCATACCCTTAAAATTACCTTTCAAATGAAGTGTCACACTTTACCATAGGTAATAATTCTTTATTCCGCTAGAGGGCGATAAAATTAAAAGGAACGCAATGAAGTCATATTGCTAAATTCCCCATAAAATTACCTTTCTGACGGTGTGTCATACTTGGTACTTTCCCTATTTAAATTGTATTGGTTAGATTGACGTAGGGGAAAGGAATGATATATGACAGTTGAGGATATTATAGAAAGGTGTCCCTCTTGAAATAAAAATCGACCTATTTTTGCGTTATTTTCAAAAAAAAAATCTGTTTCAAGATATTCTAAGATACGGCCGGTCGTACAAACAAAAATGGGACACATTTTACTCAAATTTGGTTATAGATTTACATCAAATAATTTCTTATAACATAAAATATATTTATATTCCGTTACAAGTGCTATTCCATTTTCTACGTTAAAATCTAATACTGGTAACGCTGAAATAACTTAGAATACGTTTAATTAAATAGTTAATCCTTCATTTAAATGTAGAGAACTAGAACAATAACTAGAAACACCCACGCAAAGTAAATAAGTAATTTTTAGTATTTACCCCATAAAAACTGCTATTTGCACCACTTCATACTATATTTCCGATCTCTAGTGACCAATTTGAATAGGAAATTTCTTGTTTTTATATCACGTGCATCTCATAAACACGTATTTAAAAGTAATTGTAATTAAAAAAATGTAATTGTACTCATAAATGTAATCGTAATTGGAAAACGTAATGGTAATCGGAAAGTAATTGTAATTGGAAAAGTAATTGTACTTATGACAAGTAATTACATTTAGACAATTTAAATAATATAAATTAATATAATTACAAAGTACAATTCCTCCACATATTTTGCTGCAATTACAATTCCAAATTACTTTAAAAAAGTACTTAAGTACAATTACAAATTACATGAAAAAACGCAATTGTAATTATTAATTATTTTTTAACTAGGAATTACCCAGCTCTGAAATAACTTTAAGCTTATGGAAACTGGCAACATCGCTTTTATCTTATTTGCGATAGTGGCTCCAAATAGTATGGCCGGAACTAACCACTTGGTACCAGTGCCGTGCATTTAAACGGTTTATCTTTTAATATTAATTTATCTATGGTGTTCACTAAACAAATTAACCAATGAAGAAACCACCCCTGATTTCAACTTTTATTTATACGCTGCTCACCACCATATTGGACAAATATTATATGGAGTGAATATGAAAAAATGTACAGTGTGGTTCTTAAGTTACGAATAATTGAAGGAATGGGGTGGGTTAGCTAAGTGGTTAAAATTATGACTTTAAAGTCGAAGGGTATTTTAATTTAATTTAATAAATTAAATTTTAATTCTAATGCATAGATAGGATTCCCCACTCGAACATTAACTGTTGGGTTCTAATTAATAGTGCTGTTCCTAAAGTGTCACTGGATTATCAAAATCAAAACAGACATAGGTTTTCTGTGGCGTTTTTAACTGAATTTCATTGTCTAAAAAAGGTAGGGATCCCTTCTAAAATCTATAGAAATTTAAATGCAACTATATACATTTTATTGATCACTGTATACTAATACCCCATGTACATTTTCATAAGAATATGTTAAGGCGTTTTAAAGTAAGAACACAAAATCACTACTTTAACACCCTCTATCTTTTTACTTTCCATTTTTAACTTAAATCGACCTATTTTCGATCCTAGAAGCTGTGGTTAAATTTACTATAAACAGTTTTGTTGTATGACAAACTGACTTTGGTCTAAGCAATTTGCTCAATTGAAATCGTATGGAGTCGTATTTGTGTATTGCTGCAGGAACAGTGTAAACCTCGGACGTGGATTAAAAGAATAATATCACTCACCTTTCTCTGTTTGACTGAAAACACGTTTCTCACTATATTAAAAATATGATTGTTGTTTATTTTTACGAGTAATAAAAGGAAAATACTAAATATTAAATTTTGTTTCAGGTTTTAATTGCCTGCGCAGTGTGTATATCGGTGGCAGAAGAGCATCAAATACATCATTCACATACAGGAGAAGAAAAAAATAGCCACGATAATAAAGGTAACAATTATTTAAATTTTTCATTCATTTCAAATTCTTTATTTATATATTTGCAAATAAAGTTTATGAACAAAGGTATTTGATGTTCAAACGCAGTAGCATTCTTCAGCAACTGAAGTACCTTCTCGTGCTGTCCTCAAACGAGTCCCTGGCCGATGTAACAGCCATCGATCACACCGTTGTCAATTTATGAATTGTGGTTTTGTTTATGTCGCCTCCTTGCTTAAGCAGCATTATACAACACTTAAGGTACCATTTGGGTAGGCGCGTCAAGAGACAAGCGACCACTGAGGCGACCCCAAGGTCGAGTTGGACGACAGATGCAAAAATTTTACGCTTCCTACATTTCGTAAGCTTGAGAAGTGTCGCGCGACACTTACAGGATAACCATTCGAGGGAACGATCAGCGTTGCCAGACCTATTGTTTTCACGTAGATTCACTGTTTTTGTCTCTAGCAAATTTTGTTTTTAATTTAATAAGTTTGCCTCATTCTTCAGCAAATGGTTAAAGAATATTTTCTCTAGTAAATTTTCTGCAGTAAAAGCAGCGTAATAAGCATCCACTACTCTAGGTTGGCTCCATAAAAAAAAACATCAAGATAATCATTGTTTTTATTTAAAATGAAACAAAGAATTAATAGGGCATCATAAAAAGAACATGCACACTACGATTTTGAATTATCTGATTCAGACTGATCTAAAAGAAGTAGGTACCTATTATTTTTTTTGTACGTTAGGTAAATATTAACAATGTTATTATTTGTATTTATTCTTTGTTTCCCTTCCAATTTGGGTCGAAAAAAGTTTATTTTTCGTTTCTTATATACTAATTTTTTTATTTACTACACTGCACATTTTAATTATTTCCTCCTGTATTAAAATGTACTGTTCAGATCTACGGTTTTTTTTTTCACCCATACTGTTCCAAAATCTGGCAACACTACCTAGATCGAAAGAAATTTTCAACCTATTCACCTCCAAGCGATGAAGCGATGCTCGAGGACAGTGACCTCGAGTGAGACAGACAGCAAACCTTTGACCCAAGTCAGATTTAGAAGTGTCGTTTGATGACACTTCTCGTGTCGCGCCGTGCGAAATGTGTTTCATATAATTGTATGTATTTTAGATGTGAAGCGACACTTCTCGGTCGCGTCGGCGGTCGTCTGTCGCGCCTACCGAAATGATACCTTTATGGTTTGCTTTCTAGATCAGTAGTTAAAAAGTTGTTTACAGTTTTGTCTGAATTTATCTATGTCTGTCGTTTCCTGAAAAACTAGTGAAAAAACAGGGCTGTCCTTTGATGTATGTGTGTCATGTGGTAGTTTTTGTGTGTATGTGTCCAAGTCACTAGCCTAGTCAACTTTGCCCATGTCCAGACCGCAAATCTCAGTAAGCTGCTATTTGCCATCCGGCCAGTGACATCATCACATACTTTGATTACTATACGGGGCAAGAGAGAGGTCCGACACGTCCAACATAGGGCGCGGCCATTTTGATTACTATGCCACAGTTTATTGCTAAAGAATCAGATCGCTCACTCTGCTCGGCACTTTTGATCTCAATGTTCCAGTTTATACACTGCGCAACTCGGATAATACAATATATGACAACCGCCTATAATAAAACAGCAGTCTTCTGCGTATCCTGAATTTGTATCCCTGGAGTGGATGTTATTTTGGAACTTTCAACTGGTCCGAGTGAGCTAACTGATTCTTTAGCAATAAACTGTGACTCCAAAAATAATATTCACTGACACTGACAGCAGCAAGCAAAATGTCAGGTGCGTTTTAATCATCCGCTTCTACTTCCGGAATTGTCGGTTTAGTCGTTTTAACCTGTCAGATTAAAACAAGAAAACCGACAATTCCGAAGCAGAAGCGGATGATTAAAACGCACCTATTACAAATATTGCGCCAAGATGTAGGCAACACGTAATAAAGGCTCAAAATGGCGGAGTTTTCTATCTACTTTTAAAAGGCACTCAGAAAGCTGCGCAGTGCGACCATTCTCCGTATAGTAAAAGAAAATCAAAGTATGTGGACATCATCGATTAGTATTCCGTCGAACCAGTAAGCTTAAGTACTGGTCAGTGTGACTTGGTTGTTTAGTGGTCTGTTGCAGTAAAGGGAGCGTCGCTCATTTTTTAAAGGTCAGTTGTCCCGTCTGTAAATTTTGTGGTTGCTGTCGCCTTGTTTCCCCATCATTTTTATGAATACTCAATATGTCTTCCTTGACGTTGTTTGGCAAACTATGTTTGTAAAAATTTTCCGAAATACGTAGTATATGGTCCTTTATAAGCTCGATGGATGTTTGCTCATGCATGTCGGTGATTCCTGCGTAACGATTATACCTCAGTGCAAGCCGAATACACTTGTTCTGCATTATTTGAAGTTTATTGAAATGTCCGTTAGCCATCGAACAGAAGACTGGAGCTCCGTATGTCAAGATGAGCCTGATGATTTGTTTGTACAGGAGGAGTTTATTTTGCGTTGTAGTACGAATCGCAGATATTTTAATTTATTTTTGGTTTCCACTGTTGTCCCTGTATTTTTAAGTTAGTGATGATTCTATCTGTCCACCTGTGTGTCAATATCATCATACTCTGTTTTATTAGGATTGATTTTTATTTTGTTTCGTTCCAGATAAGGAACCAGCGTTCGATTGACGTGTATATCACGCCTTCTGTTTGAGAATTCAGCAGAATGCGATGTTTTGTAGACACAAGTGTCGTCGCCGTATAGCGCCGTCTTTATATCATTTTAATGGTATACAGATATACATAATGGTATACAGATTTGGCGCCGGTACAGAACCCTGGAGTATCCCCGCTCGCACTGTATATGGTCCTTTTTTAGTATTGTTTATTTTAATAAAAATTGTCGGTTATGTAAGTAGTTTGTATTGTTTTTACAATGAAAAGCGGATAGTCGTTCACAAACATTATGTAGATCAATCCGTCAATCCAGACGGTGTCAAACGCCTTCGCAGCATCAAGCGCAACTAGCACTGTTTGTTTTGAATTATTAAACGCTTCTTTTGCGTGGTGAGCAATGCGTATCACCTGCGCTATTGTGCTGTGTCCGGCTCTGAAATCATACTGTTCCGATGGAATGATGGGTTTGTCAGTTTCGTGTGTCTGTATTCTGGTGAGTAGTATTCGATCTATGATTTTCGCAATGCCATTTAATAATGAAATAGGGCGGTAGCTTTCAATTTTGGATTTGTCTTTCCAGGTTTTATGTATTTGAATTACAATTGCAATTTTCAGAGATTCAGGGTAATAATTATGAAACATTATTACGTTGATAATATGGTGAAATTGAACATACGCCTTCCTTGATATATTTTTTAGAAGTTCATTGTGTATTTTATCAGGTCCAGGAGCTCATTTATTGGGTATTCTTTTTATTACTTCTGCTACTTCTTTAGGAGAAGTGAGAAGATTTCTAGGTACATTTTGAGTGGTCATATTTCTGATTTTGGGGCATATTTCTTCGATTTCTATCTGTATAGCATTATTACATTGATCATTAACGAAGTTATCCTGGAAGAATTCACCGAACGCCGCCCCCTTCTGGTCGTCCGTCGAGCGCGTCATGTCATTGTATTTTAGTGTGTGAAGTTGAGAGTACGGTTTTTTATACCGTCTCACAACTTTCCACACTGATCCGTCATGTATGTTGACCGCCTCCAGGGTAGCTCTCCATTTCATGTTTCGGTGTTCATTAATTTTTTTAATTATAACTTTCCCTATGTCTAACAGTTTTACCCTGTCAGCGGTTTGTATATGTCTTTTCCAGCGTCGTCTAATGTAGTTTGTATTGTTGATTAATACAAGTATGTCTGCAGGTAAATTTTCAGTATGTTGGTTTGTTTTAATTGTTTTTGTTGATTTTTCTCTGGCTATTTTTTTATTTTTTCATCTATTTGTTTAATGTCCGTAATGTTGTTGGTGATTGTTAGTTTTTCGACCAGTGTTTTTCTGTAGTTTGTCCAGTTAGTTGTGCTGTAGTCATAGAACTTCCCCTGCATTTTTGGGATTAAACTGGACGTTTTAATCTCGCAAGTATGGAGGGTCGTGGTCTGATGTGAGGGTTTTTATTGTCCTAGTGTTGTCTATGTGTGGTAAGTTTTTGGCTAGCGCTGTCGAGTGTGCTCGGCGTACTTCCATTGAATGGGAAGCAAGTGGGTTCTTCGGTATAGTGAATAATTAGATCATTATTGTCGGCGAATTCATCCAGGATTTTTCCGCTTTTGTTTGGGACCGAATAGTTCGCGACCCAGTGCGGATGTTTGCTATTTAAGTCACTTAATAGGAGAACATGTTGAAAAAATGGTATAAAATTGTTTTTAATTATGAAAGCTACCCCACCCCCCAACTTTGATTAGGTATGTCTTGGTGTATGATATCATATCCTATAAATTTGAGTTTGTCAGTCGGTTTATAGTGTGTTCCTGTAAGGATTATTATGTAGAATTTATGTTTGTGAATGAAACTACGAACAATAGGGTTTTTGTTTTGCATCCCATTTGCATTGTAAAAACAAGTTTTGATTTTATCATTTGTATTATTGTCGAAACTAATTCCTTAAGTTGAAGTTTATATCAATGTTACTCATGAATTTATTATGTTTCAAATACTACCTTACCTGTTGTGCACAGTCTAATTTTAGAGTCAAGCTTTCTGACTGCTCTAGTAAGCTCGTCGATGTTAATTAGGGAATTAAGCTTTAAAAATGCGTCATTAAGTGCTGTTACATCGTCTATGGCAGTCGCTTGACTTACTTGTTTTGTGCTGCTTTCAAATGCGGTTGCATTTTAGTTATTTGTTTTGGGGTTTCTAGAAGGAAGGGATGGAAATTCTTCTTCTCTTCTAGCGCTCTGTCTCCTATTGTTTCACTTGTTGATTGTCAACGGGGGTGCTATATATTTGTTTTTCTGTGGTCTTGTTCTTTTTTCTTCCAGTCTTCCAAGTCTGTCTAGGTATGCCTTACATTTGCTGTAGTTGGCCGGGTAATCACCCCCGCAGTTTGTAAATGAGGCTGGAGTATCTCTCATCTTAATACAAGTGAGCGTGTGGTGATCACCCTTGCATTTGAAGCATTTTGGTGGCCTGCCATAATTTGCCGTAACGTACCCCCATTGTTGGCAATTGTAGCATTGTATGATAAGCTTGACCGATTTTCGTAACTCCCAAGTCACTCTGGTGTATAAAACCCTCCTCACATTTTTGTTTAGGTATTCAATTGTGGTGACGCGTCAGTGAGCACAAGAAATAGCGGTTGATTTTTAGTGTTCATTATATATATGGACCTGGATTTAATTTCGTGTTCTTCGTCTGAGTTCTCTTCAATATCCGAAATTTTAGTGCCATCGGCTAGGCCTCTGAGCACGAAGGCTTGCGCTTTATCGACGCTATTAATGTATGTATAATGGGCTATTTTTTCTTCCCTTAAATTTGAGATAACTTTCTCGTGATCTTCCCTCTCTTCCACAAATAAGATGGTGGAGTTGTTAGTATGTTTTATACTAAAGACTCCTTTCACTAGTCCCCTAAGGTGTTAAATGAGGAAGCTATTTAAATTTTTGAATTTCATCAGTGTTAAATACTATCAGCAATATCAGTATATTATGTACCTATAATTGCAATAATATCGCTAAATATAACACATTAAATTCTTTATTCATTATCTCTTATAATGTTGTAGTAAGTTAGTAAAAGGTAGGTATTGATATGAAAAATCCTTGAATGATAAATTATCGATGTCGCATTTTTTTGTCGTTCTCTCAAGAATCACAGGAAGCAACCTAAGTTCTAAAATAATTTTTTTAATAATGGAAATTAGTTAAAATTGAAGATTCAGTTAAACTATTATTTGGTAGCGCTTAGTTTATAAATTTATTTGTAGGTGGAAAAGCAACAGAACAAAAGCACGAAGTTTCGAGTGGCAAAAGCAGTAAGCATGATGAAGAATCTTCCAAAAAGGGACAGGATTTCAAAGATGTACATAAAACCAATCACTTAGAGAAAAAGGGAAAGAAAACTTCTCACCATCTTGAAGATACACACAAATCATCAAAACATGCCGCTGGAGGATCACATCACGGATTAAAATATGCTGATGGCAAGAAATACAAAAAAGGAAATTATTTAAAGGTAGGTACATATATTAATATGCGCACCTATAGGCATAATTTTATACAGTCTTAGGTCGCAGGTATTGAAAAATTATATTTTAGTGTGAAAATAATGCTCCTATTTTTTTGGCCTATCTTTTCAACCACCCAACGGTTCCAAAATTAAAATTAATGTTTTCTTAATCTTTGAAACATATGTGCCCTGAGAAGCTTCCCAACTACCAAATTAGCTTTATAATTTTTAGTTTACAAGACTATATTTTATTAATATAATTTTGTTTTCTGAAGCTAAATTGTCATGTTAATTAATTTTTACAAAGTTCTTACACCAAAATTATAAGATAGTTATCACAATGAATATAAAATTGTTAAATATAAACATTTATGTATAATACAACGTTTCAGCTAATAAAATTGAAATGCCTTATAGCGATTTTGTATTGTTGCTTTGAATCATTTTAACAACACTTTGTTTATACTCATATAACTCTTTCTTAAGCCCATAATAATGTTTTAAAAAATAATTATACAGGGTGTCCCATTAGTGCGTAATTTTTCAATATTTAAATTTGTGTTATTGACATACAAACAAGTTTCAAATAAAAGTTATATGGATTTAAAAAATAAGTATTTTAAAAATATTTTTGGATATACAGGGTGTTGCATTTTTTAAATAGAACACCTTCTATTTTATTTTAATTTTAGAATGCTCTTATAATATTCTATTTAACCCAAAAAATTTTTATAAAGATATTACAGAGTTGCCAAGTAATTAATTTTTTTTTAAATTAGAGAATGGTGCAGACCCCAAATGAAATTATCGTAATTTAGGTAGGTTTACAAAGATTTCAAAATTGTTTAAATAAAAGATGAATAAGATACTAAGCTAACGAATAGTGGTGATAAAACTGGTTTATTTTATACAGAGTGTCTTGAAACATGTCTTAAACATGGCTAGTTTTAAGATCAATTTATTCAATTTTTTCAAATGCAACACACTGTATATTATTCTAGCATGAAATTCCTAATAATTTTACCTTACCAGCGATACCAACATACATATACAGGGTGTCACATCAGAGCATAATTGATCGATAGCTGTTTTATTATTGGAAATACGAAAAAAAAGTAATATAAAAGTTGCATGACTATGTTTAATAAATATTTTAAATAAACAATTTAAATATACTTCATTTATTTGCTATGTTGAACATAGGGTGTGTCGAAATGTGAGGTAACGATTTTCTCAATTTTTTTAATAGATTACCCTCTATGTTATACCACCAGTAAATTAATACAGAGTATTCCATTTAAAAAATCGTAACCCCATGCTTTGACACACCCTATATACAACATAGCAAATTAATGAAGTCAATTAAAATTGTTTGACGATGTGATTACAATCAAATATTTATAATTAACTGCAGAGTGTTTTGCTATAACTGCGCTTAAGGGGGGATTCTTACTTTTGAAAATAGGCCTAAATTTGAAAGATTTTTGGAAAGGAATTGTAAATGATCTAGTTATCCGATGTTATTAAAAAATAATATGTTGTATAATCAACTAAAACTTAAATTGTTATTCCAAAAATCAATAAAAAACACATTAAAAAAAATTGAAAGTCGGCTTAAACTCGCCCAACTTTAAAAATTTATTACGAGTTTATTTTTATAAATATCAAAAAATCGAAAGAAGAGTAGACTTTTTTATATGTTCCTAATACGCTTCTAAAATTTCAATTAATCTGATGTGTTAGAATTGCCACAATTCTATTTTAAAAATGCATTATTTTTAATGCAAAATCCAAGGGTATACTCTTCTATCCTTCGCATGCTTTCTTTTTTGTCATCGAGACGCGGCGGCCTGCAACAAGAAGTGATCCTGAGCTTTGAATTACTTTAAATTTGGTACAAAACTCATCTAAAAATGGTCAAAAAGTAAAAAAATTAAACAGGAAACAACTAAATTACTTTGAACTTTATGTAATTTTGATATAGAAAGTTTTCGGGGTCGCTAAAAACATTTTAAATTTATAAAATGAAAAAAGGAATAGGACACGGAACAGCAACAGATTATTTACATAAAACTATGAAAATTTAGCTAAATTTATCTATTTAGAGTAAATTTTAAGTCAGTTACAGGGTGCTTGAAAAAATTATTTTAATTTTTTAAATTAATTTGGAACGAATCGTATTTTTTGTTGTTTCAGTAACAAAAACTGTACCTTTACCCTATATGTCGCTTAATACAAGCTTAATACCTACTTTCGGATAGGCAAGATTGGCTAAATTGTGATATTTTTACATAAGAAAGTTACTAATCTGCTGCTTTTTCATTCTTATGGACCTTGTGTAAATATTTTTTGTTTTTTGAAATTAGTTATAGTGAATAAGAAGATTTCACTAACAATCTAAGTAGTGAAACTCATTGTGATACACTTAATGGAATAATTTTTAGAATACTAAGGGTAAATTTCATAATCAAATTAAAGGAAACTTCAATATTAAAGTGACACATTAAATGTTATATCGATTTCATAAAACAAATTTATTGAAAAAGTACACTTTAAAGCTTCGTTTAACTAAATACCCGTTCCTGCTCCTTTAGAAGCTTTAAAGCGTGCTTTTTCTTATGACGTTTAAAAATTTTTCATTTTGATTGAGAATATTTTATAACATCGCGCCAGTTTGGTTAAATTTGATGTGAGTACACAAACAAATAATATAACTTTATTTTGAAATTGTTGAATTTTGATTTTTACAGTTGTCGTCACTTGATTTATAGCATTGAAACGTAAAGTCAGTAATTTTGAAATAGATTTTCATATCTATCATGATAAAAATAGCATTCTAGCTATACCAACTTTTTCAACATTGTTTATATATTTTTATATTTTTCAGAACAACTACTAAAAAAATACTATAAAATATACTAAAACAATTTTGTTTTTAAATAACTGATCTAAACTTTTATTTTTCACAGAGAAATCCTTTTTCACCATAGGACACGTTGACACATTTACTATAATTTCGGAAATCCCAAACTAAAATTTAAAATGGATTAAAGGCAATGATTTGTAATTTATTGGTACTCTACCGTTTGTACTTTCGATAAAAGGGTTCTTAAAATAGTTAATAGGATTACCCATAGTATTACCCTGCTTCCTGTGTCATATACTAGAGGTATTAATTCCTAGAATAAATTAAATTTCAAATCATTCAATTTCTTTTTCACCTACTTTGGAAAAACCCGAAGAGCTAACACGATATCTATCATTTTACAAATATGTTGAATAAATATTTATACTTTATAATTAAATATAAAATATTTTTAATTTCAAAACATTTTATAGGAAACTTAACATTTTTGTGGCTAATATTCCGGTGAATGTTAGAATTAAACACAGATCAGCAATATCAACAATTTTGTTAAAGCCCGTTTTGGTAAAAGTACATTAGGAAAACCATTATGAAATGGCACTTTTTAAAGAAGGCTTTAATGGGAACTTTAAAAGAAGCCTCCTTTGTTTAAATCCGCCTTTAGGGTTCGATTATGAAATTGGCCCTAATATAGATGAATTAAAGTACCTACGTATTTATCGTGCGGTATCAAATTGGGGTGGCAGAAAACTGATCGAAAGAAATTTGATGAAATTGGAAATTTGATCGAAAATATATTTTACCGAATAATATTTGATCATCTAAATTCATTACATCAAAGGGACAATATAACGAAAATCAACATTAAAATAGTTTCAGTTGTATTGGGAATGATGAATTCGGTGATTTTAGGAAAATATCTTGTTTCTTCTTACTAGTATATTTTTGAAAAGGGTTTTTATATTATTGGAACCTCTCGCTTTTCGTTTCTTTTGTCGATAGTTTTTAGTTTAAGATTTTAAATTTGTCTGTTTATTTCTTTATATCTTTATTTTGTTTTCTCCCTATGACCTTGAGTGTAGTTACTTAGTAGAGTTCTTTTAATACCGATTTCAAATGGGTATTTTGCTTCTAAGCGACCATTTAGAACGTCTATGGGTTTTACTTGGGTCCCAAAATGTTTGAATATAACATTTGTTCTTTACTGTTCCCTTTTTTGCTTTTCTCGAATTAGATGTTCCAGAATAGTGGAGTGAAAGCGTACTATCATTCCATTAGACTGTGGGCTGTCTGGAGTAGTATAGTGGATATAGATTTTATATATGTCCACAAATTCTTGCATTAGTCCATTTTTCAACTCGTTACCGCTAGCTGTGACTATCAGATGTGGAAGTCCATGATGTGTGATGAGAATAAAGAGATCGTTTAAGACTTTGATTGCGTTGGCTCATTCTATGGGATATGCTTGTCCATATTTAGAGAAGGCATCTATGACCGTCAGGAATTTTTGGCCGCTGGCTTCAAATATGTCCGGATGTATTATTTCCATGGACTAGCAAATTAAGATTTTGATTTTCATGTTTTCGGCCCATCCTAATATACATATTTAAATAGTACAATTTCAAAATTGAATTCTATGACTTTGTTACTAATGCATTCATACCTATTTATTTTTCCAATGAAATATGGCTAAAGATCCTGTCGGAAACTTAGAACCCGATGGTGTAATCATTTTTTTTTTTTTTTTTTTATTTATAAAAAAAATCTTTGCTATTAATAACAATCATATTCTGCCTTCTATGTTTTTGTTCGTATGTTTTAACATTTTATTCAAATAGTTTCAAATATCTAACTAATCAACTTTTTTAGGGTTTTCGTGAAAAATTCCATAAAGATGAAGAAAAAAAGCATGATAGTTTTTTCAGCAAAGGGGAGAAGAGCGGACAATATGAAGTTTATGGAAAGAAAAAATCAAAATACGCCTCTGACAGTTACAGTAAAAAAAATAAGAAAAATCATAAGGTAAGTAAATATATGTATACCACATCAATTCTTTGTGATTTTATCTGGTTCTTCACTGTTTTTATTAGGTGTATTCTTGCAATATGCAATCGATTTCCAAATTTGTAGAAAAGAAGTTCAATAGAAAAAATAGAAATAAATCTCATCATAATCTACCTATTTATATTTGCCGAATTTTGTGATTTTGAATAGAATTGAATTAAATCACGGTAAATGCCAGCTACTAGTGTTGGATTGGGACCTCCAGGGCCTACCGGTCAGGAGGGAGAAGGCGACCTTTTTTACTGTCCGATTCTCATTCAAGAGCAAAAAAGGTCCTCTCACGTATTACGGGGTTACTTGCATGTAATTCACGAGGGCCCACTTACTAAACGAGGACCCAGTTTGCATGAACAAGGATGTACCGGTCTTTTTACCGATGACCAAATCTGACACTGGCCAGGATAGCTATTCACTAAGTCATGGGAGCGCTCCCATGGGAGTGTTCCCATATATTTTGCTCTCTTACTCTTAGGTGGGTATATCGTGCTTACTCTCTTTTAGCCCAGGTACATGAATAGTTAGGTCGGAGTAAGCACGATATACCCACCTAAGAGTAAGAGAGCAAAATATATGGGAACATTCCCATGGGAGCGCTCCCATGACTTAGTGAATAGCTACCCAGCTACTATACTCTGATAAATATGACCCTAACCTGTGCATAAATCTACAAATCTCGCTAGAGGTCGCTAATATATGATGTACCAAAGAAAAATTTATAATGGCGGCTAACTGTCACAAATTTTAAGCTGTAGCTTTTATCGAGTGAAAAACTAAATATGTACCCACTTTTTTAGCAATAATGGTAATAATGACAAGAACAATGCTACCACGTAATCCCGTTTTTTCTAAATATTTAAATGCAAGTTCCAAAACGCTAAAATTTGTTTTGTCAAAAAATGTAATAAAAGGAGATGTGTTATACATATAGTACAGGATCCGAAGTAAGCTTGACCTTCCCCCATCTGTTTAACGGATGAAACTTTTTTCTCTTAAATAATAGCCATTTATGCAACCAGTTACTGAATGCCCTAGTTTATGTAACGAGTAAATATTTGCAGGACGAGAAAAGTGAATTCCCGCAACTATGAATGAATTACATAAAATAACGTGTTACATACAATTTCTTTTCTATTACAATAACCAAAAAAGGGTTAACGGCTGTGTGCACGTAGTTTACATTAAAAAGGAAAGACTTGCATTTCGTGCAAAATTTTTAATTAACAAATGCAAAGCACTTTCGGCATAGTGTCATCATCAGTGCTTATCTACAAAAATTATGGATGTAAACTTACAATTTATAAATATGTGTAAAAATAAAATCTGAGTAAGACTTTTAAGTCAAAAGTTAAAACAATATATATAAGGTAATTTTGAACCAATTAACAATTAAAAGAGAACAAACAGAGTGACATAACCCAATGTTAGGAATATTGAGTGTGGAATAAGCCCCTAAAAAATCATATCTGATCTCCAGAAGCAAGTTAGCTTGTGTGGAACTAACCCAGACAGCACAAAAATATTGCATGAATATTCAATGCATATCTCAACTGCATACTCCTATATTCCATGGATATGCCATATCCGCCAGGGCATATGACAGGAAGATTGCAGGAATATTCAAGGTCACTATGAAACATATGCCCACGATATGTTTTTATCTGCCAAAATATATGTATGTCATATTCTCTGGATTTACTGAGGATATCTATGTATGCCTATATTCATAGTATTTTGAATATTCATGGCATATTCAATTTTTTTTTGTAATGCCGTACCATAGTTTAGAAAATAAAACCCATACTTAAATACAAAATACATTTTATTTTAAAAATAAAGCAAATTAAAAAAAAATAAAACAATACGTACATACAAAAACAAATAATTTAAATTTATTTGCTGTTCTTCACATATTTGTCTCCTAAAAAAAAATGATATATAATATATGTATATGTATTATGAGATATTTATATTTACATTTTGATGCTTTTAATAATAAGTGTTAGAATTGAGATGAAAATATCAGTAAAATGGAAATATTTCAAAATCTTGAGACACAAATTATAGTAATACTTACTTCTATAGCATCTTTGGGTCACTTTATTTATAGTAAAGGCCTTTACATTTTCCGTTGCCAGTTGTGTACTGTGAATTTTCCTACACATCTCTAAAAAAAACAAAAATAGGTTTACATAGTGCCTTGTCTGCAATTTTATTACGAATTATCCATATTTTTATTTCCTCTAAACACTTTTATAATGATCAGTTACTTTATTACTAAGAATAGGTAATTTATTAGCTTTATATGTCTTTGAATTAATATTATCCTATACAAAGAGAGATGTTGAAATAAACTCAGATTCTTGAATTTTACACGAGTTTTTTCCTAGTGAAAAGAATAATGGTATTTCCTCGGAGGATTCAGTAAGAAGCTTACGTCACATTTGCTTCATTAATATGATTTTATTTTATGGGCTTTTATAATAACATCTACAAGAAGTAAAAAGACTTTCTTGGATATAACAGGAATGTCACATCTGGTTTGTTAAAAAGACATTATTTTTGGGAACTTCCAATAACGTAACAACATCTACATCGTTTCATCGCAAAAGTAAAGGTCCCTAAAAAACAAGAGTAAAAATGAGAGTTACAATGTAAAAATGTGATGTTCTCATTAATTTAACGTTTTTATGCATAGTGGGTAGTTATTATGAAAAAGGTTAAAGGCAAAAGGCCAAAAAAAATAACTTTTTCCCCTATTTACATTACAATTGTAAAAAAGTTTACCTACTGTCCACAAACAAGCATATCCACCAAGTCCTTTGTCATCCTTACTCCAAAATATAAATATTTTTGGAGAGTCACTTGCTAAATCATTATTATATACTATTAATCATATTTTAAAATTTAAATTGGTTTACACCTTAATTTTTATTATTTGACCAACCGTTTCCATTTTTTTTTTGAAATTTGATTTATTTGTTAATTAAATTTTAATTTAAATAAATGTTTAACATGAATTATTATTGTAATGTCAAGGCAAAACAAAAATGTCACTCACGTGATTCTGCTGTGCCAGCCCGGGCTCTGCAGAATTTTTTTTCCCTTCTTTCCTTTTTCTTTCCGAGCACCCAAGATGGCACAACTGTGACAAAAAAGGGAACAAAAATCATACAAGTACCATGGTTCCAGAGGTAGGTTCTATTGGGTGAAATCGAGTTTACCTCTGGAACCATGGTACTTGTATGATTTTTGTTCCCTTTTTTGTCTCACTCCAACCATGAGTACGCTTGTTGAGTGACTTGGAATTTTTAAGATTAAACATCAGATTCACCTCTAGGGACCGCAGGTTCAGTTGTGGCATCTTGGGTTCTCGGAAAGGAAAGGAAAAAAGGAAAAAAAAAATTCTGCAGAGCCCAGGCTGGCACAGCAGAATCACGTGAGTGACATTTTTGTTTTGCCTTGATATTAAAATAAGAATTCATATTAAACATTTATTTAAATTAAAATTTAATTAACAAATAAATCAAATTTCAAAAAAAAAATTTTTTCTTTAAATTCAATACCAAAATTTTTATTCTCTCTTAACCACCTCCAATTAGTCCAATCACACTTGGAGTAACTCCTCTCTTGACACTTGACCTGTCAACGTCTTTAATTGTCACTTGTCACCTCAGACTCCTGAAAACAGTTGTTCAAATAATAAAAATGGAGGTGTAAACCAATTTAAATTTTAAAATATTATTAATAGTAAATAATAATGATTTAGCAAGTTGTGACTCTCCAGAAATATTTATATTTTGGAGTAAGGATGACAAAGAACTTGGTGGATATGCTTGTTTGTGGACAGTAGGTAAGTAGACTTTTTTACAATTATAATATAATTATATAATAAAACATTCAGTTTTTGTGGCCTTTTACCTTTAACCTTTTTCATATTAACTGAAATTTAAATTTCAATATATTTTCCACAGTCATCCTCTATTTGTAATTTTTTAATTCATTTGTTAACTTGTGTTCAATTGTACTCAATGCGAATAGTGAAGGTGGTATAATTCCTTAGTTTCACACAAGCTAACTTGCTTCTAGAGGTCAGATACGATTTTTTAGGGGCTTATCATGCACTCACTATCCCCAACACTGGGTTATGTCACTCTGTTTGTTCTTTTAATTGTTAAATTGTTCAAAATTACCTGATCTTTTAACTTTTGACTTAAAAGTCTTACTCAGACTTTATTTTTACACATATTTATAGATTGTATGATTGGGTCTGTTCCAACAACGATCACAAACTAGTCACTGAGACTAGAATTCTGCGTAGTAGATAATTTGGCGGTACCAATATGCTACTGCTCAGAATCCTGGTGTCATTGACTGGTTTCTAATCGTTGTTGGAACAGACCTTTTACATCCACAATTTTTGTAGATAAGCACTGATGATGGCACCATGCCGAAAGCGCTTTGAATTTAATAATTAAAAATTTTGCACGAAATACAAGTCTTTCCTTTTTAATCTAATCTACATGCACACAGCCGTCAGCCTTTTTTGCTTTTTTTAATTTATATATTTTAAGAGTCCGTTGAGAAAAAGTGATTTAAAGACTCCTATTAAAAGTATAGTATTTTTTATATAAAAAGAATTAACCAATGAGTTCAGTATATAAAACTAGAAGAGGATTTTATTCTGTGTTAATAAATAAGTACTTACTTTAAACTAAGATAAATTGAGAAAGTTTAATTAAATACCATTTTAAAACTTTGTTTCCTTTTGTATGGATGAATACAACTTTAAAATACACGTGCTAAGCGTAAAAGGCGGCAGCACACTGGTCCGAGACGGTGATGTGTGATATGATTCAGATGTAAAGAGACACGTCTGTGTCGCCTATCGGGGTCTTCGGCCTCGGTCACATTCCCAAATAGTACCTTAATAGTCAAAATGGTACGGCATACACTAACGACTTCTGGCCCGATTTTTTGAACTATGCTCATGTTAGAGACATATTTTTTTGTTTTTATATTGGATTTGATCACGGTGTACATAGTTACCCCTTGGATTTAATGAAAGTTGAAACACTTACAATACCTGTCATGTACCTTTTCGTAAATAAATAAAATAATAACATCACCTAGCTATTCCTCTTACGCCGGATTCATAATATCTGTACTACCAGAAAATTGTTCTGTCTCTAAATTAAATAGTCGCTTGAACTACAGAAAGGAAAGTAACTATAGACGCTCTGATCTTCAATTCCACCAACATAGTGGTACCTACTCTGAGAAAACTGGTGCACGTGATTATAAACTATTAATTGGAACTACACTGCGAAATCTACCTTTATTGCTAGTGTACTTTGACAATGATGTATCATCATTAAGGCGTGGTTATAGCTGTATTCTTATTTTTTCGTTCTGTGTTATTCATCTGTTACTGATCTATTGTGTACTTGAACTGTTGGAACAATTAATGTTTTAACAGACTTAGAAATCTAAGTATAGTCTTTCTAGAGACAATCCACCATGGCATAATAATCGACTAGCGCAGACTTCAAAGGCCGTCCCTTTGAAGGCGGCGCTAGGGAATTTTTGTTAACTTACATATTCTTTTAACTGCATCTGTTTGTGAAATATTTAAAATTACCTGTTGAACTTGAATATGTAAGTCCTGATTTTTTAATTCCCAAGATTGTGTTTCACCTTAATTGTCATTAGTAAATTGCATTATTAATACGTACTTCATCATTAATTTGTGGTGTATTTAATTATTCTTAATCATTATTCTAAATTTCGGTATTTATTGTAATTTTATTATTAATGTGAACATCATCATTAACCTGCAATTCATTAGCAACCTACATTTACCACAAGAGATATCCAGAAAGCCATCTTGTACAATACAAATCAAAATTTAACAGAAACACCGAAACATAAAAACAAGTTTAACAAACGCTTTGAGAAAAATTTTCAGACCGTGCACGCTACTAAACAAAGATAGAACAACTAAAGCAGCCAGACACGCTAGCAATTCTGACCGCTCACTTGTGGACTTTACATCAACTGTGGGTGTGTCCATGTTTAAAACTTAAGTGTGCTATTCCAAGACGGTTTGCGATTATTTGCAATGTGAGAGTATATAATTCGTAGCATTATCAGCGCTTATAACGCGAATTATTACGCACCCTCTGTACAAACGCCTGTATTAAATTAAGTCTATAAACACTATATATAGGTGTGTGTAATTTGTTGAAATTCCAAAATTATGACTACAAGTTGCGCACCCTCCTGACGGTCATGGCCTGTCTGACTGCTATAGTAACAAACCGTGAAATATGTAAGCGATTTTTGAACATTTCTTTTCTTTTTGTAAATTTTCGTTATGTTTTTTAGAACGCTGTTTCTGGAAAATCCTCTGGTAAGGCCTACAAGTCAGGAAAAGGACACCACGACTCTGATCACAAAGCCCATCAAGCACAAGGGGGCAGTGAAAGCCATCTCAAGAGTTCCGAAAAACATGGAAAGAAACACGCTTCCCATGGTGGTAAAAAATACAAAGTGATTAAACTTTAATTAATTTAAAATAGATTTTTTTTATTTAACTGAGTACCTTTTTACTAAAATGTTTTTAAATTAATTTATGTATTCTCTTGAAATAAATTTTTGTAAAAAATAATTGGCATTATGAATTTATACGAAAATATTGAAGAACTAAGAAATATTTTTTAAAATATATTTCAAATTGGCTTAAAAAATTGGCTCAAACAAAATTAAACCATTTATGTCCGATTTCGGAGAAAATGGATCATATTTTTCTAAAACCTAAGGAGTAAAACTAGAAGTATTTAAAAATGTATTCAGCAGTTTTCTTATGTATTTTAGAATTGGGAATTTCTTTATAACAACGAAACTTACGAAGATGATCAAATACTACATTTTAGACAAGGCACTAATTTTTACGGAAAAATAAAAACAAATACTGACAATTATAATGAAAATTCTGTTAACAAGATACAAATTGAAGAAGACTTAAGTAAAGTTTTTAACAATTCTCATATATCGGAATCAAGATATCAAGATTACACTGGCAAAAAACGAAGCGTAAAAAGAGAAGCTGAAGTTTTAAATAATATAATTGACAACATTGATAACAGCTCCAAATCGTTTACGAAACCAGATAATTTCACAAATCAGAAAAATAATAAAACACAGTTTACAGATGGTATAATCCGTATAACCATAAATAAAGATAATGGCGTTACATATGACAAGCACATAACAATCAGTAACAAAATACATAATTCGTACAAGAAACATGATTACAAATACCACAAGAAACAAGTAGGACAAATCCAAAGCAAATTTCAGCCAAAAAATGAAACTAAAAGTAACGAAGAATCTTCTTTTCAAATAATACGATTAAAACCATTGCGAAGCAAATATGGAAGAAAAAATAGAACGAACATTAAAAGACAAAAATGGAAAAACGGACATCAAATTAAATTAAATGAAAATCACTTTAATTATGAAACTGTAGGAAATAATAGAAGTGAATTAAAAAACAATACAAATAACTTTAATAATACTTTGTTACCAAAAGAAGAAGAAAGTGACAATCGCACCAATAATACAGCAGTAACTGACAATTTTTTTAATAGTTTGCTAGCAGATCCTCAAAACGATAAGCATAATCGAATACATTCCAATAACACAGCACTAGTGCGCCAAAGTAAAGCTGACGCAAACAATAAGAAACATATTGTTGAGAATTATAATACAATTATAGTACATAGAGATAATAGCAAAGCACAAGAAAGTCAAGAAGAAAGTAAATGTCCTCAAACCTGTATTTGTAATAAAACTACGGAAATTATTCAGGACAACCCTATACTTCAACAAAATAATTCTAAAGTGCAACCAAGGCAAGGCAAAACCAGTTTAACTAAAACTAAGACTTCCCGACCTAGAAAACAATCTACAAAACCAACTGTAAGTTAATTTTTACATAATTCTAATACTAGAAATGGCCCATAATTTTAACGTTCTGTCTCATAATTTAAAAATTTAATATACTTACTAATGCATTTTACTTTTCATGGTTACCTACCTACGTATTATGGAATCCATCCCAATGTGTTGCTGATAAAGAGTGTGAGATACACTGTGATCTAAAAGATCTATTAGGCCTCCTTTTGTCACTGAGGCGGCAAGGAAATAGTCTCGACGTTTATAGCGCCCCCTTCAATCCTATTTTACCCAATGAAGTTTAAAATTTGTAGTGGCTCCAAACTGGGCTTCTATTTGTATGACCACAAGTAAAGTCTCCTGTATTGCCAATAATTCTTCTTCGCAAAATATGCATATTATTTCAATAGAAAATTTCCTGTAAGGATCCCTTTAATATTGTAAGCATAGTTGCTTATGCAGATACATGCGATTGATCTTTCCTAGTTGTCACTCAGAAGTATCCCAAGTAAAACACAAAGTTATAAAATGAAAATTAATTAAAACGTTAAAACACATGTAAACGATACGTTTAATAATTTTATAACTGATATACAACTTTTTAATAGTGTAGAAATTAATAGTAAGACGTTTTTGTTACAATTTGTTAAGTAAAGTTAGTCTAGAGTTGTAAAAACATTATCTTATAAGAAACGTATAACTAAATTAATTATATTAAAATGTACAATATATGTGGTTGTTATAACGTTTCTATAACTTTTAAATTACAACTACTTATAATAGATACATATTCACTTAATAATACCGTTTTAATACCGTTGTATACTGTAGTTACTATTATATTTATCCATAAAATTATTATATGGTTAATAAAACTAATACAAACTGCTTAAAGTAGTTCTTTTGTTGTAAATTATATAATACATCGTTACTGTAGAAGTTGTACAGTGGTTAAATGTATGTGTATATTATTGTCAAAATGCTGACACGTGGGAACTGACGTTTAGATATGGCAACCCTGTGGCCTGCTGTTATTGACAGGGTCAATGATACATATATCGTTGTATAGATTGCTAAAAGCGGATCCATCTGCTAGCGGCCGTATTTCCTTCCAAGTGCTCATTAATCAGAATCAGTTTAGCAAAAATGTGTTTTGAAACAAATTTTCAGCTTTTGAATATAATAAAAAAAAATTGTTTACATTTTTAATTCAAGGTATAAACTGTTTATTTTGAAAAACATGGATGATCAATCTATATAACTATATATTTCATTGTCCCTGTCAAATCACTAGGCTTACAGAGTTGCCATAATGTTGTCATTTATTTATTTATTTATTTATTGGTACACTGCTCAATAGGCAATTCCAATTACAGAGCAGGAAATTTTGACAAAAATAATTACGAAAACATAAGAATAGGTAAACACTATACGGACTTAAAAACTTTAGAATTAATGCTATATACACCACAATTAAATATATTTATGGTATTACTAAGTTACATAATGTACACATATTATACAGTGGTGATGATTTTAAAACATTAGTTCTTGCTGATGGTAGATAGAAAGTAGACTGTGACCGTGCAGTAGTTCTCGGAACGTTATGTACTAATTTGTCTATGAAAATGATTAGATGACAATTGCGCGTTGTCTCAAGATCAATAAAGTTATGTCTGTTAAGCAGATATTGATAAGGTGTACCTATTTCCGGATAAACGCCATCTTGTTTAAAGCAAATTAACTTTAAGAATCGCCGCTGCACTGTTTGGTAATGGGGGTTCCAAATTATGGAAGCATACTCCAGTTTAGACCGAACGAATGAAAAATACAGCATTTTAAGAGTTTCTGTATCTGAAAACTCCCTACTAATACGTAATACAAACCTATACATCTTTAATGCAGCTGATACAATTTTTTCAATGTGTAATATAAATGAGAGCTTTGGATCAAAAGTTACACCAAGATCGACAAAATGTTCAGGTCTTTGTCGAGATAACTTGTTTATCTCGTAGTTAAATAAAATAATATCCGGTTTTAATGAAAACGACATTATAAAACATTTTGATGCATTTAAAGGGAGAAGGTTTAAGTGACACCAATTTTCGACTGCTTTCATAATATATTATTAAGCATACGTTCACAGTCAGCATTGGAAGAAATTGAATTGAAAATTTTAAAATCAACTGTTTATTTTGAAAAACATGGATGATCAATCTATATAACTATATATTTCATTGTCCCTGTCAAATCACTAGGCTTACAGAGTTGCCATAATGTTGTCATTTATTTATTTATTTATTTATTTATTGGTACACTGCTCAATAGGCAATTCCAATTACAGAGCAGGAAATTTTGACAAAAATAATTACGAAAACATAAGAATAGGTAAACACTATACGGACTTAAAAACTTTAGAATTAATGCTATATACACCACAATTAAATATATTTATGGTATTACTAAGTTACATAATGTACACATATTATACAGTGGTGATGATTTTAAAACATTAGTTCTTGCTGATGGTAGATAGAAAGTAGACTGTGACTATGCAGTAGTTCTCGGAACGTTATGTACTAATTTGTCTATGAAAATGATTAGATGACAATTGCGCGTTGTCTCAAGATCAATAAAGTTATGTCTGTTAAGCAGATATTGATAAGGTGTACCTATTTCCGGATAAACGCCATCTTGTTTAAAGCAAATTAACTTTAAGAATCGCCGCTGCACTGTTTGGTAATGGGGGTTCCAAATTATGGAAGCATACTCCAGTTTAGACCGAACGAATGAAAAATACAGCATTTTAAGAGTTTCTGTATCTGAAAACTCCCTACTAATACGTAATACAAACCTATACATCTTTAATGCAGCTGATACAATTTTTTCAATGTGTAATATAAATGAGAGCTTTGGATCAAAAGTTACACCAAGATCGACAAAATGTTCAGGTCTTTGTCGAGATAACTTGTTTATCTCGTAGTTAAATAAAATAATATCCGGTTTTAATGAAAACGACATTATAAAACATTTTGATGCATTTAAAGGGAGAAGGTTTAAGTGACACCAATTTTCGACTGCTTTCATAATATATTATTAAGCATACGTTCACAGTCAGCATTGGAAGAAATTGAATTGAAAATTTTAAAATCAACTGTTTATTTTGAAAAACATGGATGATCAATCTATATAACTATATATTTCATTGTCCCTGTCAAATCACTAGGCTTACAGAGTTGCCATAATGTTGTCATTTATTTATTTATTTATTTATTTATTGGTACACTGCTCAATAGGCAATTCCAATTACAGAGCAGGAAATTTTGACAAAAATAATTACGAAAACATAAGAATAGGTAAACACTATACGGACTTAAAAACTTTAGAATTAATGCTATATACACCACAATTAAATATATTTATGGTATTACTAAGTTACATAATGTACACATATTATACAGTGGTGATGATTTTAAAACATTAGTTCTTGCTGATGGTAGATAGAAAGTAGACTGTGACTATGCAGTAGTTCTCGGAACGTTATGTACTAATTTGTCTATGAAAATGATTAGATGACAATTGCGCGTTGTCTCAAGATCAATAAAGTTATGTCTGTTAAGCAGATATTGATAAGGTGTACCTATTTCCGGATAAACGCCATCTTGTTTAAAGCAAATTAACTTTAAGAATCGCCGCTGCACTGTTTGGTAATGGGGGTTCCAAATTATGGAAGCATACTCCAGTTTAGACCGAACGAATGAAAAATACAGCATTTTAAGAGTTTCTGTATCTGAAAACTCCCTACTAATACGTAATACAAACCTATACATCTTTAATGCAGCTGATACAATTTTTTCAATGTGTAATATAAATGAGAGCTTTGGATCAAAAGTTACACCAAGATCGACAAAATGTTCAGGTCTTTGTCGAGATAACTTGTTTATCTCGTAGTTAAATAAAATAATATCCGGTTTTAATGAAAACGACATTATAAAACATTTTGATGCATTTAAAGGGAGAAGGTTTAAGTGACACCAATTTTCGACTGCTTTCATAATATATTATTAAGCATACGTTCACAGTCAGCATTGGAAGAAATTGAATTGAAAATTTTAAAATCATTCGCATATAAAAGACAATTTACATCAATGCCCTCCATGATGTCGTTAATAAATATACTAAAAAGCAAAGGGCCAAGGACAGATCCTTGCAGCACCCCAGACGTTGCAAAGTATTCTACAGACTTAAAACCGTTTAAGAAAACAGTTTTGACGGTTTTGCAAATATGAACAGAACAGTTTTATGACAGACTCTGACAACCCGTAACCGATAAGTTTGTTTAAGAACATCCCATGATCAAGTCTGTCAAACGCTTTTGAAAAGTATGTATACACAACATCAGTTTGCAGTCGATTGTCCATATTTTCTGCGATATGCTGTCTGCACCTAACGAGCAGATTTGTTACAGTAAATCGACCTTTTACAAAATCATGTTGATGGGATGATATCATGGGTGAAATATAATACTCTAAATGTTCGTGCAGAAAGATTTTGAAGACTCTACTAAAGTTGCATATTATCGATATTGGTCTAAAATTCGCAATATCAGTTTTGTCACCTTTCTTAAATATAGGACAAACCTTGAAACTTTTCCACAAATTAGGTACAGTATGAAGCTTAATGCACATATTTAAAATAAGCATTAGAGGTACAGTAAGACTTACAGCACAGTCTCTAACTATAAACGCCGGTACATTGTCAGGGCCGGTGGTTTTCTTCGGTTAGATCTGCCTTAAAGCCCATAACATTTCTTCTTCCTTAAATTTAGAGAGGTTAAATATTATGTTACATTAAAAGTCGATTGGTAAAGTAGCGTTTGAGGATACATTATAGGATTTGCTAAAGTACTTGGCAAATCAATTTACGATGGTATCAGGATCACTTAACGACACGTTGTTGTATTTCATATTGTTAGATACCGAGTTATTACCCTTCTTTTTATTAATAAAATTCCAAAATTTATTCGATTTTTTTTTTATATGAGATTCTGCTGACTGTACAAAAGATCGATATAAATATTCGATGTCTAATTTAATTTTAGTTCTTAGGCGTTATAACTCGCGAAAAGTACCATCATTATCATTTAACATATACAAAATGAAACCATACAGGATATTTGTTGTTAGATTTAATGATGTTTTGGGGACGCAGCGATCAAAAACATATAGTTTCCCATCAAAATAGGAGCAAGCGTCATCTACCTTATTAACGCCCGTATGCACCGTACACGTTTAATCCAGATCAAAGGTTTAATGCGTTTAGTACGACGTTTAATAATTCTCTCAAAAATTTTAGCAAAACAAGATAACAGAGAAATTGGGCGGTAAGACGATGGATGAATATGATTACCACTTCCTTAAAAGATTCAGGAAGAAGTCTTTGTAACCACCATTGATTATAAATTTCAACTAAGACACTTTTTGAATTGTCTGGTAAATTTCTAATCAAAGAATAAGAAAAGCTATCTTTTCCAGGAGCTGTGTTACAAGTGGTTTTAAGTGCTAATTCTAATTCAGTTAAAGTTATTTTATTTTTATTTCCCAATTCCCTATTTAACAGCTGAGGAATAAAACTTGGATCAACAAATGGAGGAGCAATATGTTCAAATAATTTTTCTATTATATCTGGAGCCAGAACAGTTTTGTTATTAAATTTATTTTTTTTTTTAAATACTTTTAATATATCTCCATACTGAAGATATTGGAGTATTTTTTGTTTAAATTACTAACAAATTTTTTCCAGCTGTTCTGTGCTTTTTGTTTGAATATCAGCTTAATTTTGGCCTGCAGATTTTTATAAAAAATAAAATTGTCAAAATTCGATGTGTGACTATAGTTGCATAAAGCTATCTTTCCACTCTTAACTAAATCGGAACACTCAAGAGTCCCACCATGCTGGAACTCCAATAGCACAGTATTGTTACACGAACGTTCCAGAAACATGCACTTGGGACATTAGAAACGTCTCTGTCATGTTTCTTATCCTCCCTCAAACGTACCTGGGATGTTTCTGGCAATGACCATGTCATCATTTGTAACGTATTAGAGACGTTTCACAGAGACGTTTGTGGAACATCCTGCGATGTTGCTCAAATGTCTTAGGTAAGTTTTTTATACTATTGCTGGAACGTTCCAAAAATGACCTAGGTAGGATAATCAAATCTATTACTTTTTTTATAAATTTATTTGAAAAAAAAATTTTTTGACACAAAAATTAAAAATGTTAACTATTACGTTCTGATTCGTTGCGTCTATTTCTTTCCGGAGCCCTTCACAACCAGTCACCTATTTTAATTTCCTTTTCCTTTTTGTTTACCAATTTAATGTATCTGAAAATGTTTCAATTAAATGACAATATAAACAATTGATATTAAGTTAAAATAATTACCCATAATGGCTTTAGCTATTTTTAACTTGGCATCTTCTTTTTTCCAATGAAAGAAAATAACTTACACAACTCGTTCCTTGAGGGGAGCTATGCATCTTCTAATAAATTCACACACATTATTGCTACCTAAAATAGTTATTTTTAAAGTTAACAAATAAAGAAATAATGACTAGAATGTATAAAAGCCACATTTTGTTAAAGGAAATTAAGTTACCTTCTTCATTTTGGCTTGAATATCTTGCACGTAAAACGATTGTTCCTGCATTTGCCAAGCCTGAGTAAACTTCGAATTGGAAATTATTTTTCATGTAGCTTTACGTACAAACTATTCACGTCAATCCGGCCGCCTATTATCACTTTTAGTTTATTTAAAAATTTATAGACAAGATGTTCATTACTTTTAAACTTTTCCAAACTTTATTATAAACGAGGCGAAACATCTTATTTTTAACTGTCAATACTAATGAACTGTCTGTCATGTGTCAATATTGTCATTGGATACGGTAGACGTGTTCGGTTAATACTCGCGAGCAAAACAAATATGAGGCCTATTCCTTTTCATCGAAAATATCGTTCCATCTATACAATTTGTTTAAATGGAACGATATTTTCATAAGTACTGTAGCTCAGTGCTACACTTTCAATGTAAAGAAATATACCTTATCACGAGGGCTTCTGTCAATAGTGTATTTTTTAGCTCGCGGAGAATTAACCGAACTCTCCTAGTGAGTCAGAAGAAAGGGTATACTTATCTCTGTCGTATTTGTTTTGCACTCTTTTTTGAAGGAAGTAATAAAGATAAATTTGACCTGTAGCAGTTATCTTGTGAAATAAAAATATTGTTCAAAATGTTCAAATTTAATATTGGATTTTGATATTATTGTAGATTTCTGGCGATTGCAGTAATTTTATAATTTATTGTTGTATCAAAATAATATTTAAAACGAAAATGGAATACCTATACATAATTACGATGTTTCTAAAACGTTCTTGAGAAATCATTCCAGAAACGTTTCTTTAGAGACATCGTAGGGACGTACCATTTATGTCAGAAACATAGAAACATACACGAAACCCAAATGGGATGTTTCTAGCATATCGGTGTTATTAGGGAAGGAACCTTCAAGGAGTAAAAGGATTGTTTCTGGGCATAGATAAATCTGCAGCTGCCGTGACAGCTTCAATGTAATTTGGGAATGAAGGGGATTCAGATGATGAAGAGTTAAAATTATGTTGTTGTGTTTCAATAATTTCAGAGAATGTATGTAAGCTTGTAATTACTGAATTATAGTAATTATTTTGAATATGAGATATATAACCAGGTATGTTGAAGTCACCTAAAATAAAAGTTTTTTGATCATATATAGTGTCCACGGATTCAATTGCTTCAAGCAGCAGCTCGTAATCATTTAAGGGTATTCCATACAATATAATAGCAGCAGGAAAAACTAATTTAACAGCTAGAATATGTATAAATGCAGGTAAATTGGTAAACAAGTAGTAAGAGCTGAGATCTACTTGAGTTAAGCAAATAATGTTGTTGTACTCAAATTTGTTTTAATAAAGTTGCGATCAGGTCTAAAAACGTAATAGTTATCGCCAAATAATTCCCCGTTTAAAACAGAATGATCCAGCCATGTTTCTGTTAAAGCGATAATTGTAAAGTCATACTGTAAAATATCATAACCTGTCAAAACCCACTGGTATCCATTTTGTTTAGAATGCCTAATTCCCAGAATTTATTAATATCTTTCTGAGGTTAGGCGTTAGGAATAACTGCTTTATAAATTTAATAAGAGAACTATCATGTAAAGATGTGACTCTTATAGATGTAAAAAAAAACTATTTGAACTGGACGCATTGAAGAACTTCAAAAAATAAAAAATATTGAAAACATTTCAAACAGATCCGCAGTACCTACCTATACATTAAAACCATTCGTTGTTTTTAACAGTTATATTGGGAATTGTGCTTGTTACAATAATTTCTAAGATAAGATATAAAAAGAAATAATTAATAAAGACCAAGAAAATATTGCAACATGAAAATAGGGACGAATAACTAAAAGTATGGAGAATAACAAAAAATAAAGTAGGTTCTTACCACATAAAATTGTAAATAAATTAGTAAGAATAATTAAATGCACAATTAATATTAAACAACTACCAAAAGATGTTAGAACCTTATTGCAAACTCCCAGAAAAATAAACAGTTTTTATTGGACCAGAACCCAATGGTATACCTATTATTATTTAAAAACCCTATGGCTTAAAACATGTTGTGCATACAATAAGTACTTTTCATTTGATCCTTTCTTCATTATTTCTTGCAAACAAATATTAGAAATGAATAAAATCCTCCTAAACCATTGCAAAATTTTTAACACACTATTATTAGCTTAGTATGTATCTATGTAACGGAATCTTTAACTGTGATTTTCACCCCTTTCAAAACGTCGTTGGATTGATTTGAAACTTTGCTTCCTTGTCAATGACCGATGACAATGCAATAACTTAAATAGCTTGTCCCATTATCCTGATCAGAACCTTCATGATTAGCGATTTTTCTAATTCGAAACCGTATGTTATTCCTGTGGTAACTTTTTATCCAATTTTATTCAATGTTAGGGGATGAGGGGAGGGTGTGCATTTCTTACCATTTTTTTCAAATCTCTATTCATCCATGTACTTATTATTATGATTAGTCCCAATAAAAACCCAGCTCAAGTTCGCTTTAGATGCAGTTAGTCATTTATCCCTGTGGTAACTTTTATTAAACGATTTCGCCGATATCACAAAGGTTGTA